>VDFB02271358.1:1011326407-1011355176 GCA_007258455.2 Sequoia sempervirens | reverse complement strand
CCAACATGCCCACCTACAACACAAGATACAGGAAAGTAATCAATCTCAACCTCGGGAGACTCTCAACCAAGGGAATCACTCTAATCCCGTAGGGTAAGGCAAGACCTAAGAGGCGTCATTCCTCCACAACACAAGCCAAGGTTGGAAAACTCAACCCTCTAAAATGCCTTACAAGGCACTCAAAGCAAGAGGTCCTATGACTATCTCACCACAACAAGCACTTGGAACACACACGTCAAACACACTACAACCACATGGGCTACAACCACATTTAGGGACCACTCAAGGGTCACAATAGTTTAAACAATGAAAGAGCCACACAACAAGGAGGCCAGCCAGAATAAACTTTTTGGTAGGCGCAAGGGTCTAACTAACCCTCACAAAACATTCCTCAACAGGGTATGCAAGGGGCGGAAAACAACAACATTTGTTGCTATCCGCCACACACAACACACCAAACAGGTATCAACCATAAGCAGGGATCCTAGAGCTACAACATGGGTTCCACCTCTAACTCTGCCTTTGGCTCTGCCCTTAGGGGCATCCTAAGGAAAAAAGGAACACATCAAAATAGATCATCACAAGGATGATCTAAACACCATACCAAGGCATAAATGCTAATCAACAAGACTATGAAAATAATATAACAAGCTCACGCCACACACACAAAACACAACATAACATAGAAGGATCGAGTACGCCAGAGCTCCCAGTGTGTGAACATGGACTTTGATACCAGATGTAACATCTTGCTACGCAACCCCAAAGGGTAAGAGCCAAAAGAAGACAAGATAATTTTTTATTTTTTTGATAACATAAGGAATAACTTTCACAAAAAGTAGTTTACAATACAATAAATCGACAACTTAGATGGCCAAGCATGGCCGAACACAACCCAAAGGAGAGGACTAATCCACCCTCCAGAGAAAATCCAAACAGGGGCAAATAAGATAGCTCTAGAACTTTTTCTCAGGAACCCCCTACTCCGGAACTTCCAACTACAGAACTTCCTGCTCCAGAACTTCTTGCAACGAAACTTTCAGCTATGAAACTTCTAGCTACAGAAATACCAGCTATGGAACTTCCTGCTCTAGAACTTCCAGCTACGGAACTTCGTGCTCTGGAATTTCTTGCTCTGAAACATCCAGCTATGAAACTTCCTGCTCTAGAACTTCCTACTGCTTTCTTGCTCTGGAACCTCTGCTCTAGAACTTCCTGTGCTGGTGCTTCAGAACTTTGTAGCAGTGATAGAGAACAACAAACAGAAGGTGGCGATGCGCCAGAACTTTTGCAGACTAAAACATGAAGGAAAAATACAACCAAAACTCTGATTTTTGCATGGAAAATATTGAAGAAAAGACCATTATGATCATCATAATACAAGCAAGTCTGATACAAACATCATAACTCGTAAGCCAAATATAAAAATTGCATTTCTTCTCATTAATCTATATGATTACATTTTCACTCACAAGCAAGTACAATATACATAAAAGAATAAGTATGAATACAATAGCATTGCCATGATTAAAATACATCATCTGATAAGGTAAATACAGAAGAGGGGATGACTCCAATTGGTGCTCCAATAACCTATACACTGGTCCCCAATGGCGGTGGAAACGCCTCCCTACCATGTAGACTCAAAAGATGTCACCCCACCATGCTCGGAGATAGTCACAAGGCCCAAGCAGAAATAACAAGATAAGGGTGACATATGGCCAACACTCACATTAGACACAGAGCAAGCATGAAATACAACGCACTAAAGCCAATATCATATCATGAGATTCTCATACAATGACATGTCAGGTGTTAGTCATGACTACAGAGGTATAAGTACTAGAGTACAGACTGAATGAAATGTTATCATGTGTGCTCGAAGGGATGGCACCACATTGAACTAGGTACACCTCTCCTACATATGAGGAGACTCAATCATACTCGCATCAATGCCCTCCAGATGGATAGGCCTTCTTGTTTAACAAAACGAAGAATCCATAGCAAACCTGAAACAATGAAAAGCCACTAAAACATCATAAAAACCATTTGAAACAGCTAAGCAACATTGTTGCTAAATCATTTAAACAACTTATCACAATTGCCAACAAGTAGATTACACACCCTTCAGAAATTCACCATTAATTTCATAAAAGAAACCAATCATATAATCAATATTAACCTCATCAAATCATCCCATAAAATCACTTCCAAAACAAATAAAATTTATCAAGAGGCAGTGGCACAAAACACAGTTTCAACTGTTGTTCAACGCATGAGGAAGAGGCATAAAAATTCTATAAAAGATAAAAGTGTCTAGATCTAAAATCAAAAAAAAAAAACTCAGTTCATATTTTGACGTTTTCAATTGGGTTCCACTTTTATTGTTTTATTCTATAACCCGAAATAGGGTGTTAAGAAAAAGTCATTTTATGCATGGCTGGACAAAAATCATGAAAAATGAAAGTGTTCAGATTAAAAATCGGACGAAGACCCAGTTCATATTTTGACGTATCTATGTGGAATCCAATTTAATTTTACACTTTTAACAGGTGGTAAATGAGCAACAATGAAAAACGTCATTTTGCAAGTAGGCACAAATTTGGACAAAAATGAAAGTGTCCAGAATTAAAATTTGCCAAAAACCTAGTTGAGATCTTGACATTTCTACATGAAATTCACCATTAAAATTCATTTTTAGCAAAGGGATAATGAGCAGCAATAAAAAACGTTTTACCAGGCGACACAAATTTTGGCCAAAAAAGAAAGTGTTCTAAATTCGTTTTGGACTCCAACCCAGTTGAGATTTGAGCATTTTCAAGTGAATCCCAAAGCTGGATTCGAGTTTAAACTAAGGGATTTGTACAAATTTTAAAAAATTCAAACTTTCTCTAAAATAAATTCCATAACCAAGCTAAAAAGAAAACTCAACAACCAAATGTCATAACAACACCCAATAGCCAAGATTCCCAAAACATTTAACATGCACTCATGCATACATTTATAACTTAGAAAATTCAACAAAGACACATAGAAGAATACCTCAAATCTGCCCAAATATGAAATGAAGAAATGCTCTTTCAGCAAGACATAGCGAGATTCCAAAACAAAGTAGCAAAACAACAAAACTATGTTGAGCCTCTGGTGCCATTGCCCACAATTTTCTTTTCATAAATTCTCCATGTTCTTCCCTAACTCCACTGCCCAATTCATGGGGTTTTCTTCTTCTTCCCCGAAAACAAAAGTTTTTTCTTTTTCTTTCTAAAAGAATGACCCTGAAAATAAAACTTTCTTCCATTTTATATTTTCCTCCCTCAAAAGATAACTCTTTCCCCCAAAACAAAAATGAATAAATATATATATATACATCAATGACAAGGCTGCCCCTTTAAATATTTTCTCCCCAAAACAATAAAATAAAATAAGGCATTTAAATAAACAAGTTATTAAAGCATTTAATTAAACAAATTTATTAAAACTCCCCAATTAAATAATTAAAATCACCAAATATCCAGCATTCCCTTTTTCATAAAAAAATAATAATTTATATCCAAACGTTAAAATACATAAAGCTCCCAAAAAAGGATTAATAAAATCATTTAAAATAACATATTTTAAAATCTCATGAATAAATCCATTCCAAATCTCAAATCAATTAAACACAATGAAATACCATATATGAAACCACACAAAGATGCCAATGAAAATACATTATAGCACTGGCAACCAAAATATATAGCCACATAACAGATTCAAGAAAACCATAAAAAAATATATCTATGACATATTGGTAAACCACACACAATAGAAAGGTGTGCCGGAACATACAGCTAAAAGGTGCTCCAAACGTTACCTGTAGGTAACTGGACAGTAAGACATCAACAAGGGAACACTGCCTAACAGGGTACAGTGGGCTAGGATAAGAGAAATTTGGCATGTGACTACCTCTAGTAACCACCATCGAGGAATATGAGTATGCTCAGGCTTATGGATCCAAGCGGAGTCAATACTCAGTACCCACATCAGTTTCAATTACACGTCAAAGTACATGTGCATATACATATAGTCCAAATCAATATCAATCATCAGGAAGGGAGTCATGATATTGTAAGCCTCTCGAATATGAGTGTTACAACATCATCCCTTTCCTATCCATAACCGTACGTAAGCAATGATAACAATATATAAACATATAAGTATGTAATCCAAAATAATGACTAATCATGATAACCTTTCATATAACCATCAATGTCTAATCTCATTATAACAACATTTAACATTTTAAAATATCAAATCAAAAGTAGAATGCTACCTTACCAATGCTAAAGTTAGAGAGGTGTTACATTTGCACTTGGGAATCTAATAAGACATTAATGAAGACTTGAAATGCTAAAAAAACTAAAATTAATGTCTTTTGGGACTCATACGCCAGTCTGGTTGATTTAGTCCTAGATTAGGGTTTCTGGGTAGGAACAAAAATCTGGTAGAGATATGTCTAGAACTCCTGAAAATTTTTACTTTCACTATACTGGGACTCATATGCTAGAAGTGGCGTATCATTCTAGTTAGTATTTTCTAGAAATTCAAAGTTTGAATCTTCTCTTCAATCTTTTCTCTACCTTCTCGACTTGATTTTCGGGTCTGAATCTCTAATTTGCAAGCTGTAGATGTTTTATTGTGATCTCCAAAGCAAGGTGACAACTTTGACAACTTCGAACAGTTGACAAATTTTCTCTAATCTTTCTCTTCAATATGTACTCAACCTAAATCTACAAATCACACACTAAATAGAGGGAAAAATGTTGTTTTGCTAGTGGAAAGGGGTTTGCTTGGTCAAACCTTGTTTTGGTAATCAAACCTTGTAATGAAATAAAATGAGATAAAGGAATGATGAACGAACAAAATATAATGTTACAACTCACCAATCCCTAACAATAAAGTGTTGCAAACATGTATGAAGTGGCCCCAATAGATGTAGATCTTGACTCTTGCTTGAATGTGATGGATCTTGAATTGAATTCAAGATTGAGTCATAAAACCCTACATCACAATTGTTAGCTCAAAAATAAACATTTTTCATTATGACTTTGACATGATGCTTGATACTTGAATTATGCTCCAAAACACTAGATAATTAGCTCTTGAAGACTCTTGAATTCTCTTGTAAACTCAACTTGCTATTAGGAATGCTATCATGAAAGTCTTAGCTTGTGAGGTGATCTCATGAATGTTTAGGTGAAACTGAGTGAAATACTCTTATATTTATACTTGTTTATGCCAAGTTTCCTAAAATTATAACTCTACAAGACAACATCAGATCTAGGAGGATAAAATCTTGCCAAGAATTTAAATTAAATTTGATTTTGGGCCACATGAGACTCATACGCTAGAAGTTGCATATGAGACCATTAGGCATTAATTATAGGACACATTTTCAAAATTGCTTAGATTCATGTGAAATCAAGATCAGGACCTCAAGACTTAGGTGAGACCCATATGCCCAAGGTGGCGTATGAGTCCCAGATCACTAAATATGGGCCACACAACCTAAAAAGGCATGAATTATGATTGGATGTTGGTTTATGTCGGGATCATCCTCAAAAAGATGCATTAAATGAGGCTTGTGGATGAAAAATAAGGACAATTAAAGCATAAAGAAGCCTAATTAATAACAAAAACCATAGATTAGTGTGAAAGTGTGGTACAAAACTTTACAACACCTTAAATAAGGTACAATTAAGTTCATTTATCTCACAAGGGCCCAAGACCTAATGTGAATGTGTTATACACATTACAACACTAAATCAAGGCAACATTACACTTAATTTAACAAGGAGGGCCCAAACAAGCAAGGAAAAGTAGACGGATACTTTTTCCATTGTCACAAAGTAATATGACATGTGTTTTTGAAACCTATAAAACCAATATCAATGTTAATCATAATTTTGGATTCCTAGTGTGATAGACCTATAAATTTTTTATGTTTTTGTTTAAGTAAGCAAGGAATTTGAAAGGGCCTTGATCCCTTTTTATAGAAAAGGAGGTTTCCATACAAAGCTTACAAATAGGTAGAACAACCCAAAAAATAGATTGGCCAAACATAGCAACTAGTCAAGAACAACAAGACAAGAACAACAATAACAAACAAACTAGTAGAAAGAAAAAATTCACTAGGACCTAACAAAATAGATACATACACACATAGAAAAATAGTTTAATCTCCAAAGCTTGAAACCAATAACTTTTCCTTCAAAGGAATCTCATTAGAGACTTTTTTTGGAGTACATTTATTTTTCCTTTGTACATTTGTCTAAGGAGTATCAAAAAATAGATTAGGAACAAAACCAGGAGGAGCCTCAAGGGAGGCATCACACAACTCAGAGGGAACAACCAAGTGTTGAACTAGTTTTGTAGAAGCCACCAGAAAACAACACCATCCACAATAGGAGTCAAAGAGGCAGAGACCTTAAAGGAGGCAAAATCCAAACCCACAACAACAAAATGTGAAGATTTGACATCTTTTTCCAGAAGGAGGCAGTAGGGGCCTCAAGGGAGGCAACACATACAATATCCAGAGACAACATAGAAGAATCCACAGGAGGAATATAATCCACCACAACAATATTATTTGTCCTCATAGAAGGAGAAGGAGGCCTTGAACCATCATCAAAAGAAGCAGAATCCATAACAAGGATTACTGTTAAGTGTTCATGGAGAGAATTCTTCCACCAAGTAGAGGAGGAAACAAGGTGGGATCCTCAAGAAAATTCACGAGCTAGGTGACCAACAACAAAATAGATTCTACAGCAAAAAGGTAGACCCTCGTAATCCGCCAGTTGAGACCAAGACCAACCATTAACCTACAACACTACCTCACCAGGTAAAGCCTTCGACAAATCTACCTCCACTAGAATCAAAGCAAAGGAGGTATGAGTAAAATCCTTAGAAGCAATATCCACTTGCAAAAACCTACCTAGAGCATTCCCAATGTCCTCAAAGGCAGAGGGACACCAGAATTGTAAGGGAAGATAAGGTAATCTTACCCAAATAGGAACAACATCTAAGGGTTCCTTCAAAGGGTTAAAATAATGAACCCAAGGCCTCAAGGAGAGGGGGTGTGAATCTCATTCCCACAAGCTATGGTCTAAAATAACCTGTCTATCCTCTAGAGAATAGAAACCCACAACAAAAAAATCTCTTGGAGAAGGTTAAATCTCAATCAAACCAACAACCAATGGAGACCAATGATTGGTGATCCAAAGGTGAAAATCTAGGAGGGAAGGCCACAAATGGAAAATTTTGCAAATAAGAGAAAACTTGGAATAAACATCAATATTTTTAGAAACTTCCTTACCAAGGGAAATCATAGGAATAGCTTCTACACACTACATATGATGCACAATAACTCCCCCTAGCATTTTATTTCTCACAACATCAACAAAAGAAGGTGGAGATCCCTTCAAAATAGCAGGAGAATGCACCAGCTCCACAAAAGATCTCTGGGACACCCCAACCACACCTGTAGCAGAACCCCCAGTAGGAGCGGGGACAGTCACCCACAATAGAGCCAACAACTTGGGAATCAACTGAGAGGTCAACAAAGAGCTCATAGCCAAGAAAAGACAATGGAAGAACGACATAATGGTCAGAGCCATTTAAAAATACTTCTGGATAGGAGAAGGTAGAGAGAGCGGTAACGTCCATTTCAAAAAGTTCCAAAAAGTTTCAATGTTGTGTGATATTAATACACATCATTTATGTCATTTATTAGATATGCACTAAAATGGACTAAATAGGCTTTTCAAAGTAAATATATACTTCGGGGATTATTGACTTTTCTAAAAGGAAAATATAATTGTTTCCAAAAATTAAAGGTAACTCTTAGAAATAATATATGCCAATTTTATGATAGAAACATGACATATAAATTAAATTTATTTTGTGGGAATGTGAATTTTTCTATATAATTAATGTATTATTTCTCTTGAATTCATGTTGTGTGTTAAAGTGTCCTTGTTTACAATTTTTTTATGTTGTGTGATATTAATAAACATTATTTATGTCATTTATTAGATATGCACTAAAATGGACTAAATAGGCTTTACAAAGTAAATATACACTTTGGGGATTATTGACTTTTATGAAAGGAAAATATAATTGTTTCCAAAAATTAAAGGTAGCTCTTAGAAATGATATATGTTAATTTTATGATAGAAACATGACATATAAATTAAATTTATTTTGTGAGAATATGAATTTTTCTATATAATTAATGTTTTATTTCTCTTGAATTCATGTTGTGTGTTAAAACGTCTTTGTCTTTTTTTCTCAAGGATAATTGTAAAAGTTAGTTTCCTTTGAATGTGTGATAGAAATAATTGAAAAGTGAGAACCTTGAGTTGGTGGATATAACTAAGAGTTATGTTATCCATATAACAAAAAAAGAATTTAGATTATGCACTACATAATTATTAAAATAGATTTTTTATATGATAATAATGAATATAAGACTAATTATGTGCTATATTTGAAAATATTTTTTACTATACCACATCTTTTTAATTCCAGTTATATTTTTTCTCAAAAAAATAATTATAATATATACTATGAATATTGCTTTCACTTTCATATGGACCTTCCTTGGTAGTAAGAATGTATGTTTCTAGGGTAAAGTGGTTGAACTCTACAAGAGGTTGGTATGCATCTTTATTAATTTTGATAAATATACCTTCATGAATAAAATGTGATACATTGATGTATAACTAAGAATACAAGTATCAACTTGAACTGCAAATTTTTGTAGGAGGATTCTCTCTTACACTTCTAGGGTTTTTCACATAAAAGGAGAAAGGTATCCCACAAAAACTTGGAGGTTCACTCATGAATAATGCTAGTATGATTGAAATATGTCTAAATTTAATGTCCTAAATGCAAATAACTGATATAAGATAATGAATATTAATGCAAAACCTAAGATATGCAAGTTGTTTGAAAACACATTGTGATCTATGCAAAATGACCTAAAAATGCAAGTAAACAATAACATAAATGAAAGATATTGGAGAGGTGCACCTAGAAACTGAAATGTGATGTAGAGAGTCTCTGGAATCTTGTAGACTTTTTTGTTGAGGCAAACTGGGACACTTATGCCAGGTAGGGTGACTTAGTCCTATTTTAGGGAGTTCTGTCATAACAGGTTTCTGCCAAATGGGAGTCCAAAAATACATAAAACACTTTTTAGGCCTGGCAGTGGTGACTTAGTCCACCTAGGAATCTCGAGAAACTTGGGGCAGGAATATGTAGCTTTTTATCTGCACTTCCCTTCTTGCCAGGTGTTCGGTTCAAATTCTGTAGAAATCGGGCTAAAAGAGGTCTCTAGGCTTCAATTAGGGCTTTGTTGACTTGAATGACTTTGATGGATTGTTGACCACTTCTTATCACCTTTCTCTTTGACAAATATACATATAAGACCTACAAAACACACATGTAAAGAGGGGAAAAAGGGTTAAGGGTTAGAGAATAGGGGTTTGCCTTGGTTAAACCCCGATTTGGTAATAAAACCCTAGAAAATGAAATGAAGTGGAAAGAGAATGATGAATGAACAACATGCAATGCTACAACTCACCAAACCCTTGATGTTGAAATCTAAATATATGCAAGATGCTCCAATGGATACTTGATAATACTTAGAATGCTTTAGTGAATGTTTGATAATTGCTTGAATGATTAAGTGAATGAATGGGGGTTAAAATGAGAGAAAAACCCTTTATTTATACTTTATTTTACAATATTTCCCAAAAATAACACATCACAGGCTGACCTTAAGGTTAAGAGAATAAAATACTGCCAAAAAATTAAAATTATTTTGATTTTTGTGCCTAGTGGGACTAAGTTGCCCCAAGTGGCGACTTGGTCCCATCAGGGAAATTTTACTGGGTTTTGGGGATTGAAGTGTATTTAATGTTGTTTAACAAGAATATTCTCAAAAACACACTTAAATAGGGCCAAAAAGTGCATTAAGGGGTTATTTAAACATAAGAAAGGGTCAAGTTATTGATGAAAAGCCTAGAAAAGCGTGAGAGTTTGTTACAACTCTTTACAACACTTTAAAATAAGACTTGGTAAGTGATAAAAAGAGGTTTATTAAGTGAATTATAATGAAAGGGCCCTAGAAAAGTGTGAAAGTGGGTTACAACACTTCACAACACTTTTATAAGACATCCTAGAATTTTTAATGATTCACAAGGGTCCAAGACCTAATGTGAATGTGTTGACCACATTACAACATTAAACCTAGGAAAAATCAAGCCAAAGTCCATGAAAGAGACTCAAGTGAGCGTAAAAATTCCCAACTATACATTTTTTGGTGACACATTAAGCCCCCACTTTAGTGAGAGGATGAAATTGCTTCAAACTCACACTAAAGTAGCCCAACATGCACATCAAGAGGGATCCAAATGCACAGATGGTTGGTGAGATGAGACAACAAAAATCAAGAGGGATGATCAAGCCCCCAAGATCAAGATCTGATGGCAAACCAATCATAAGCACAAAGGAACACACAAGAGAATGATGAAAGAGAGAAAAGGAGAAAGAAAAGATAGTCATATCAAGTTTCAATCATTTTTCCATCCCATTGTGGATTAGATCTAGTTTTTTGGTCCAGAAAAATAAATGTATACTCATTTAGAGGTGATGAAACTCATGGCTTCCCATCGGGTGAGAAGGCCATAAAGGCAAGAAACATACACTCATGGCTGGTATGCACTCACACACATGCAGGTGGCTATGGGGAAAAGTCATGTCTCGGAATGGGCTTCCCACTCAACCATACTAAATTTATACCTCTTGATAACTTTAATAAGGTACTACAAAATAAAATGGCATTTCGAGCTTCACGAGACAAGCAAAACTTTGTATGCTTGGAGCTCATGAAAAAACACGATGGCACTACAGGCATGCAAGCTATGTTATGCAAGGTGGCCATATAAAAAATGAAAAATGTAACATCTAAAATAATTTTCAAAGGATTATTTCTTAGTTCTTGTGAGGTCTATAACTCAGGGAAAATTGTGTCTAATGTCTCCAAGAGAGGACCAATCAAAGAATAGAAAATTCATAACTTAGGGGATGTAGTGTGTCACATCAAGCCACTAAGATGAATGTAATATTCTAAGATAGATCACGCTCATGAAGGAAATCATACCAAATGTCATATATAAAGTGACAAAATGCATCGTATGAAGTAACAAGGCTCACTAAGAACCAAGAAAAAATGAAAAATGAAAATGAATAATGCCAATGTGTGCCCCCACTTTAAAGGAATTGCTACACACTATTTTGTGAGAAATTACTTTAAAGTAGCAAATAAAAAATGCAAACAAAAAGAAGACATGAGAGCCAACTTGGAAAGCCCTATGCCAAGTCATATGTTTTTGAGTAAGGTTGCATCATGCGAAGAAAAAGGAAAAAGAAAAAAAAGGGGTTGCCCCAAAATGAAAAACACCAAACACATAAGGATCTATGGATTTGGGGTTAGTATGTTTATTTTTGCAATGTTTTTTTTAGAGAGCTCAGAACTGTCATCATTCCCCAAATTCATAAATTGAAATAATGTCACAAAGAGAGCGAAAAAAAAGAAAAAGAAAGATCTGTTTAGGTCAAATGGAAGAGACATAGAATGTCTTGACACTTTGAATCGTACCCAAAAAGAAAACACAAGAATAATGAAAACAACAAAGGCGAAAGAAAAATAAAAATGAGGCCTTTTGGGTCAACATGAGAGAGACATTTTGGTCTCAATGCCTTGCGTCATCCCCAAAAGGACAAGAAAAAGTCAAAAGAGGAGGCGAAAGTGATGTACGCAATATAGAATAATGAAGGTACAAATAAAAGAATGTCACAAAGAGAGAGAGAGAACATCAAACAACACATCATGGGGGAACATGTTACACACATGAAAACACACAAGAGAAAAAGAAAATGCAAAATACTAGTAAGGAAAATGCAATTCAACCATCGAGCAAGTCATCCACCTCCCAATCATGTTCATGATATGTTGAAGGTGGGCTACTAGCCAAAGGGACAAGAGAAAGAGATGAAGTAGGAGAACCACCAAGTTCAACACTCTATATAGGAGAGTTATTGTGTAAGCTCATGGAAGAGGAAAATAATGTATTCAAATCATTATGCACCTCTTCGTCGATTTTAGTGATCTCATCATCATCATCTAGATTAATCACAACAGGAGTAAAAATGATAATGTCCAATGAAGGGTGTACCTCTTGTTGTGATTGTTGTATTGGATCGTTTTGGTGTGGTTGGGGAGGAGGGTCATCATGCATTACTTCTGTCAAGTGTGGATTGTGATTTTCTTTATTTCCTTCTTCATGTAACTTGCGAGCAAGGGCATGACACCTACACCTACGCTCCCTAGCTCCTCTATTTGTTTTGATTCAATTATCAAGTTGTGTTTGTGAAGGAGCGGGTTGATCAACCATAGGTTATTGTTCTTCCCTAAGGGGAGGAATAGAAGGAACCATGGAAGGTTGTTCATCCACTTTCTCATTTTCTTTGTAAGCTTATTTTATGAGATGAGGCATGACATGGTTGCTATCATTGTCTCTTGGTCATTTGGTCGATGGGGAG
The DNA here is from genome assembly GCA_007258455.2 of Sequoia sempervirens. Classification (NCBI taxonomy): domain Eukaryota; kingdom Viridiplantae; phylum Streptophyta; class Pinopsida; order Cupressales; family Cupressaceae; genus Sequoia; species Sequoia sempervirens. The sequence continues at coordinate 1,011,342,528 of VDFB02271358.1, read as the reverse complement.
GTTTTAGGTGTTGGTTGGTGTTGGTTGTTTGGATCATGTTTAGGTTGAAGCATGGTTTCATCTTGGATAGGAGTGTCGAAAGTGGATGGGGACATGTTGTAGAGAGACAATTCTACAATTTTCTTTGCTTTAAATTTTTGGTAATCAATAGAAAAGAAGTCTTTGTGAGGTTTTATGGGTTCCAGGGGCTCAGTACAAAAGGCTTCTAACGAGAAGTTTCCTTTAGAAGACAAAGGGTTAAAGCCACTATGGTGAATAGTGAATATGTCATTGTCAAGTGGAAACTTTAAACATTTGTGTATGACTGAAGGGACAACTTTCATTGAGTGAAGCCATGGATGGCCTAGCCTCAAACGAAATTGATCTGACTGCAGGATGATGGAGAATGCAACATCCAATGTTTTTGGTCCTATTTGTAATGGGAGGATGATCGATTCTATCGTAGGGCAAGCAAATCCATTGTGTGTTTTGATCCATGCTTTTGGCTTATCATAATCATTTTGATAAAGATCATGTAATACCAAAAATTCCTCAATGATCACATTCTCTCCATAGGTAGGATGTATAAGCATCCCATTAGTGGGCTTATCATAAATACATCCAGCTATGTAAAGAGGACCATCATGGAGATTTGTAAGTATGTCCTTAGAGGAGAAAGCAATATCAAGATATTTCTTAGGTTGGCCCTTATGAGGGATAATGTCTATCACACCTACCATTTCATCCATAGGATTAATAGTGGTAATATGTGGAATAGGATCAGGATGTTCAACATCTGTATGAACATTCATCACATCATTATTTGGAGTTTCACTAGCTTTGACAAATGACACATTATGTTTGGGCATTGGATCAGTGAAAATTTTCAAATTTTAATTTGGAGGGGCAACAGACTTATTGCCTTGAACATTAACATTTGTAATGGATAGATGACCATAATCAATGAGGTATTGCACAAGGTGTTTAAGATGCTTACAATTTTCCATGTCATTTCCATTTTGTCTATGAAAATGGCAATGAGCATTGGATTTAAAGTTTGGAGGAAAAGGTTTAGTAGGATCGAGTGGTTTAACAATAGGTAAGGTAATCATTTTTTGTTGCAAAAGTTGGGACATTGTGTTATGAAGGGTGTCTGGTAAAGGTGTAAACTGTAAAACCCCGTCCCGCAACCTAGAGGACAATGCAACATTGCGAAAGCACAACTAATTTTATTTCTTAAAAAGAGTAATAATGATGAGTGAAGTAAACTACTCTAACACATACATCCTCTAGGCCACGCAACGCGTCTACATGTGAAATTCCAAACTTACAAAATTATTCTAAAACATAGCATATGGAATTAACTCATGATAACAACATACAACAAACCATTCACCATTCCATAATAAATCTAACACAAAGAAAGGTAATGAACATATTTCCATAGATACAACACCATATAAACAATATATACCATTTAATCCAACAATGAATAAATCATACATAATGTTACAATTATAACACAAGGGTTCCTCCTTGATTACAAATAAGAAATACAATAAACAGTGTCCACTATTACAATGAATAAAGAGAAGTACAAATCCATAGAACCACATGAGCTCCTTGAACAAGAAGATCCCGCCATCACGAACAGGAAGAGAAACTCAACAGTTTAAGGTGCACGCCACCCAACCATATGGTACCCGTAGGCCCAACCCCTGTGCTAGGAGATAGAAAAAGGTAACTAAGATAAACCTATTACCTCTAGACACAAGCAATATACAAATAACATTGTACTAGTAAATACAAAACATAGGGTTACATTGCTTCCAGAATCACAAAATCAAGTACAACCACTGTACAATACAATCAACTACTGTCATAGGAGTGTCATCACAAAGGTTGCATTGGTTATCCTAAGGAGATCTTCCTAGGTCCTGGCCCCCATCTTGGGTTATCCTGGTAACCTCTTACGAACTCCGGCCCCACATGCACACCAGTGCGGAATCGATTATCTTCCGAGAAGACAAGATAACGATCTTGCCATTCTAGGCCTTCCCAACTCATCCCAAGTCTAACACAAGCCCTTGAGCCAATGAGCAAGGCTAATTATCAAGTTCAATATGTTAACTACCCACTCCCATAATGTAGGTTATTTAATTTCCACTGATTACATTGACTTCCACACGAGTTATCCTCGGACCACTTTGTGTCCCATCCCCCGTTGAAAGCCACTCCCCTATCGACAACACAATAACTCATACTACAATCCTAAGGGTAGATAGTGCACAAACTGATAATAACATAACACAAGAGATAACACATCCCTACGGATGTCCAATACTGAATCCAACTACATGCACTACCCAAGGAAAACTCAAGGGAAAATAACAAAACAACAACCCTTTTACAATAACAATCTGGAAGACTTACATTTTCTCTACAACAAACATCCCCCATAGTACCCCAATTATAGAAATACTAGAATTAAAATAAACAATATCATGTAATTAAAAGCACTACTATTCGAATTTCCTAAATCCAATAGAACAATATCTCACACTAAAATACGTTATTCAAAACACAATTTCCATTAATAATCCACAACGAAATAATATCACAAGTTTAACTATAGTTTCACAACCACACATAATATCTAACTCAATTTCACAATTAAAATAATTAATTATTTAAATTCAACTACTCGTGCTTGCATGCACTAAAACCATAAAATCCATCTAACTAAATATCCTTGTTAAATAACTATACATATTCCAAAAATATATATATATATTTTCAAATTAAATACTCCAATTATTCATTTCCAAAAATTATAAAAAAAAACATTTTTAAATTATATATCCACAATTCATATATATATATAAATAAACATATAATATTTATTTATAACAAATTCCAACTATTAAATATATCAATATATAATATATATAATATATGTTATATATTAAAATACATAACATATACCATATATATTATATATAAATTATATAACAATAAATTTCTTTTAAACCAAATAATAAACCAACACACGAAATCGCCAATGACATACCTTCACAGAGGAAGGGAGTTGTTCACACAGTTGAACCCCCTAAGGAAGTGCGGTTGTGTGGGCAGCCTGTACGCTTCTTGTAAAAGCAACACCGACTGCCTCCATAGTCGTTCCCCTTATGGGTGGCTGTGGGGGTAGCCCCCGTGCCCCCAATACTTCTCTTTTTTTATTTTAAAAATTACAGCGATTCAATAAATTGCCATATGGATGATTTCGCAATTTTATTCAAAATAAAAATTTCCTACTGGAAATTACAGTGCGTTAAATAAAATGAAATATTTATATATAATATATATGTACATGTACATATATATTTCAATATATATGTATATATATATATTATATATAAATTTATCCAAGCATACGTTCAAGATGGGCAATTAATTTTCACAGAAGAAGTTTTCTACAGGAGAGATAAACGAATTCTACATAGAGGATCTATAATTTTATAAAAAGAAATTTTCTACAGGAACAATGTATAAGTATTTTACAGAGGTTTCCTATCTCCACAAATATTTTCTACAGAGATCTATAATTTCCTTTGGTATCAATCTATTTCAAATGATCATTTTACACAGAGGATCTAAATTGTTTCCTATAGAGGTTCAATTTTCACGGAAATATTTTAAAAACAAAAGCTTCTACAGTAATGAAAACCTCTTCTAATCTTTTCCAATTTGCATTACAATAATTAAATAACTCTTTCAAATTAAAATTCAAAAAAACAATTAAGGAACTTGTTCCAGAAGAATTGTTGTCTCGAGGATTGATGTCGAGCTTCTTTGTAAACTTCAATTTTCCAATGTTGCCAAAGCTTCCTCCAGAAAAATTGCCACCTCCCAGAGAACAAAAATAATCCACAACCAAGAATATAACAACTAGATTCCTAAAATTTATCAGAAAGCTTCTACAATCTACAATTTCTTCAACCCACAAAACAAATCTTCCATTTCCCAAAAACCTCTGTCTTTTTTCCCGTGAAAACAACTTCCTCTTTTTTCACCAATTTCAATCAATCTTTCCGTAAATCAATTTTTAAGACAATGAGAAAACAAATCCTTCTAACTTCTTGTTCAAACAAAAAATATCTCTTCCTTAACAAACCAAGATATTTCTAAGATCTTTTCCCAAATATGCTTTTAAAATTAAAACAATTTATTTAATCCAATTTACAATTAAATAACTTATTTATTTTAATTCCCAATTAATTTAATAATTAAAATTTCTTTATAATATAACTTAAATTGAATTAATTAATTTATAATAAAATATCCATATTAATTAAATACTTAATCACAACATATAATTTAATCCTTACAATTGAAAACTTGCACAATAAATAAAATACCAAGACCAACATGGATAAGGAACATGACTAGCATATGGACTGATGACACACTATGCTAGGGTAAAGGTTTGACAAGGTTAACTAGTTACTATCTCGCAATCATTATTGTTGAGTAGTGGACACGCTCAGACCTGTGAAACCAGGTGAAGCCAGTGTCCTGTACTTGCAAACCTACAATAAAAGCGAAAGTCGTACATGAATACAGATAATAATCCATACACATAGTGAAGAGAGAACCACAGAAATCACAGGGCACTTGCAAGTGAGTGATGCAATACTGTTCTCTTCACCAATACAATGTCACATCAACTGACAAGATAATATATCAATTAAACTACAATAAGTATATATAGCAATGCCATCACAACTAAGCATCTATGCAAACATAAAGCATATTAAACATAATCACCATGCATATAATGTATCATCACATCCATATAGTCTATCATCGCTCCACGGTCAGTGATAAAACAACCATAACATAAAATAAGGCCCAACAAAGTATCTGAGCTACCAAGAAAAACATAACAAAATGGAGGGGTGTCACATAAACTATTGTTTCAGATCTCCATAACTATAAGGTATCGTGGCTTTAACAACTGCTACTTGGTTGTTGATAGGTTGAGTTGGTTGTTGAGGGGTTCTTAAACTGTAAGAACCCTTTGTTTTGTTTTCTAAATGCTTATGAATTATTTGGATTGGCATGTTCAGATTTCTCAGCTCAGCTAGAAGTAGACTTTACATCACAACTATTAACCAAATTGTGATAATCACAAAGGGTGGTACACAAGTGCATAAAGGAGGGAAATTTCATCATGGTGAGTTTTTCCTAAAGTTTATTTTGCAAGTTTTCTATAAAAATATTTTGAAGATGTGTATCAGGAATCTTGACATTGATTTGAGAGTAAAGTGATTGATATCATGAGATAAAATCACTTATCTTTTCTTCTTCATGTTGTTTGCATCTCATCAAATCGGCCAAGGTCTTCTTTGGAGTCATATGCACTTGGAAATGATTTATAAATGCATCAACTAGTTCATTGAATGAATGAATTGAATTGTTTGGTAAAGACAAGAACATTCCAAGGTAGTGTCTTTTAGAGTCCTAGGAAACAATTTGGCTAATAGTTTATTGTGAAGTACAAAGTCACTACATAAGGCGGTGTAAGCATTAACATGGTTAGAAGGATCTCCCTTCCCTCCATATTTCTCAAATCTAGGCATCTCTATTCCTCATGGCATTGGTTTTCACAAGATTTCCAAAGATAGTGTGTTGCTTCAAACATAATAGGTGGGTGGTCCATTCTAGTTTTGGTTGATGGTGGATATTTTCTTTTGCATGGAAGAGACAGTTTGGAAAAGTTGTGTTATGAGAGAGTCAGTGTAAGTGGTATGAGGTGGAAGGGAAATTGGTGATGGAGTGTATGTAGTAGTAGGGCAAGTAAATGGATTTCTTATAGATGGTATGGGTGAAGAGGATAGAACATGCAATGCCACATAAGAATTAGGAATGCTAGCAGGAATAGTCGAGGAAGGAATCACATTACTAACCTGTTGCATTGTTGTTCTAACTTAAGGAGTGGTATAGGTAGGTATGAATGCTATTGTTGAGGGAGGAGGAGTGTTAGGTCCTCCTTGAATAACCACAATGTTTGTTGGTTGAGATGTGCTAGAGGTGGAAGGAGCATGTTTATGGTATATCTCAACTATTTCTTTCATAACATCTAGGCATTTGTCACATTCAAGGAGGCGATGGATGTTCTCTATAGCAGGAATGAAAGTGGTTGGAATGTTTTCAAGACACACTTGATATTGAAGATGTGTTAATTCCTCATGAATATTAATGATTTTGCCTTGCGGAATGTGATTGTTTTGTGTGTCAATTTGCAAGTTTTGGAAGGCAGAGCATTGCTAAAGGCAGGATCCATGCCTAGTGTACTAGTTGCAATACTAGGAGTGGAAGCTTTAGACAACCCAAGATCCACAATGAGTGTATTATCGTGGGATAGCATGAATCTTGAACTTCTTCTCACTAAGGTATTAGAAATAGGACACCAAACACTCATGCAAGGGTTTCTAAATGTGGGTGAATTGAAATACAATGTAAACTAAGAGCAATAAAAAGATGATAACTACAATTCTAGAAACTATAAGAGAATGCAATATCATAAAATAAAAACACAAAAAATGCTCTAAAAGTGCTAGAAATTATAGTGCAGAATGTGCAGGAAGACTAAGTTGTCCAGTGTGTTGAATTAGTCCTGGCAGTAGTGATTTTTTTAATTATTTTTAGAAATTTTAAATGAAATTTTATGTTTTTCATATTTTCAAATGTAGATATAATTTGAATATGTAGAATTTTTGGAATTTTTAATGAAATAGAATGCAAAAATGCAAGCTAGATGAGCTTTTCACTAATGCAATATTTAAAACCCTAGGATGCAAATTAAACAATGCAAAACCTAATGCAATGTTGATGCAAGTTATTCCTAGGATGTAAATGCACTTGAAATCAAAAGTAAAATCTTCAAAATTCAGGTTCACCAAAATGGACCGCAAATTTTTGTAGGAGGATTCTCTCTTACACTTCTAGGGTTTTTCACCTAAAAGGAGAAAGGTATCCCACAAAAAATTGGAGGTTCACTCAAGGCTAATGCTAGTATGATTGAGATATGTCTAAATGCAATGTCCTAAATGCAAGAACTGATATAAGATAATGAATATTAATGCAAAACATAAGATATGCAAGTTGTTTGAAAACACATTGTGATATGAAAATGACCTAAAATGCAAGTAAACAATAACAAAATGAAAGATATTAGAGAAGTGACACGGAAACTAAAATGTGATGCAAAGAGGCTCTGGAATCCTATAGACTTTGTTGTTGAAGGCCTGGGACACTTACACCAAGTTGGGTGACTTAGTCCTATTTTGGGGAGTTTCTGCCAAATGGGTATCTGGAAATACAAAAATCACTTTTCAGGCCTGGTAGTGGGACTAATTCTCCATAGATGGTGACTTAGTCCACCTAGGAATCTCAAGAAATTTGGGGCAGGAATTTGTAGCTTTAGTCTGCACTTCCTCTTCTTGACAGGTGTCTAGTTAGATTCTATAGAAATTGGGTTGAAAGGGTCTCCCAAGCTTCAATTAGGGCTTTTTGACTTGAATGACTTTTATGGATTGTTGACCACTTTTTAACACCTTTCTCTTTGATAAATTTGCATAAAGACTGCAAACACACATGCAAAGAGGGGGAAAAGGGTTAAGGTTAGAGAATAGGGTTTGCCTTGGTCAAACCCCAATTTTGTAATAAAACCCTAGAAAATGAAATGAAATAGAAAGAAATTATGAATAGACAACATGCAATCTACAACTCACCAAACCCTTGATGTTGAAATCTGAAGATATGCAAGAAGATCTCCAGTGGATGCTTGATAATATAGAATGCTTTAGTGAATGCTTGATAATTGCTTGAATGATTAAGTGAATGAATGGGGTTAAAATGAGAGAAAAACTCTTTATTTATACTTGATTTTACAATATTTCTCAAAATAACACATCATAGGCCGACCTTAAGGTTAAGAGAATAAAATTGCACCAAAAAATTAAAATTATTTTGATTTTTGTGGCCTGTGGGACTAAGTCATCCTAGGTGGCGACTTGGTCCCACCAGGGCAATTTTACTGGATGTTGGGGATTGAAGTGTATTTAATGTTGTTTAACAGGATTATTCTAAAAAATACACTTAAATAGGGTCAGAAAGTGCATTAAGGGGTCATTTAAACATAAGAAAGGGTCAAATTATTGATGAAAAATCCTAGAAAAGCATGAGAGTTTGTTACAACTCTTTACAACGCTTTGAAATAAGACTTGGTAAGTGATAAAAAGAGGTTTATTAAGTGAATTATAATGAAAGGGTCCTAGAAAAGTGTGAAAGTGAGCTACAACACTTCACAACACCTTTATAAGACATCATAGAATTCTTAATGATTCACAAGGGTCCAAGACCTAATGTGAATGTGTTGACCACATTACAACATTAAACCTAGGCAAAATCAAGCCAAAGTCCATGAGAGACTCAAGTGAGTGTAAAAATGTCCAACTATTTGAACCTGTCTATGAAGAAGTATAGAGAATCTACTACATGAAGGTATAGAAAATTTCCTTATGTATAACTAATAATACTAGCATGATAGAAGGAAAATTACATATTAATACCCCCTTAGTCATATAGTACTATTGTTGAATGTAAGAAAGACTTTGGTTTGATATGATTTTCAAATAAAAAGTATTTTGTAAATATGTTATATATTGATTGATAAGATCTATAAGACTATAAGTATATTAGTGATGAATGTATCATTTATTCACCCAATGATATACGATGGACTATAATGGTTGTTTTATGGAATCTCCTCATTGTAAAATAGAATAGCTAACTAGGAAGAGAACAATAAGATATTTCCTTAGTCTCAATTACTCTCATAATAACATGTAGATGTGATGTGCCATAACAAGTTTAACATGATAATAATCTATATTATCATCCTTAAGTGTTACATCCATAATATAGTATCATGCACTTCGACATTATTCATATAATTATGAAATAGATTAGTGTAAATTCCTAGTTGACTATTTTTAGGAGCAACATAAGGATTTCTATTATTATTGAAACCTTCCACATGGGTCATATTATTGTCCGTTATGTGTTGTTCTTCATACTTGAAATGTATGCATGCTGGTGCAATATGTCCTTTGACTCTAGATTTTAATAAGGCTTGATCATTATCGCTTCTAGTCCAGGATGCTTGTTTAGATCTAATAGATGTACTAGAGGAAGACTAATCAAATTCAATGAAAAAAAAAAAAAAACACCATCCATAGATTTGGGTAGCATAGTGAACTTCCTAGGAGTGTTTTTATTGAAGAAAGGGAAAATGGAAATTCCAACGTAGTTAGCATTTTTGTGCACATTATTACACATTTTGAAGGGTATGAAGAATTTTTTGGAATTGATGACTCATATTTAAAGATATTTTCTACTAGTGATATTGATTTAGTAATGTTCACATTTGGACATAGATCCATAAGAGATGCAAAGTTTTTGAAAAATATATTATAATAATTTGACTTTAATATCTCTTTCACTTTCATATGGAGGATCCTTGGTAATAAGAATGTATGTTTTAAAAAAATGAATCAAATTTATAACAGGTTTGTTTGCATCCTTATTTATCTTGATAACTCTACCTTCATGAACAAAATATGACACAATAATGTAAAACTAAATTATAGTTGTCAACTATTTAAACAAAGGTCTTCCAAATGGTATAGTGAATCTATTAGAAGAATGTATAACAAGTTATTGTGCAAGTACTTCCTTAGGTGAAAATATTAAAGCTAGCATGATACAATCCAAAGTAAATAGTAAGATCCCATTAACCAATGGTAGTGATATTATTTAATGTAGGATTTCGGTTCCATAAGATTTATAAATTTTGAAAACTATTTCATGCATTTATTATATTGATTGGTGGGATCCACAAAACTACAAGTATAGTAATGAATGCATTATTTATTCTAACAATAAAACAAAATGGACCAAGTTGATATTTTATTAGATATCATCATTTTGAAAATGAATAAGTTGTATACAAAAAGAGAAAGAAGATCAAGTGTCTTAAGTCTCAGTTAGTCCCACAACAACATGCATATGTGATGCATCATTACACTCAACATGATAATCATTTATATTATTATCCTTAAGTGTATTATCCATACAAATGGTAACATATGCCTCAACATTATCCATATGATTGGGAAATAGAATTTGTAAATACTTAGTTGTCTATTTTTAGGAGAAATAGAAAGATTTACATTATTATTTACACCTTCCACATACTTAATTAGACTTCTTTTCCAAACTAACTAGCCATGGCTACATAGGATGCATTGCTGAGATTTTCTTAAGAAATATTTTGTGGACTTGATCCTACTGCTTCAAATACAAATTCTTATTAAGATCAAGATTCAAAATTTTGTTTCTTTCTTTAGTAGGACCTAAGAAGTCGTATGTACCTTCTTTGTAGTCTTTTGCCAACTTTGATGCATATAGATACTAAAGGTCAATTTCATACATAAGATGAGATTTTAAAATTTGAGATAAAATTATCCCCTTGCACAAGATGGTTGTTTCAATACTATCCTAAATACTCATCTTCTCAAATTCCAATTATATTTATCTTAAAATATAATTTCTAATCTTCAATTGATTTTTAAATCCTATGTAACCATCACACATCAACCAAAGTTTACTTTATATGCTACATAACACTAACCATTTCATTTCTTTTATACATTCTTAAATTAAATATTCATTGCTTTAACCAATCATATCATTAAATGCATTGTATTCATATATATTAAATATTATTTAGATTTAATTGATTTTATTTATTTAACAATTTAGATACTTTCAAAGAGAATTTTTTATCTCCTCAATAATGAAGAAAAATAAGAAGAAAAGAAAAAATATGATAAAAGGGTCACAACCTTTGGTAAGGAACATATATGTTTTACCATGCACAACTCACCTGCTTATACAATAATTTAAAATGATTGCAATGGATGTTCGGTGTGTTTTTTTATAAATAAGATCAAAATATTTTCATTTAGAAGTATGCCAAAAATCTTCAATTTCATTTTCAGTTCAAAGGTGTCATTCAACTACAAGTTTCACACAATAATGCACATAAATTGCAATAATTTTTTATTCAACTTGATAAAATGATTATAAATCTATAAATATTGAATGAAATGACATTCATCAAATTTTACTCATGATTCGATCAATTAATCATAATGAATTACATATTACCTCATTAAAGAGAAGTCTTATAAAATTTTAAAGACTTCTAGAAACTTCTCATACAACTCCATGCAAATTACACATTCTAAAAATTGACATGCAAATGTTATATTTAAATATTTTATCTTTATCCTCATACAAAATTTTCATTGAAATAGCAACTAGCACTTGCACTGAAAGGAGGTGCAATGGTTACACCAATTGTATATTATATTAGTGTGAGTCAAAATAAAACACATGTTTAGAACACTATTTTGCATAAAATATGTTCCAAAGTTTTTAACTCAGAAAATAATTAATTTCAAAAACAAGGGATTGAAAGTCATGTACATTAGTCTCCTATTTTTGAGGTGTGCACATTTGTTAGGATTTTTTTTTCTTTATACATTCTCTAATTTTCTTCATAACATTACAATTTAACTAATTTAACTTTACTTGTATCTTGATTTCTAATCTACAATTTTTCCCATACTTATTTAGACTTAGTTGTTAGTTACATGATATATAAAAAATAAATATTTTGCATTTTTTTTATTCTCCTTAAGACAATCTTTCTTTATTTATATCCAAACATTATATACTACCTTGTCAATTGATTTTAAGGAAACCATATTGTACTAAATCTCATACATCATCAAAACATATTAAAATGTTCATTTTAATACTTTAATGATTTTTAGTAAACAAGAGACTTTTAAGTCTAAGTGATGCTACTATACACTAGCACCTTGCTTCCAAATACTCTTTTTTTGGTCATTGCTATAGTTTACTATAAGGAAACTTGCATATAATTCAAGCATACACATAGAAATTTTTTCTATTGTATACACATTTTCTCTCTACATTTATTTATTTTTAATCTATTGCAACAAATATAAAAATGTGTATCTAAAAATACATACAAACTTCTTTTTGTAGATTAATATTTCTCCCTATATGCAATTTATTAAAAATGTGTATCTAAAAATACATACAAACTTCCTTTTGTAGATTAATATTTCTCCCTATATGCAATTTATAAGGTAAAAAAAAAGGTGCAAATGAGATTTGCATATTAATATTGAGTTTGCAGTCAAATTTACATATTGATATTATATAGGAGATAACATGTCATAATTGAAATGTTTTCCTAAGAAAGGAGCTTATTTCTAGAATTTTAAATTTTTTTTTTGACCAAACTACAAACCTTTATTCTTAAGTATCTGGTTAAGAATCTCCTCAAACTAAACTACCATGACTACAAAGAGACAAAACATATTAAAGTTTTACATTTATATGTCTGTAGTACATTTTGGTGGATGCATAGGATATCTCTATTTGTTATTGTAGTACTTGTATATCATGACGTTTTTCTCCACCCACTATAGTTTCTTCCACTGCTTTGAACTCACCCCTTTCATATCTTCTTTTGATGATGCTTCCATTAACTAAAAAATGAATTTGTGGTTGCTAAACACTCTGATTGGCACGTTGTCCACCATGAATCTGTATTTTATGTGATTCAAATTTAGTCATAAAAAACAATAAAATAACAACATATAACCATTAACAAATTCTTTTCATTAATGATAAAAGAGGGAAACATAAAAGATGTGTTGAGCAATCCACTATACACCATAGAAGTGATTATTTGGTGGGATCGTACTAGAGGTAAATCCTCTACTCTTAGTCACCTTTACCACAAACTCAAAAGAAACTCAAAGTCCGGTTCATCATGGTTTGATCCCTCAAAAGAAATCTGCAATACAATTCATCTTAAATAATTTATTTTCATGATAAATCAATCTCAATGAAATGATAAGACAACTATTTCAAATACATACATAATAAGCAGTCACACTACTAGTAGTGTCTCCAAGGACCAACTTGATTTGCATGTTAATAATCCCAAACATATATTCAATCCAATTAAGTTCCAAGATAAAAAAGGTTTTGGCACCATGAATCCAAATACAATCGATTTTGTGTAACTGGTACCATTAAAACTCATCTCCAATGAAAACAAGAACATTGATTACACTCCAATCATCTTAGGTACCACACAAAAAAATAAAAAAGATGAATACTTGTTGATAAGGAAAATGGAAAATAATAGCACCCACATTGCACACCATAATCAGCTTTAAGTGCCCATAAAATTATTATATGCCAGATGAATTTGATAGTAAATGCATTAATTAAGATCTCTTATTTCAAGGTATATATGTGCCTAATACACATGTCACATCCTTCAAATATTTTTAGACCCAACTCCCCACCTCAATTTTGAATTGTTTTGGATTCCATAACTTATAGGAACATTGTATATGAACATATAAAATTGTCAATCTTTTTCATACAAATATAATCAGTTCCATGTAATAGATACCAAACAATCTCAAGTCAGATAAACAAGTTGCAACCTGACAACTTTAGGTACCACACAAACAAATGGGTGATCCCACAATACTGGTTTACAATTTTTGGCCAAATTGGACATTGAACTGATTTTTTTTAACTAGATCTTCACTTTTAGGCACCTATAGCGGCTAAACTGTGAGGAATTTGAAGATGATGCAAACTAGTGATTTGTGAAATTTTTTCTATAGATTCTAAATATAATTTTAAAAAAAATTGGAATGAGATTGCACTTATTTGTCCATCTCCTTCAAAAACTAGTTTTTAGCAATAAACACCATTTTTAAAGAGTGATGTTACTGGCTAACACAACTTTTTTTCTATGAAGGATAAAATTCTATTTTTTCGAATTTAGATTCATAACTACAATATCTAGTGCATGGAATTGGTTTCATAGAATTTCATTGAATATTTTTTCATAATTAAGTTTCAAAGTCAAACTAGTTACAATTCATACATGATTTACTGGCTAAAACATAAATTTTTTTGTATGTATCAAAATTCAATTTTTTTTGTTGGATTAGGGACATCAATATCTAGTGCATTTATATTTTTCAATTTATTTTTATAATTTTCTATTTTTCCACGTGCAAAATAGAGATCTTGACTTTTGGTGAAAAATGGTGTTTATTGAAAAAAATAGTTTTTGAAGGAGATGGAAAAAGTGCAATCTAATTCCAAAATTTTTGGAAAAAATATGTTAGAATCTATAGAAAAATGTCACAAATCACTAGTTTGCATCATCTTCAAATTCCTCACGGTTTAGCCACTATAGGTGCCTGAAAGTGAAGATTTAGTTAGAAAAAATCAGTTCAGTGTCCAATTTGGCCAAAAATTGTAAACCAGTATTGTGGGATCACCCTCATGGAAAGGAGAACTTTTCCAGATCTTGAGAGCTCATGAGTGCTCTACGATGAATAATGGAGCGAGTGTTTTATCTATTGCAGTTTCCTAAATCATTTTCTTTATGTTTAAAAATTACAATTAGTTAAGGATACAAAAAGACATCTTTTTATGGAAGAGCTTGAAGCTTGTTGCTTCTCATATAAAAAGGGAAACCAAAGCCCATTTTTGATATCATCATCATATCATTATCACCGCCAATAGTAGTAGGTTACATTCATATAGCATATTCCACCTATCCATTTCTATCAAATACTTCTACTATTCATATTTATTATTTGAAGCAATATAATGGAGAAGACTGCTTATAATTGGTGATCTATTTTTCAGTGTTCAACTGTTGTGTTAATTTTCATCTTATATGTTACCGTGTTGTCTCCAAAGTGGTTCTTTCAAGTTATTTAATTTTTTTAAAAAAATTAGGGCACATTTGTTGTTATTGTGTGACTGTCTTGATTGGGTTATGGTGAGAGAATTAAAAATCCTTTCAGTTAATTCATTTTAATCGGTTCCCCCAGCCTGGATTAAAAATAATTTTAAGATAGATAGTCTGATTGGTTTCCCTTAAGCTAAGAATTAAAATTTCTTTCATAACATCACAATAATTTGAGGGAATAACACTGGGATCTATAAAGAAGACTGTTGTAGCAAACAAACATGCATGTTTGCACAAGGTGCAAACATTTAAAAGTGCCCAATAGTTAGAGTTAAGATGAATAATAGGTTTACCTATCATACAAATCTATCTCTATAATCATCATCAATCCATCAACTCCATTCACCCAATAGGTTTAGGCACTGGTCAAGTTCAGAACAAATCTCATACAAATTAATACACTTTATTCTCAAAGCATATAGTAGGGATTAGTAATCAAGCCTTGCATCTACTTCACCCCTGCGTGCCATTGTGAGTAGATTTCCCAAATTCAAATCCATTTTAGACTTCTAAAATCTACCTTATCATTCAGGTACACCCACCTAGGTCTAGCAGAGCCTAAAGAGTAGGAGGTGATCAATCATATTTTCCTCGTTTGTTGGCCAAAAATGTATTAAGAGATTGGCACCCTCTTATGGTCTAAAAACCCACGTTTTTGAGACCTAACATTTTCTATATGTGCAGGTTGTTCATGTGGAGCTTTGTGGGAGGCTTCATAGAGTTTGACCTTCTATGAGTTCTCTTTTTCCTTTTGTCTTTCCTCACTTCATTTCATCAGTTTGATTACTTATTTATCTAGTATTCTTCTTGTTTTACTTTTATTTATTTCTAGCATTGTGTTAATTTAGTAAAACTATCAAAATTTAGCTTCCTAGTTGATAGTAGGTCCTATGTGTTTTGGTAGATTGAATCTATTTTTTATCCATACAAGACCACAACATATGATGGGGACGTCTATGTGTCGCATTTTCATCTCTGGCCACAGGCTAGTTTGTCTATCTTCGAGACCTTTGACACTTGCTAATTTGGCTTCTAAATTCTTTTTCTCAACAATACTCATAAAACATAAAAATATATCAAAAAACTCCCTTTTACCTGTCTTGCTCACTTGACCTTG
>VDFB02271358.1:1011204061-1011326307 GCA_007258455.2 Sequoia sempervirens | reverse complement strand
TTAAATAAACATAGTATTTTAGAAACTAAATTCAATTTGCTATAGATTCTATTATTACATATTTTTCAAATAATATAGAAAATTGATTCAAATTTTTACATCAAGTTGCCTAACTCTGATTTTTTTGAATTTTTTGCCACTTAAGGGCCTATTTTTTCCATGATGATCCTGCACATACCCTAAAATTGGTTCATAATTAGTTGCACTCGTAATCTATCTGTTGATTTATTTTTAAAACATGATCAGCGGTTGAGGTTAAAAAGGATCAAAGCAAACTATTGTCAGCTCGCGTGCTCGAGCTTTCTTTGAGTATTAATAGTTGGAACACTTGCATGGCTTGATATAAGGAGGATCAATGACCATATATTATCATTTTGAAATTGCATCTAAGAGAAAAAATAATGAAGGTTTTCTGGTTCTTATCACTGATAAGATGAGTAAGTCAAGAGAGTTTGCTAGGCCAGTTCAAAGGTCTAGGAGATTGAGTTTGCTTAAGTCTAAGGAAGATGCTCCAAAGGATGAAATTGAGACACAAGGAGCTCCTGATATGCCAAAGAGTAGAAGGGGACGCAGGAAATTCAAGAAATATGGTTTCAGGAGTAATTATTGCCTCAGGAGCCAAACTTTTTCAAAAGAACTGGTCAAGTTTAAAGGAAAAAAGTTGGTTGAGTATCAAAAGAAGGTGAAGAAAAAGTGTAAGTATCGTAAGGCTTATCTAGGAGGACGTAATTCTCCTAGTGAGGTTTCTAATAGCCTTTCAGGTAGTGAGGGTGACATTGACACAAAGGGTGATTATTATCCCCTCTCTTTAGTACCTTCTAAGGACTCTGATGAGCAGGTAGTGACGGTTCCTCCAATTCCACCATGAACAAGATGTAGGCTAGTATCCTCTAAGGTCGATGACTCGGAGTGATGACTCTGCCCTATTTTTGTTTTTGATGACACCATGGCCCTTTTTTCAAGATTGTCATATTCAACATTCATGTGATTTCTTGTTTCTAACAATAATGTGGAATTTTTTTGGGCTGGTGTGTTGGAGAAGTGCTAGACTTCCTAACATTGGCGGAATGTAGGTTTCTTCTGAGTAGTATGCAGGTTTTTACTGGGGCTGCAAGTGGAGATTCTTCTTTGGTCAACAAGGACGAGGATTCAACATTGTTGCAACAAACTTTTCCTTTTGAGGAGTTGGCATGTCTTCATGCAAGGGATGTGGAATTTGTTCTTTTAGTCTTCCATTTTCTAGAATGAGTGCATGTAACTAACTAAGGACATCTCAAATTTTGGTGCAAATGATATCCAAATGAAATGAAATGTAAGTGTAATTGAGTCTGATGCTTGTTGCTCCCTTGTTCTACAAAAGGGATTCTAGGGCTCATTACAAGGGGTCAAATGTTTTAGTGATGCAGAGGATGGATTCAATTCATTAACAATCACAATTTAATCCCTTAGACACAACTTTGCAACCCTTAAGAACTTATCTCATCAACTCTTCACTAATTCACTCAATTTCCCTTATAGTCATTCAACTAGTGAAATTTGCATACACCTCACAAAATACTTACCAAAACCATAACCAAAAATACATTTTAGATACCTATTTTTCTGAATTTCAACATATCTCAAAATCCCTTATACTTGTTTTGGAACACAACATCCAAAAATGGATGGGTAGGCTATTTAGGGCTCCAATTAGCCCACTTTTACAAAATGACATGTATACACCCAAACTCACTCCCAAACCCAAAAAACCTTGGAAAGTCTTAAAACAGCCTATAAACAATAAAAATCCACAACTTTTGCTCAGAGAAATGGTCTCCAAGACTCCTAACCAACAAACCCTCCTTTTTAGCAAGATTCAAGGGGTTTATTGAAAGTCTCCCTTCCCAATGCCTTTGCACTTCCCCAATGCATAAAACATGCTTCAAATTTCCTACACAAGCTTAATCAATCATAAAAAAAATGCTTTCCCAAGAGTTTACAACATTTACCTTCTCAAAACCATCAAATTTCATCAAAATACACTATTTTGACAACTAGGGCATCATGCC
Organism: Sequoia sempervirens; assembly: GCA_007258455.2. Classification (NCBI taxonomy): domain Eukaryota; kingdom Viridiplantae; phylum Streptophyta; class Pinopsida; order Cupressales; family Cupressaceae; genus Sequoia; species Sequoia sempervirens. Next base: position 1,011,324,259 of record VDFB02271358.1, on the reverse strand, counting down.
CAAACACTCCACTCGCCTCCCCTGCTCACACAAAGCCTTGAAAACACCTATTACTACCTTATACCACCCATTCCACCAAGTTACATAGGTTACAATAGGCGGAATGGGTGAAAATACATTTTTTATTGCTTACAAACCCTTGAAAAGGCTGTGACAGACCACTTACAGAAAAAATTAACTATAAAAACTTTGTTTCTCAATGAATTTAGATCATTACAAAGCCAAGTTACCCTTAATACATGTGTCTATCCATTCCACAATATTTTTTAACAAGAATATCATAGTATGGGTCCATATAGGCCCTAGAAAAGCAAGATTTCTATAGAATTTACATAGAGTTTTAATGAAAACATGGGACTTTTTATTGTTTTTCCTTCACCAAAATTTCAACAACCTTTACCTTTGAGTTTTTTTCAACATATTTAAACTTTAACCAACCTAAAAAAAACTATCAAAACTGAATTTTGAATCCCCATGACCGTTGGGCTTCCACATTTCATACATTTTTTGCATTTTTCCTTGACAACATTTTGACAATTTTGTCATTTTTGCAAATTAAGCTCCCCAACCTCCTAATGACCTCTAAAACCAACTAACATGACTCATTACATAATAAAAATGGTCTATATGACCTTATTTAACACAAACAAGACTTACACACCGTACATTCTATCAAAAGACCAAAATTGATCACACTTGCAAAAAGAGCTTGGTGCCCCTGCACCATACAACCGGCCTTGAAAATTTTCCAAGTCTCTTGGAAATTGTGATTTTCCACCTCTGAATACTCCATGCCTATGACCTCCAAAAGCTCTTTCACCTTGTCATTGATTCAAATAGTGTTGATATGCATTGTGCCTTGCACTAGTAAGCTTGTTGCCACCTTGATACTATGTCATCCATACAAACTGTACTTTTGACTATTTTCTCATCTTCCCACCCTCTGAAACTAATGCAAAACTTGCATCTATACCTGTAAACAACCCTTGTCCAAATCTATCTCTGATTTTCCACTCTTCCATTCTTGATACATGCTCAAATTCAACTATCTGTCCTTGCTTTTCACTTTGTCTCATCCCATCTGCTATCTTCATCTTTATCTTCAGACCCTCTACTCTTAGGACCTCTATCCTATCAGACTTATGCACCTCTATTTTGACAGTACTAGACTTCCCCTTCACCCCTTTTGCTCTCAAAGAACATATCACTGTCACTACCACAATCCCATCAAATGTTTCAAAGGAATATTGCACCTTCATGGTCAATTCATCTGTGGCCTTCTTTGTCTCATATTTTGACACCAATCTATAATGTTCTTTCCTCTCCAACATTGCATCACCCTTCCAACTTATTGTCTCAACACCCTTTCCTTTTGCCTTGGCTTCATACTCTTCACTTTTGTCTTCCTCTCTTTTCACAAACTCTTTCTTGCCAAACATAATCACTTGTGTTGCCTTTCCCTTTGCTTTTTCATCCTCCTGCAATGGTGTTAGTGTGAAAGTAATACCATCTTTTTCAATCTGATATGTGTTATTCCTTCCATCATAAAGTGAGTGCCTATCAAATTGCCATGGCCTTCCAAGTAGCAAATGACAACAACTCATTGGAAAAACATCACAAAGAACCCTATCCTTATAGCCACCAATTTGAAACTCTACAAAAGCTTGTTCATTAACTAATATGGACTATTCATCACTCACCCAAGATGATTTATAAGGAGTTTCATGAGGGATTTTTTCTAATTCAAATTATCAACCATTTCACTTGACACCATGCTATCTGTAGAACATGAATCTATGACTACCTTACATACCCTGCCTTTGCATTTGTAGGTGGTTCTGAACAATTATTTTCTTTGAACCATCTCATTCTCCTTGGAAGCTTGGAGTAATGTTCTTCTTACCATTAATGACTCCCCAAGTTTTGGAGCAACAACTAGATTTGGAGAATTCACACTTTCACTATCATCTTCATGCACCAACTGGTTCCTTCTTTCACATCCACTTGAAGTAGAGCCTTGTCTTTCAGGACACTTATATGCTGGATGACCAAACTCATTACAATTATAGAATCTTCCTAAAAAAATATTTGAACTTCTACCTCCACCATACCTTCCTCCAAAGCCTTTGAATCCACCCCTTTGATCAACAACTTGTTCATGCACCTTGCTTGATTTTTCTTGATTTTATTGTGGCTTCCTTGGAGTGGTAAATGTGCCTCTTCCTCTGGAATTTCTTCCTCTACCTCTTACTTGTTTATCTTTCCTTCTCTTGAGTTTCTCTTTATCCCTTATTTCCATTTGGTAGCATTCTTCAATTGTCCTTGGATTGTGCAAACTCAACTCATCCTGGATGTTAAACCTTAGCCCACTGAGATATTTAGCCACATTTTCTACATCATCAACCATGTGACCTGTCCTTATGCTCAAATTATAAAACTCATTAGTGTAATTCTTAACATCCATTTCCCTTTGTTTCAAATCTTGAAACTTTTTAGACATTTGAATTGCATAATCACTTGGCAAAAACTTACCTTTCAATTTAGCCACCATTCTATCCCAAGAAACAATTTTGGACTTACCTTTTCTTCTCCTTTTAGCTTGTTCATAATCCAACCATACAAGTGTATGCTCCTTCAATTTGGTTTTTTCTATCTTCACCTTTTCTTCATCAGACACATCCTCACATTCAAAGTAGTTATCTAAAGCTGCAATCCAATCTAACAATTCTTCATCATTAAGATTACCACCATACATAGGAAAATCAATTTTTACCTTATGTTTATTTCCCTTTACTACCTTCAGTAGCCTTGCCATATTTTTCTCTTCAGGATCCAATTCTTCATCTACATCTTCATACTCTTCATCCTCTTCATCTTTAGAGTCCCTTTCATCACTCACAACCACATCTCTTTTTTTCCCTATTTCAACACTTTCCAATCTTGCAACCAACCTATTTTTTAGCTCCTTCAACTTCCTAATTTCTCTCTCAGTCTTCTCTTCCATTTCTTGCATCTTTCTAGACATATTATTACCCTTGGGAGGCATCTTGACTCTTCAACTTCTCACCTTTCAACCTCAAAGAACCTGATACCTATGCTTTGATACCATTTGATGTAGATCAGGGAGGAAATTGATTAACAATCATAATTTAAGTCCTTAGACACAACTTTGCAACCCTTAAGAACTTATCTCATCAACCCTTCACTAATTCACCCAGTTTCCCTTATAGCCATTCAACCAGTCAAATTTGCATGCACCTCACAAAATATTTACCAAACTCATAATCCAAAATACATTTTAGATACCCGTTTGTCTCAATTTCAACATATCTCAAAATCTCTTATGCTTGTTTTGGAACACAACATCCAAAAGTGGACTGGTAGGCTATTTAAGGCTCCAATTAGCCCACTTTTACAAAACAAAATACACCCAAAATCACTCCCAAACCCAAAACACATTGGACAGTCTTAAACTGGCCTATAAATAATCAAAATCCATAACTTTTGCTCAAAGAAACGGTCTCCAAGACCCCTAACCAATAAACCCTCCTTTTTAGCAAGATTCAAGGGGGTTTATTGAAAGTCTCACTTCCCAATGCCTTTTCACTTCAGAAATGCATAAAAAATGCTTCAAATTTCTTTCACAAGCTTAATCAATCATCAAAACATGCTTTCCCAAGAGTTTACAACATTTACATTCTCAAAACCATCAAATTTCATCAAAATACACTATTTTGACAACTAGGGCATCATGCCCAAACACTCCACTCACCTCCCATACCCACACAAAGCCCTTTAAACACCTATTCCTACCTTATACCACCCATTCCACTGAGTTACAGAGGTTACAATAGGTGGAATGGGTGAAAATCCATTTTTTATTGCTTACAAACCCTTGAAAAGGCTGTGACAAACCACTTACAAAAAATTAACTATAAAAATTTTGTTTCTCAATGAATTTAGATCATTCCAAAGAAAATTTACCCTTAATACATTTTTTTTTCCATTCCACAAGAATTTTTAATAAGAAGCTCATAGTACGGGTCCGTACAGGCCCTGGAAAAGCAATATTTATGTAGAAAACACAGTTTTAATGAAAATAGGGGACTTTTATTGTTTTTCCTTCACCAAAATTTCAACAAACTCTACCTTTGAGTTTTTTTAAACATATTTAAACTTTAACCAACCTAAAAAAAACTACCAAAACTGACTTTTGAATGCCCATGACCGTTGGGCTTCCACATTTCATACATTTTTTGCATTTTGCCTTGACAACATTTTGACAATTTTGTCAATTTTGCAAATTAAGCTCCCCAACCTCCTAATGACCTCTAAAACCAACTAATATGACTCATTACATAATAAAAATGGTATATATGACCTTATTTAACTCAAACAAGACTTACACACCCTACGTTATATCAAAAGACCAAAATTAACCACATTTGCAGAAAGAGCTTGGTGCCCCTGCACCATTTAGGTCTCAACAAAGTTTTAGGTGAAAGCTAAAGTTCAGGGAAGGAAATTTTGTATATAATATGTATGAATAGAATAGTAAATTGTCTTGGCTATGAGTCCTGTATGTAATAGACTTAAAATAGTTTTATAGAAACTACTGATATCGAAACAAATATTAGTCTGGAAACAAACACTCTCCTATGTATTTTCTCACAATTTATGAATGAAAAATACTAATGGTGTTATGATTTGTCTTCAATTATTCCATTGAATGTGTGATTTTGTTTTTTGCTTTAACTCAAAGAGTTGATTAAAACACTTAAGGAGAGTTATAGATTTTGTAAGGAATTGCAGAGGATTTGTAAGAAGTGAGTGTTTTAAGCATTGTGAGTTTTCAACAAAGCACTATAAAAATAGTCCACCAGTCTCCAAATTAAGTAGTTATATATATTACTGGTTTTTATATATTTGACTTTGTTGCTCAAATTGATGAAACACTGGTCTGTTTGTTAGAAAATCTTGCATAAAACTGAATAATTAGCACACCAGGCCGCAGACTTAAAGTAAGAACAAAATTCATTTAAAATATTTTTCAAGTATAGTATGGGTTCAAATTACCCCTATTTCCTAGCAAATAAGTAGTCATCTACTTAAAGGTCTGCCAAAATTTTAGTGAAGTACACTATTTGCAACATCTAGGAATAAATCTATGTATAAATGTGTTATCAAATAGATATACCTCATGTAAATACAATATGGAACACCCTCCTAGGTCCCACAGAGCCTAAAGTGTAGGAGAAAGGAACTCAAAATCCTTTACTCGTTGTGTTGGCCACTAACCTTGTAGTTTCTTCATTATAGGAGTTGGCTACTCTTTAAAGAGCTCTAAGGTTCTACTAGAAAAATCACCAACAAGTTGCATACGGATCATCCATTCTAGTGGTGTGGATACCAAATATGACACTCTGGAATTTGGAGGAATACCCAAACGGATTGTGAAGCCAGGTGGGTATTGTTATCTGGGAGTTGTTTTAGGACGAGGAAGATAAGTTGCTTTGGAAGTGGAAAGATTTTGTAAGAATTCCTCCACAGTCTCTCCCTAGATCTCTCCTTGCATATCTTGATAGCTGGTATCACACGTGTATTTGTGTGGGAGATTACCTGTGCTTCAGTCGTACATTGGAACTAGAATGTGCAAAGGTGTTCGCATATAATTTAAGGGAGGGTTTTGGCAACGACTTCCTCCCTATAAAAGTTCTTACTTTCGCTAGATGATGGTGTCATTCGAACCGAAACTTATCCATCACTGCTTAAGAAATTCAACAGAATGACGAGCAACCATATTATGTATCAAATAATGGTTATTAATTTGTTTTTAATTATATTGTAATGATTTATCTAGCTATATGTAGTTTAAAAAATTAGATAATTATTTACAAAAAAAAAATTGGCAAATAAAAAGTTAATTCATATTATTTTAAAAAATAAATTATAAGCTTTTAATAATTAATGTTTGTTAGTAATTGTGAAATTTTAATTTATATGAAAAAATATTTCAATATATTAATATATTTGAAATATTATATTTGTTATTATTAATTTAAAATTACAAATAAATATTTGTATTAAATTAAAATAATAAAATGATTATATTTTAAATCAAAATAATAAATAAAATGATGTAATCATATTAATTCAAAATATTAATATTTTAAACTCTTAAAAAATATCGTTGACATATTTAGAAAAGACTTGAGTGTAATGAATCTTGTAAATTTATCGATTCATTACATTAATATTTTATACTCATAAAAAACGTTCTCTATATTCAAAACTATCCATATATTATTATTTGTTGAGTTAAATTCTATTAATAGTAAGTAAAAGAGGATGCAAACAATGGTACTAACAAAAGAGGTCATTATGCAGGTTGGTCAATTGGGAGAATGGGAATAAAGACTTTTTGGATGCATTTGTGATGATATTTCACATTCCAAGAGGCAATCCAAAATTTGGAAATGAGAAGACACTCTCAAACATCTTAGTTCCTCATTGGTCATATCAATGTTATTTTGGATATATAGGTTTTATATTTTCTTATTTCAAAAGGTTATAGGTTTGTAGACCTCTAATTTGAGACAACATATTTATGATCATCTAGATGTATAAGTGGATTTAGATTTGTATAGATAGTTTTGTAGGTTTTACATGTTAACCAAAACATGTGGTTTACATATTTATGAAAATACTATGTTTAAGGGTATTTTAAATTGAAAACTCTAGTGTGCATTTATTTGGAAAACTAGATCTAGTATTGACATAGTGTTAGATTCTTGGAAATCTACATGTTATATTTGGTTTCCTTTATTCTACCTGTTATTGATTTGGTGTTGAATCTATTTCTTTAATTATTTGAGATTCCATCACTAGTCATGATTTTATCCCTTGATATTTTACATGTGTGTAGATATTGTAAATTATCTCATGTGAGTTCTATTTGATTGAATTTTTTTGGTCACCTTGTTGTATTGGTATGTTTATTATAGTTCGATAAAGAGATGGTAATTTATATTGCCTAATATACTTGATAGGTGAATGATCAAATTGGTGTTTCCCACTTGATTTTAATATTTGTTCTTTATTTATATCTTGTCTTATCATGTTTATTAGTCTTTATCTTTGTTATTTTTTAGTGCTTGTTAAGTAATAGGTGCATGGTTTTTTGAATTTGTGTTCTCCTTTCGTTTTGGTTTCGATCTATGGTAATAGTTCTAAAGAATTGTTTAGTGGTTTATGACTCTAGGCATATTCCATTTTTCATAGGATTGATTGGTTTATTTGATATAGGTACCTTTTTAATCTAAGAGGTTGGCATCTATTTCTATCATGTTTTCACTTTAAGTTGAAAGGTTAGATATTGATATCCTTTAAGTTTTTAAATTTTAGAGTAGATCTTACATTACATAGCTTTGCACATTTTAGTGAACTAGTACACAAAGATAGTTTGATTTGTAGGTTCTCTCCTCCCTCATTTATGACCACCTTTCTAAAGGTTCTTGTGCTTATAGATTTAGGTTTGTATGGAGTGAAGTGTTGTCAATTATACTTCAATATTTTTTTGAAATAGTTTGGTAGCCCTTGATCTCTTTCTTAATTTGTGTAGAGGATTTTGGAGATTTTTTTTAGATTATAAATAAGATATATTTTATAGTGTAGTATTTTTCACATCAATGCATGTTTCCTCAAGACACTATGTGATATAGGAGAATTATTTACATTCTCTATGTGAGTGGAACAAGTGGGATTGTTAATGCCTTATTCTAGTTTTTAGATTTGAACTTACCCATAAATTAGGATTTTTAAAATGTATATTGATTATGTATGAGAGGGACCCCTCTCTTGGATTGTTTGCAATGTAATAGTGATTTAGAGGTTTTTTGTTGCATATCTATGTGTGTTGTTACGTTTGAGATTTATTTTGTAGGATGTTGGATATATATGGAGTTTATTGTGACTTTTTTGGTTTACATGTTGATGTCCTAGATTTCTACCTATGTTGGATTATATACCCTAGTTTGAGGTATGCATACATTTGATGAGATATCAAATTTGTGGTTGTGAGTATAGCTAGTATGAGTTAGATAACCAATTAGATATATTTTTTACTGTGTGCAAGTATTTCTACTCCTAAATACGCAAAACAAACTAAGAAATGCAAAATAGAGAACACTAGACCACTTTGAGATTAACCTAAGTTGAACACAAACAAAAGAAAGATAAAACAAAAATGATTATACCTTTTATCTGTGTTGATCTCTATGGTTGGGCCTTCATTAAAGCTTCGATATATGCTCCTTTGGGGGCACAATGATCTAAAATGATATGCAAATAGGTGAAGATATAATGGAGGATGTGGGTATTCTAAGAGATGAATGTAAATGAAGGGGGTGCAAGCTTGGAAGTGTGCAACAATGGAGGATATGAACTAGTGATTGAATGCAAAAGATGAGAAAGTGCTTGATGAATGCTTGAAGGGATTGAGTGCTAAATGAATGTGATAAAATGCATAAGGTCCCTGAATGAATGAGAAGGGGGGTTATTTATAGAAGAAATTGAATTCTCTAGAGAATTCAATGGTCAAGATTGAGCCACCATGGCCAAGATGGAGGGCTATGGTGAGTTAAGGACTCACAATCCCTCACATCTTGCCATGTGGAGGATGAAGTGTCCAAAAGATAGGGTGAGATGGAAAGGGTACAAATGATGTGGAAGAAGGACAAGTACTTTGAAAGTACCTTGGAAGAGGAGAAGATTTCCTCAAAAAGGAACTTCTTGTCCCCAAGTGAAAATGATGGTGACATATGAGGAATTTTAGTATTCCTCAAAAAATCTCCATGGGGAAGAGAGAATTGGTTGAAGAAATAAATGTGAATTTTAAATTCACATGATTTGAATGGATAAGGTGGTTGGGAGAATAAATATGAATTTTAAATTCATATGAGGAGCACCTTGTGGATAAGACGATGTTCTTATGGAGGATGAAAAGTACCTTGCAGGTAAGACAAGGTCCTTATAATAGAAGGTTCTTGACCCCATGTGACTTATGTGAACTTTCAATGATCACATGGGGAAGAGGAGAATCCTTGGAGGAATAAAAATTGAATTTTAAATTCACATGGGGAAGAGGGTCTATTCCAAGTATGGAAAATGTGAAGGTTGACCAAAAAGGTATACTAAATATAGCAAGGGGATTAGATTAAGGTTGTGCAAACAGGTGATTAAGAAACTTAATGAGATATTAGAGGCAAGTGAGAGAATATGGAGGATATGACATTAATCCTGATTAAGGTGTGCACATCCTAATCATGGATTAATTAACTTAATCCAGATTAGAAGAGGGTTATGGAGGATGTGACAAGGAGGGAGAAAAAAAAGAATTTAAAATTGATTTAAATTCAAAAGGCTAAATGTCTAAATTAAATAAATTGATGCATTTATTTAATTTAGAGAGGAAGGGGATGGAAGGGTAAAGTATTAATTATTTAATTAATACTTTATGAAAATTTAGGCAAAGAGAGGAATATTAATTAAATCAATCAATTTAATTAATATTAACAGAGTATGTGAAATAGATGAATAAAGAGGTGAATTTGACTATGTGGGAGCGGTCAAATTTAGATGTCTATATTTTTCCCCTCTTTGAAATATTGTTAGAATAACAGTGTTTTGAAGAAAAATAAAATGCAAATGACTCGATAGAGGAAGTAGCTAGAACATGATGCCCCAACATGGAAGAATTTGCATGAGCTGCCCAAACGGAGGGAAATGGAAGGAGATGCCTCAATCTAGCAAGAAAATGATTGTGACAAAGGAACATAGGAAAATGGTAGGGTATGCCCCCTCGAGAGGGCGGTTGGGGAAGAAAAAGGGGCCCTGGGCGACTTCTCGATATGAAAAATGGAAGGTACCATTGGATATAGCTCAAAAAACTAGGTAGCTTTGGATTTTGAATAGAGTAGATCGGACACACGGTATGCAAATGGTGGCCCATGAAAGTTTTGGAATTAATTAGGGTGTAAAAGTTTAAATAAAAAGTAAAAATACCCCTTAAAAGTAATTTTAAAATGAGGGGGAAAATTACTTATAGTAATTTGAGAGTTACTATTCCTCATTTGCACACCTGGTAGTTGATGAAGAGAGAGAGAGGAGAGGAGAAGGAAGAGCCGAGGAAACGAGGAGACAAGGAGATGAGGATGTCAGATGACTATGACGATGACATCATCCACTGGGCGGATGAGGTGCGGAAATTCTACCACGAATGCGTAGTTCCATGCCAGGTTAGGTTAAAAAACCCTCTTTATGATTTTAAGCATTTTTTATTATGTTGTTGTAAGAGAGGGGGACCACCGCATGCAAGACCCCAGGTCACAGAGGGTCGAGACACGAGAGGTTGCCCTAACTTACCTCAGCTAAGTGTATGTTTAGGGTATGAGGATGAGAATGATGAGGACTTTTAGGGTCCTACGATCACTTTGCAATCCGAGTTTCAATGTGGGGTTAGGCGAGTCGATATTTAGGTCCAACTCTATGCCTCAGGGAGCTCTCTGCCTGAGGACATCAGCACGGACTTTGGAGGACAGTGCCGTGCGCTGGCGTCTTAGAAACGCGTTGTAGTCCATACAACTAGACAACAACCAAGACGAGGTTAAACACACTAAGATAACTTATCAGCCTAGCTTAACTACTTTTAGGAGGACAAAATAACACTATGAAATATGAAAAGTATAAGCGAAGCTGATAGAACAAGTATACCAAAGCCAAGGTGATGAAGACAATCTGATAGAAGACCCTATTCACTAGCTAGCTCCTTGAAATGCGTCCACCTACACACAACAAGAAAGAGAATTTGGGGGTGGCTGTATAGGGGCCTACCTTAGTCAGACCCCTGTTTAGGTGTTCCCACCTCCATGGACAGCCAATGGAAAAGAGATAAAGGAGCGATAAAAACACAAGCACTACAAAAATAATACTATGCTACTCAACCAAATGATAGACGAGAGGAGACAGAAGCTTACCACCTCTACCAAGAGAACTCAAGGATGCATGGAGGAGAAATGAGAGGAACTCAAGCCTCTACTACAATGGCATGGTCCCAAACTTGCTCTACCGACATAGTGGAGTGAGATATTGCTGCTATCAAATGCTTGGAATGTTGGAATATGAGTGCAAGATGAGCTTGAAGTGATGTAGAGTTCTTCCTATCTTCATCAAACTTCTATCCAACCTCTAAAGCAAGTTCAAAGGCTTGATTATGAAGGAGTGAGGTAAAAAATAACCATATTTGGGTTGGGAGGCCAAAGGAGGCATTACAACTTCGTTGGCAATGGGAAGAGTAACGCCTCTGCTGGCTCAGCTGTAGGAATCTGCCAGGGACGTAAGCGCGCCATGCAGACATCTACGTGCCACACGAGAATCCCCAACAGAAACGCCTCCACCAACACACAAAAAATGCACCAAGTGGACTGCCATCAGCGGGCTTAAGTGAGTTAAGCCTCTGACTTAGGTTTTCTAAAGTGTAATAAGGAAAAAAGGGGAATTGCGCCTAGGGTGAAAATTCTCTCTTATACATTTTTCCCCCACTTTAGCGAGCACAAGTACTAATGAGTTCTCAGTAAAGTAGATCAAGAAGAGAGTAGGGTTAGAAAAGTATACCTAAACCATCGAGAATGTAGACCGCGATCTGGTGACCCCAAAGATGGGAAAACAAAGGACTTCGTAGCTACTCGAAACTATGAAGTTGGAACAACAAAGGGCCTTGCAGGCCTGCAGACCTGCAAGGAGGCAACCTCCAAGATCTCTTGCATGGAGGAAGCCCCAAGGAAGCAGACTCTGCAGAGTCAGGAAGCGGCGACATGTCTACTTGTAGATAGAACACGTCAAAAGCAGTGACACATCCATCTGCAGATAGAGCATGTCTAAAGCGTCAATACGTCTACCCGCAGATAGAACATATCTAAAAGCGGCGACACATCTACCTGTAGATAGAACATGTCTAAAGTTTCGATACCTCTACCTGTAGATAGAACACATCTAAAAGCGGCGACATGTCTACCCATAGATAGAACATGTCTAAAGCATCGATACGTCTACCCGCAGAGAGAACACATCTAAAAGTGGCAACATGTCTACCCATAGATAGAATATGTCTAAAGCGGATGGTCACATAGACTGAAAAACTTTTAAAGGGGTCCATCAAGAAACCTTCAAAAGGAGAGGGGTCCACTCAAGGGACACACTGTTTAAAAAGTAAGGTCTAGTTAGGCTACCCCCAAGCTAGACGCAAAAGGACGAATGGAATGAGTCTAGTTGGGTAGCCCCTAGGCTAGATGTGCAAGAGTCCATTTGTTACAAAGGATGTTGAAGAAAGGATCCTTGAGGAACCCATTGTGAAAGAGGGGTTCCACTCAAGGGACATGCAGTTCAAAAGTCGCCACCCTAGAGTGATTCGTCATCAAGGGATCCTTTTGAAATATGTTCACTTCATCAGGAATTTGAAAGGAAGGTCATGCCCCCATGCGAGGGGAAGTCAAAGCAGTTCCCACTTCAGAGAAAGGTATTCAAGTCCTTTCTTTATAAATTTGTGATGAAGGAAACACATTCCATTAGGGTTCCAAGTCGAGAATGCGCTTCCAAGGAAAAGGTATTGTGAAGACTTTCAAGAAAAGATTTGTTGGAGGCGATTTCATTTTCTGAAAGTCAAAGTGTTAAAGAACGTTGTCACACATAGGAGGGACAACTCAAGAAAAGAAGAGAGAAAGGTAAAGAGGAAACAAAAAGCACAAACAAAGGGCACAGGGGGATCTAGTTTAGTGGGGTCAGATCTATTTGAGCTCATATAGTAGGTAACCGCAATGCAAGGCGAAAGAAGAATGCATAGAAAACAAAGTAAAAATAAAAAATTGTGTCAACATGGAAGGGAAACCTAAATGTCCCTGATGCTTTGCATCATCCCCAATTTACCGAAAATCAAGCACAAACATGGAAGAATGAAGGTACAAATAGAAGAAGGTTTACAACACAAAAACCACGCCTGTATCCAAGCACCAACAAGGGTAACGAGGGTCATCTAGGCACACATAGCACGGGTATAGGGGAACACATCACGAGACACACACACACACACAAGAATAAGAAAAAGGGGGGCCTCCACCTAACACTGCTCGGCCAAGAGGTCATCTATTTCCCAATCCAAATACTCGTAAGGAGAAGAAGGACGAGCCTGCAAAGTTGAAAATTTAAGAGGAGGGGCATCCAACCCTCCTCCGATAAGGTCCAAGGAAGAGGGCCCTTAAGGTACTCTCCACCGAGCTCTTATGGAGTCAAAGTCACTGATTTTGCGAAGATTGCCAATAGGGTCGGGACTTCATCCACAGAGTTGAACATGCGCCCCATGGGAGTGTCATGTCTTACTTTGGCGAATGAGACGAGTTGTACCTGAGACCCACTGCTAGGCTCACTAAGTGATTTGGGAGTAGTGACAAACTCAACATAGGTCAGGACTGGTTCTGTCACAAGGACAAAACAGGTCATCACAGGGCCACCTTACGAAGGTGGGCTCCTCCTACGTCCTTTATTGTGAGAAGGACTAGCCTCTGCCTTCTTCTTTGGAGGAGGGGATGAACTCCCCACATACGAAGCTAGAAGTGCAAAGGAGGAAGAGGAAAAAACTACAGTGGATACGACAAAAGTGTTAACCATATCCACAGGTTTTGGGAAGGGTTGAATATCTAGAATGGACATCAGCAAAGACGGCTCCGTCAAGGGAGCGATAAACACTTGTACCTGATTAGGGTTAGGTGCTTTAGTGTTGACAATGGGAGTCAGGAACAAATTAGGTAGAAGAGACATAATAGGAGAAGAGGAAGATGATGTTGTAGAGGGCCCCAAAGCAAGGGAGGTCGTTTCTTCCTCCTTCTATTATGAAGTATCTTTCTAGGCCAAGAGATCCTTTCATCGACACTTGCACTCTCACGCAAGGTAGTTCCTACAGCTCTTGGAGTTAGAAGTCGTAGCTTGCGAAGGGACAAGAGTTTCCTGCTCGACCATAGGGATGTCCACTATGGCTGTTTCGGGTGGAGGAATGGGTTCCTATGCAGGAGCAGGGGGAGGAGGCTGAGGAGTGATGGGAGGAGTCGACTCAAGAGCCTCAAAAATAGGCCTCTTTCCGCTCACTTCCTTAGGAGCAGGAGCAGTAGGAGGCTGTGAATCAAATTCTCTATGAGAAGTTTTCTTTCTGTTGTACAAGTAGTACCATGGTCCTGGAAATTCATTAGGAAGATCCACAATTCTAATCTTGGGCCTATGCCAAGGAGGAATCATTGGATTTAATGGATAGCCACCAGGCTTGCTCATCCAATACTCTTCCCAGGAAAGAGGAGAGGACGGGGTAGTTTGGGAAGGAATCACTTTCCCTTTACCTTTATGGGAAGAAGAGGGAGCCGCTATGGACTTCTCCTCCTTCTTCGAGGAAGAGGGAATGGATGGTATAACCTTCTCTTTACCTTCGCGGGAAGGAGAAGGGACTAGTGTGGACTTCTCTTTCTCTCTTGATGGAGTAGTCATAAGCACATGCTTCTTCTTCTCTTCCCGGGAAGAGGAGGTAACCAGTTGCTTTGTCATAGGAAGGGTCAACTTCGGCTCCCCTTTGCCTCCAACTTTATACTTCACATAGTTCTTGTAAAGTAGTTCCATTCTCGGAGGAAGCGGACTGATCGAAGATGGCCAAAAGTGATCCAGTGAATACCCACCACGAGTTACCAAAGGCTAGTATCCTGCATCATGCACTACATGCACGAAACCCTCGTGGGAAAACTTTAAGCATTTGTGAATAATGGAAGTGATCCCATTCATGGAATCCAACCAAGGAATGCCTAGCTTCACTCTGAATAGGTCCGACTCCGGAATAACATCGAAGACCATGTCAACAATCTTAGGTCCTACTAGGACAAACAAAGTGATCAAGCCACAAGGTTTGAGATTCATACCATCATGGGTACGGATGGTAGATCTTGTTTCTCCATACTTTTCTTTTTGTAGTGAGTTTAATACCAATGTTTCCTCAGTAACAATATTCACACGGCTCGTGGGGTCTATCAAGACTCCTATCATAATGTTACCATTGATACGAGTGGGAATGTAAAGTGGTGAGAGCTTGTTGTTTAACATTAGATCTTGTGTTGTAAATGTAACATCTGATAAGTCGGGTATGAGTGAAACAACGGAAGTCACTGTGACCATATTTACATAAGGCCCAGGTTGAGAAGCAAAATCAGTGGGATTGATAATCATGTTAGCAGAATGTGATGAAAACGGGTTTGTGTATATCTACAATTCACTATTTTCTTTCGCCACTAATCTATTTGTGTTCTATTTATTCCCATCGAGACAAATGCTACCATCCTCGATGCAGTCTTGTATTTCATGACCCAATCGCATACAACATTCAGTAGCATTTCCATTAACACGATGGTACTGACAGTAAGTGCTCCCGTCATACCAATTAGGGTAAGGTTCCTTAACAGGATTAGGAGCTAGAAAAGTTATGATCTTATCTCTCAACAACTTCAGTAAGATAGAGGTATAGGATTTTGATAACTTTGTGAACTTTCAATTGCATCTAAGGCCGTTGTCATTAGCAGCGGCTACTACATTCGTAACAACTTTTCCTTTTCTAGAGATTGATACAATGGATTTCCCTTCAGAACAGGAGCGCGAGGAATATCCCTTGAACTGAGCAACCGTCTATTGGTACTCTTGCAAAGTTGCACACAGATGTGCAAAAGAAGGATATTTCATCAGGGCGAACTTCTCTTGCCAAGGCCTTTGTAAGTTTCCTATGAATACCTTATGCACATCAGAGTTGGGCAGCTGATATAAGATTTGTGAAAGAAGCGCTTGGTAACGCGCTATGAAATTAGTGATCTTCTCATTTTCTCCTTGCTTACATCGAACGAGATCTGAGAAGGTCATCTTCAGCCTAATGTTTGCTTGGAACTATCTAAGGAATTGGTTAACAAGCTGATCGAATGAGAAGATATAATTGTTAAGCAAGGAACAATACCACTCGAGTGTTGTGTCCTTGAGAGATCGAGGGAATAATCTAGCCATCAAAGCATCATGATGGAAGAAGTCTGTACAAAGAGTGTTAAAGGAAAACACGTGTGCCTGTGGATCCCCCTTGCCACCAAACTTCTCAAATGTCGGAATCCCCATTCCTTGAGGGAAGGGAGTGTTTAAGATAGCAACTGACAATGGACTATGTCAGAAGAAGGGTTGGAAAATGGGTTGGGTCGAGGCTTGGGAAAGGCTCTCTAACCGACTCTGCATCCTACACATATTCTGAAGTAGAGTGTTCAGAATAGGGTCATTAGAAGATAGAGGGCCAGTGGATCCTCCTCATCTAGAACCACCGCTAGGTCCACTTCCAGAACTGCCACCGGTGTGACTTTCGCTAGAGCCACTACTAGAGCCACCACCACTGGTAGGGCCTCCACCGGAACCACCACCATGGCCTCCACTAGAACCACTTCCACCAGCACAACCTTTGCTACCCAATCCACTGCCATTACCATAGCCTCTGCCACCTATCTTGTTGAATCCTCCACCCCTAGAGGTGACAGAAGGGGTAAAGCTAAAGCCCAACGCGACCTTATTCACTTTGACAGTTTTCGGTTGATTAGGGATGGAAGGGATACTAATGGAAGGGACTACATCAGTCATGTAAACTAAAGTAGGAGGAATTGATACTCCTAATTGTACCTCGGTCTCTTTGAAGGTGACTCCTTGTGCAGAACCAGAGCTGCCCGCAGGAGCATACGCTTCAACGATAACAAAGAGACTACTTAGAAGTTTGATGCATGTTTGATCTTTTCCCATCATATGTTATAATTTGCTGACAACTCGAGTGTCCCTAGCCATCTTCAGATTTCTTTCCAAATGGTTTTCATGGTCGCCCAATCCTTTAGTGAGGGAAGATACATAATCAGTGGGAATCTGAATAGCCTCATGCTCATCAACCAAAGATGGTGTGGGAGACGTAGGAGGAGTGAGAATGTGATCGGTCTCATCAGCGAACCCCATCTCATTCCTCAACAACTGTTCTTGCATGGCCAAACTAATGGCGGGATCAGAGAAAAGACCTGTATAGATACCAAGTGAGACCTTTGTTCTATCCATTGTGAGGTATTGTATACTTCTCACGATATGCCCAGAAGTTGTGGACTGGCTTGTGATGCTCATAAACCTTCACAACACGCGAGGTCACAACAACCATGAAATATCTAAAGGGAGTTTTAACACCAACGAATGAACATACGTTGGTTCATGCCAGGTTCACCAAAAATGTATGAGAGGGGGACCAACACATACAAGGCCCCAGGTCACGGAGGGTCGAGATGCGAGAGGCTACCCTAACTTACCTCAACTAAGTGTATGTTTAGGGTATGAGGATGAGAATGATGAGGAATTTTAGGGTCATATGAACACTTTGCAATTTGAGTTTCAATGTGGGGCTAGGTGAGTCGATCTTTAGGTCCAACTCTATGCCTTAGGGAGCTCTCTGCCCGAGGTCGTTAGCGCAGACCTGAGACGACAGCGCGACGCACTAGCGTCTTAGAAATGCATTGTAGTCTGTACGACCAGACAATAGACAAGACGAGGTTAAACACACCAAGACGACTTATCATCCTAGCTTAACTACTTTTAGGAGGAAAAAATAAAACTTTGAAATATGAAAAGTATAAGCGAAGGTGATAGAACAAGTATACCAAAGCCAAGGTGATGAATACAATCTCGTAGAAGACCCTGTTCGCTAGCTAGCTCCTCGAAATGCGTCCACCTACACACAACTAGAAAGAGAATGTTGGGAGGTGGCTATATAGGGGCCTACCTCAGTCATACCCCTATTTAGGTGTTCCCACCTCCACAGAAAACCAATGGAAAAGAGATAAAGGAGTGGTAAAAACACAAGCACTACAAAAACAGTACTATGCTACTGAACCAAATGATATAGGAGAGGAGAGGGAAGCTTACCACCTCCACCAAGAGCACTCAAGGTTGCATGGAGAAGAAATGAGAGGAACTCAAGCCTCTACTGCAATGGCATGGTCCCAAACTTGCTCTACCGACGTGGTGGAGTGAGATATTGTTGTTATCGAATGCTTGGAATGCTGGAGTGTGAGTGCAAGATGAGCTTGAAGTGATGTAGAGTTCTTCCTATCTTCATCCAACTTTTATCCAGCCTCTAAAGCAGCTTCAAAGGATTGATTATGAAGGAGTGAGGAAAGAAACGACCATATTCGGGTCGGGTGGCCAAAGGAGGCGTTACAACTTCACTACCAATGGGAAGAGTAATGCCTTTGTTGGCTTAGTTGTAGGAATCTGCCAAGGACGTAAGCGTGCTGCGCAGATGTTTGCATGTTGCACGAGAATCCTCGATAGAAATTCCTCCACTGACACACAAAACAGGCACCGAGTGGACTTCCATCAGTGGGCTTAAGTGAATTAAGCCTCCGACTTAGATTTTCTAAAGTGTAATAAGGAAAAAAGGGGAATTGCACCTAGGGTGCAAATTCGCTCATATACAGTTGTAAGTTTTTATGCTTTTTAAACACATGGGTTAGTTTAGGAAAATGGTTTGGGGAAAAAATTGGGATTCCACCAATGGGGTAGGTAGAATAGTCCATTAGAGGCCATGGGAAGGGGGGGAAGTTTCCCAATTAATGGGTAAATTTTCCTTGAGAAATAGAAAAAAAATGCTTGAAATGAGTCAGGGAAATAAGGGAAGGGCGGACTTGCCTTGGGATCAACCCAGGATGAATCCACCTAAAGGAAAGCACCTTGGATCATAGAGGGGAGGCTACGCCCTAGGGTAGGGGCGGTCGAGCCTGTAAAAGGGAGGAATTTCCCCAAAAGGGGCAGCCGCACCCCTTGAGGGGTAGCCTTGCCCCAAAAAGGGGCGGTTGCGCCCCTAGAGGGGTGGCCCCGCCCCACAAGGGATGACCCTACCCGAAAAAGGGTGTTCGTGCCCCACAAGGGGTGGCCCCGCACCACAAGGGGTGGCCTTGCCCCTTGAGGGGCGACCCTGCTCCAAAAGGGATGACAACACTTGAGAAGGGGCAGCCCCACCCTGGAAGGGGTTACAGAGCCCAGGAGGGGGCAGCCCCACCTGGAAAGAGCGAAAGGGCCAAACAAGGAAGCGAATAGGAGAGGAAAGAAAAGAAATGCAAAGGAAAATTAGGAAAATTGGGAAACTTGGCCAAAAGGGGAGGGAATACTTAGTTAGAAGATAACTTGGGGTGAAGAAATGAGAGAAGAGATGAAATGACTAACATAGCATTGTGGTATAGATGCAGTGATTTGAGCGGTTACAAACACAAGAGAGATGGTATGAGGTGTTGTAGGTGACGCTGAGGGAAATGACCAGAGCAGATCATGAGGCCCTAGCATAGGAAAGACTGCTACACTTGAGAGGATATCTGACAGTTAGAGTGCATTGAGCTATGTTGACAACACTCATAGAGCGATAGGATTCATCGACCTCCACATTCCATCTCCTGATAGGGGAGATGACAATGAATCTCAAAGATGTATGGCAGATATTGGGGCTCCCTATAGCAGGGTGCTTAGTGAGTGAAGTGACGTTGACTAGGGAGGAGTTGGATCAGACACTGTACGTGTTATTTGGACAAGAGGACCTTCCTCTTCAGAAGAAGGGGTTAGATGTGGATCAATGTTTAGCAGTGGGGGTGCCAAGACTACCACTCTATTTGTGTGGTTTGATCAATTCCTTATTGATATCAGATAGGAGCGAGCGATTCTGCCGCCTGAGTTATAAGGAGGTTATTCAACATATTGTCAAGGGGAGAGGGGGGCAATTCACATGGGGGACATGCATACTAACACAATTGTATAGACACATGCACATGGTGTGCTATCAAAGGGGGCTCAACTTGACATAGGTGACCCTATTGTAGGTATGGGCCTAGGAGCACATTAGTGTGACCAAGCTAGGAGTGGTGAGAGCAGGGACATAGGATGAGACAATGCCCGTAGCATGGTGGTATGGGACAGAGTATGGATGGGTGTGGCACTATGATGACCTTTGGGATTTGGATAGATGGAGGAGGACCATAGATGACCTATAGGAGGATCACATAGTGTGGAAACCATACATGTAGTGATTTACTAGGTGGAGGGCAGAGGAGGTGAGACATAGGGGCTACTTCAACACCAAGTGCTACATAGTCGAGAGGGAGCCTCACATAGTGGAGGCGCACAGGACAGATAGAGTGGCCAGACAGTTTAGGGTTGTACAGGATATTCCCCAGGCACCAAAGAGTTTTAGATGGTTCACACGAGAGTGGCCATGGGGAGAGCCAATTTTGCTGATGTTTGCTAGAGAGCACTAGAAGACATTACAGCTAGTACCCTACCTAGGGAGGACTATAGGGGAGCAGGTGGCAGGAGTGACACATCGATATGTTGGATGGTTCCTCAACTATCAATGGGAGAGGATTACACTAGAGGAGCCCATTACATAGGCATTGGGATTTGGACCAAAGGGTGAGCTGAGGCTAGCGACATAAAGGAGAGGGAGGGGGAGAGCCCAACAAAGGGGATCTAGGAGGCAGTTAGGGTAGCAGGACAGCAAGAGATAGGACAAGAGGAGGTAGGGGCCGTAGGACAACCGAAAAGGGTGGTGAGGAGGAGACAGTGGAGGAGGGAGCGGGTGTGCTCGAGCAAGAGAGAGGAGTGTGACATGGAGATGATGGATGAGCCCGAGGTGGAGCCGAGAGCTACAAGACAACATATGAGGGTAGGGAGGAGTAGACAACCAAGGGGAGCTCAGGTGGAGATCAGGGCTAAGCAGGAGCATGATCAGGCAGAGATGGAGGTGAGGAAGGAGAGATATCAGTAGGAGAGAGGATAGGAGGGGGTAGGGGCTATAAGATAGCCAACGAGGGTAGTGAGGAGGAGTACATAGCAGAGGAGAGTCCAAGTGGAGATCGGAGCCAAGAAAGAGCTAGATGAGCCAAAGATGGAGATGAGGGAGGAGAGAGATGATCCCGAGGGGGGGGTGAGGGTTGTAGGATGGAAAATGAGGGTGGGGAGGAGGGGAAAGTCGAGGAGAGTTCGGGTGGCAATCAAAGCTGAGCAGGAGAGTGAGCCACAAGAGGATGCTATGGATGTGGACGTTCTCTTGGTGGAGCCGTTGGTGATAATACCATATGTACCACTTGAGGACCCTATCATATTGTTGAGGGGGGCCTAGGCGAGGCTATAAATGACAAAGAAGAGGCTAAGGGTTACAGTGGTTGAGGTGTGTAGACTTGGGGCTAAGGAGAGTAGGCTTCAGGTAGAGGTAACCAAGTTATAGGTCGAGGGACAGAGAGATTATGGATTCATTGTTGACCACCTAACCCCATAGGTACGAGATGTGGAGATAGAGAGAGATGACCTACGAGTAGAGGTGCAGGGAGTATGTGGTGAGCTGGCCGAGGTAACCTAGGATTAGGACATACTATAGGCAAAGATGACTATATCACAGGCCAGGGGACAGTAGGAGCCCGAAGGGGCAGTAGATTAGGTACCAGTAGAGAGTCAGTAGTAGGCCAAGAGGGAGATGGAGGAATTGAGGGTACAGGTGACAGGGCTGCAGAGGGAGAGGACTGAGCTCCATAATAGGGTGTCTCTAGTAGAGATAGCACTTGGGGATGTGAGGCAGTAGAGGCCCGATTAGAGATTGTGCACAGAGAGAGGGACATGATGCATGTAGAGGTACAGGCCCTCCGGGTTGAGAGAGACAGAGCACAAACATAGGTACAAGCGATGCAGGGGGAGAGGGATGTTGCACAGGCATAGACTCAGGCTATGCAGGGGGAGAGGGATGTTGTACAGGCACAAATAGTGATAGTGCATAGTAGTAGTGGTGGGATAGGGGTAGAGGTATAGAGACTGCAGAGAGAGAGGGATGTCACAGAGGCATGAGCAGTGGCTGCGGAGGAGGATAGAGATACAGTGAGAGATCGACTATAGGTAGAGATTGATCAGCTGAGGATGGCTCAGGAGGTGTGGACACAGGAAAGGAGAGTCATCTGTAGAGATCAAGATAGATATAGACATGAGCAGAATGCAGCCAAGTATCTGGCAACAGAGAGAGATGAGTATATGAGGGAGGCATCCTTCTGGATGTGTGCTTATCAACATGCGGTTCCAGATTTGGCACAACACACGTTTCATTATTTCTGATAGGCTCCTCAGATACCTGCACCATTCTTGTCACTAAGGACACAGACCTAAGGATACAGTGATTCTTAGGTGACCCGCCCTCACAAATGGCCAATGCCTAACTCTCCACAGAGGTCAGATGTGGGAAGCTCTTTTAGCAGATGATAGGATACCAGATTTTGACAGGTGTAGAGTGGGTGGATAGTACAGAGTAGTAGTGGTTACATTTGATTTAGATCCTTGTACTTGTACTTTATTTTGTGATTATGATGTATATTATTTTGATGATATTGGACATTATTATGGACTATGTGATGGACATTTGATTTTGATATTTATATGATATGCGACAGCCCTTATTGACACCATGTTATGTATATGATGGATGATTCTATGTGTGTTTATGATTTTATGATGGGTGATCATGATGATGTAATACATGTACATGTTTATGATTTTATATGTTGATGCTTATATGGATGCAACTAACATGTGTAATGCAGGATGTGATGCATGTTTTATGATTTTATCTATGATGGATATGGACCTAACAATTTTTGATGTAGGTGGTGATGCATGTAATATGTTAATGATATAAATTAATATGGAAATGTATGGATATAAAAATGAATCTAAGATGCTTTGAATAACCAAACATGATTAATCTAAACAACTTAATATGAGATGATAATGCACACGGGATAAATTGCAATGGACCTATAATGTAACATTCATTTGTGATCAAGCTTGTTTTAGCTTATAAAATAAAATGAAATGCAACATGAACATAAGTTTCAATAAGGATTTGCATGGGAATGTGGGTAGATGGTGTGAAACTGTACCTATCAAAAACCATTGATATCCTAAGAAGAACGAGAGAGAAAAGGTGAATATTTGCACAACCAAAATCATAGGTTAATGGATAGGGATGAATGCAATGCTACGAAATTGATTATGTTCAATGCAATCCTAATTTAATTTTCCATCTTCGGAGCACTGATTTTTTCTATAGCATAAGACACCAAGTGCTAGGGTATATGAAACCAAGGCAAGTTAGTGTCTAAAGCATAAAACAAACACAACAGACACAAAGGCTATCCTAACACCCCAAAATGACAAAGACTTTGGTCATGTTAGGCATTGGGATAACCACAAACACAAAGGGATGCCCCAACGTAACAAAAGATCTCGAAGATGCTAGTGGGTACTACGTGGGACAACCCAATAGACAACAACAAGAAAAGATCAAGATATGCCCCTATGTTAACCAATCAAAACACACCATAATATGATAGATCATGGTGACCTTGACTTGTTGTAATAGGGAGCTCAAACAAAATCCAAAAGCATCAAAAGATCATAGTCCATTTCAAACATCCTTTTCCATAGGATCAAAGGGGATGGATGGGATTGATGAGGTCTATTAGGAAGGATGCATCCTGTTGAGACCGAAGATGGAAACTAAACTAAGATGACCCACATGACGCAGGATATTTGATACTAATAAAATCTCTCGATACTAGAGGATCTCATTTGTGGAGAACTAGCTAGATAGGGACACGCTTGACAACACGACACAAGACACAAGACTGACACATCCTATAGACCTAGGGGCTCAGGGGTTGATCATAGATTAGCCTTGCCTACGTGAAAGCACAGAGCCCTCGTAGTTCAGAAAAGATCATGAATAAAAGCGGAAAGAGGACAATGGAGACTGATGATGGATGACAAAAGAAATGATGGAAAAATTCCCCGGGGGAGGATCAAATGATCAACCTTGCCTACGTGAAAGCGCAGGGGAAATGTAGTTTAGAAAAGACAAACGATGACTAACCATGGATAAGAGCATAAATGGGACAATGGAGATAGATGATGGATGACCGAAACAGGATGGTCAAATTCCCTGAGGGCAGATCAAATGATCATCCTTTCCTAAATGAAAGTGTAGGGGCAATGTAGTTCGACAAAAGACCAAAAAGACCGTCAGGACAAGATAGGAACTAGATGAAAATCGACACGTTCAAGGACCCTAGATGAGAGAGAAGGATCGACAAGACGATCAAACGAATGACACAAACTTAGATTAGGATAAAAGATTAGGATAATAGATAGCGGATACAGTTTGTCCAATGCTCAACTAGAATATACCAAGCGACCAAGGACAAGATGCGAATGAAGGATAGGATGTTAGGAATTGGATGTGAGGATAGGATGGATGGAGACATGCAGTAACTAGGAGACAAGGTAGATAATGATTAAGCCCTCTACAGATGACACCTATTACCAGGTTTTCACCAACCATACTTATCCAAGATGCCACCAAGGTTGGTTTTCACCATAGGACGAATTTATTTCTCTTTACTATTTTTTTTGAATTTTTGAATTTTTTGATTTTTTGTATTTTTTTAGATTTTGACAGGATAGGATACCCCAGCTGATTTAGGTGTCGAACCTTTTCAGGTGCATGATGTTAATGGGATCCTCTAGGGTCTCTCCTTTAGGTGTTTCAATTCTATAGTCGCATGATCCATATTTTTTAGTGATGACATAAGGACCCAACCAATTGGGTTCAAACTTTCCCTTCTTGTCTCGGTCCTGTTGGGTATGTTGATTCTCCTTAAGGACTAGATCTCCAATATTAAATTGGCAGGGATGGACTTTCTTGTTGTAACTTCTCTTAAGATGATTCAGATACACCTAACGATGATTGTATGCTCTGATCCTCTTTTCATCTAAGAGCTCCAATTGAGTGAAGCGAGCAACCCATGAGTCTTCTTCAATGATGAGATTCTTCAAGGATATTCTCAGGGATAGGATCTTGACTTCAATTGGCAAGATGGCTTCAGCACCATAAACAAGGGAATATGGAGTGGTGTAGGTGGGAGTGTCGATGGATGTGCAATAAGCACAAAGGGCAGGGTGGATGTGGAGGTGCCAATCTCAACTAGTACTATTGACAACCTTTTTCAAGATTTTAATCAAATTTTTCTTAGTGGCTTTCACCTCTCCATTACCTTGAGGGTAATAGGGTGTGGACCACTGGTGTTGGATATAGAAGGTGTCACATACCTCTTTTACAACCTAGTTTTTGAATGGTTTTCCATTTTCAGAAATGATGGTGGAGGGGATGCCATATCTGCAGATAATATGGTAAAGGATGAATTTGGATATCTGAGTACCCATTATCTAGGAGAGTGGTATGGCTTCCACCCACTTAGTGAAGTACTTAGTGGCAGTGATAATGAAGGTGTGGCTATCGAAGGATGGAGGATATATCTTGCCAACTAAATTGAAACCCCACTGAGAAAAAGGCCATGGTGCTATGATGGGTTGCAGATCTTGAGCAAGAGCATGTATCAGGTTCACATATTGCTGGCAAGGGAAGCATTTCTTCATGAAGTCACAAGAGTCATGCTCCAATGTAAGCCAATAGTAACCAGCCCTAAGAATCTTCTTAGCTAAGGCCATGTCATTTGAGTGGCCCCCACAAACACTGCCATGTACTTTCGTTAATGCAGTGTGAGCTTTAGCCTTGTTCAGGCACCGAACAAGAGTCCCATCATATTCGCAACAATAAAGAGTATCGCCTACAATGGTGTAACATGATGCACATTGGATGAATGACTTGCATTGATTGTGAGTAAGGTCAGCGGGTAGGATGTTGTCATGAAGATAAGCATAGATCTCATGATACCATGGGGACGTAGGACCTATGATTTCGCACACCATCTCATTCTCAAGAAAGTTGTATGCAGGGATTAAAATTTGTTCAACCAAGAATTCACACTCTATCCAATCCTTGGGCATGTCAATTAAGGAACCAATTGTAGCCATCGCATCAGCAACTTTGTTCTATATTTTGGGGATTTGGTCAAACTGAATAGGTGAAAGACTTCTTAAAGTCATCGACCATGCGTTTATAAGGTAACAACTTCCATATTTTATTAAAAAATAATCATTGACCTGTTTGATGACTAATTGTGAATCACCGAAGACCCTTAAGTGAGTGCTATTCCATTTGATTGTGATTCTAAGGCTGGTGAGAAGAGCTTCATGTTCAGCTATATTGTTTGTGCATGGAAAGGCTAGTTTGAATGACTTTGGGATATAATCACCTTTGGGGGTGACAAACAAGATGCATGCCCTCGATCTGTTATGTGTGTATGACCCATCAAAGTATAGTGTCCATGTGGTGGCTTCTACTACTGTAAAGACCTCTTCATCAGGAAATTTTGTTACCAAAGGATGTGCATCAACCAGGGGAGCATCGGCTAACTGATCCGCTATCACCTATCCCTTAATAGCTTTGTAGTCCACATATTCTATGTCAAACTCACTCAACAACATGACCCATTTAGCCATCCAACCAGTCAAAGTTGTTCTAGATAGCAAATCTGAAGCGGGTCAACTTTTGATATTAACTTGACTGGATGACTGAGCATGTAATGTCTAAGCTTTTGTGAACAAAAAACTATGGCTAGGTAGGCCTTCTCCATTGAAGAATAGTTGAGCTCATAGCCAACTAAGGTTCGACTGATATAGTAGATCGCTCATTCTTCGAATGACTCATTATGTTGTGCTAGTAGTGCCCCCAATGCCACTGAAGTAGCTGAGATGTACAATAAAAGTGACTTCCCTGGAGGATTGGAGGCATAAGGACGAGAGGATGAGCCAAGTATTCCTTAATCTTGTCAAAACCTTGTTGACACATAGAATCTCACTTGAAGGATGTATTCTTTTTTGGGAGGTGGGTGAACGGTTGATAGTTGCCAACTAACTATGCTATGAACCTTCTGATGGACGGTAGCTTACCTTGGAGACTTCTTAACTGTTTCAGGTTGCGAGTTGGAGGCATATCCATAATTTCTTTAACCTTTGTTGGATCAACTTATATAGCTCTCTTGGAGACAATGAAGCCCAACAACTTTCCTGACGTAACCCCGAACACACACTTTTTTGGATTGAGGTGCAACTTGTAGTGCTCTAGATGCTCAAAGATCTTCCTTAGGACTATAGGGTGTTCTTCTCTAGTTCTTGATTTCCTAACAAATCATCAACATAGTCTTCCATGATGATGTGGATAAGATCATGAAAGATGACAGTCATTGCGTGTTGGTAGGTTTCCCTTGTGTTCTTAATACCAAAGGGAAAAACATTATAATAGAATGTACCCCAAGGTGTGGTAAAGGCTATTTTATGTTGATCTTTAGGAACAATCTTGATCTGATTATACCCAGAAAATCCATCCATGAGGGATAGCATCTCGTGTCCTGGAGTTAAATCAACCAACATATGCATATTCAACAAAGGAAAGTCATCTTTAGGACAAGCCTTTTGAGGTCACGAAAGTTTGTACATAATCTGATAGTGTCAGTTGGTTTGGCTATAGGTACTATGTTTGAGATCCATTCTGAGTAGTCGATGGGCCTTAAAAATCCAGCTTCTAATAATTTCTCCAACTCTTTCTTAACTAGCAAGGCTACTTGAGGGTACATTTTCCGAAGCTTTTATTTGACAGGCTTAGCATCAGGATGTACATCTAGGTGATGTACTACCAAAGCTAGATCAAGGCCTGGAATATCTGAATATGTCCATGCAAAGTTGATGATGTCTTCTTTAAGAAGCTTGGAGATAGCAGAATATTCTTCTTCTGATAATGCCTTGGCTACATAGGTGATTTTGGGATCCTCTTCAGTTACCAAATTGATTTCTTGTGTTTCCTCTATCAGTTTGGAAGATTGTTTAGACGAATGTGTTCCCACAAGGGGAAGATGAACATCCCCATCTTTTGATGCCTCACTAAGGTTTTTTCCATCAGATACATCCTTTGTTTTGACTTTTTCTGAGTCAAGAAGTGCCTTAAGGATCTTTTCACTAGGTGACCCTTTTGGTTTTTACATAGGTCCCAATCTATGAGTTCGAGGTGGCGAAGGGAAAGGATGATGGTGCAAACGGATAGGAATTCGAACATGGAGGAAAGGTCTGTGTGATCTACATCATCATATGCATGTATGATACACTCTTTCTCTGGTATATCTTCCAAAAGACCATCGCTCGCACTGACGTTGTTATAAGTACTAGTCGATGCTGCGAGACCTTTTTTCTTTTCATTATAGCGTAAGCCTGAATTCTTTGGATGTATGGAAGTGTCAATTGACTACTTTCT
Organism: Sequoia sempervirens; assembly: GCA_007258455.2. NCBI lineage: Eukaryota > Viridiplantae > Streptophyta > Pinopsida > Cupressales > Cupressaceae > Sequoia > Sequoia sempervirens. Next base: position 1,011,295,848 of record VDFB02271358.1, on the reverse strand, counting down.
TCCTAGCTCTTCTAGACAAAAACTTCCCCCCTGATAATTGTATTTCTCAACGTACTTAGAGGGCCAAGGATAAATCTCTTGAAAATATTCCTTTAAAGGGGCAGTAGGTTCAGGTTCTTTGTGATATATCCACTGACTTATATCATCTTCAGGCGTATATTGTGGTAACATAGGAGATACATAACTACTGGTTCCCACATTTTTGGAGCTCAAGGTGACTACCTTTTGTTCTTCCTTCGGTACAGACTCGGAGGGTTGACCATATGTGTGTGGTGAGGGTGGCATGGTTGCCATGTTCAAAGCAGCATGCATCTCATACTCACCACATCCCTTGTCAATGATCTGGACCTTGGTGATAGTGGAATCAGATGTAGAAGATGGAGCAGATGAGGTGGTGGGTGATGGATTAGATGATAGATTGGATGAGGATGCTGGCGGTGGTCTTGTTTCCACTCCTGGACCATAATGGGAATGATAGAAAGAAGCTTCGAGTGAATGACAATATTCAAATGGCTGGGGATCAACTTGTATTGTAACTTCCATTCCATTAAACGAGAACTTCAAGCATTGATGATAGGTAGAAAGGACAGCTTGCATGGCGTGGATCCATGGTCAGTTGAGAAGAAGGTTGTAGGGGAGGTCCAGATCAAGGACATGACAAGTGGTGTATTTTATAACCGGGCCAACTTGAATTGGAAGATCAATAACCCCTTTAGAATCCCTTTCTGGATTATCATAAGCCTTTATAGTGATGATCTGATTGCTTAAACCAACATGGGTATATCCTACCTGCTTTATGAACTTTAATGTATAGAGATTGAGAGTGGAGCCATTATCTATCAAGATCCTCTTTACTTTATGTCGAGCGATGAGAACCTCTATATGGAGGGGTCGATTGTGATTGGAATTGATGGTAGGCATGTCATTTTGGCTGAAACCTAGTTGGTAGGTTAATGAAAGGTGTCCTACCAGAGCTTGGAACTGTGTGGGGTTGATGTCATTGGGGACACGGGCATCCTGTAAAGCTTTCATCAAGATTTCCTGATATATAGGAGAATACTTTAGCAAATCTAGGATAGATATTTGCACTGTGGTCTTTCCTAGATGGTTAGGGATGTTATACTAAGAGCTCATGGGAGGTGATGGGGTTGACGTGGAGGCTCCAAGGATAGTAATGCCAGTTCCATAAGTGGTAATAGCACATTGAGGCTCCTTTCCTTTGACATGTATCATAGAAACACGTAGTTCCGCTTGCCCAATATGCATGATGAGAGTCTCATAGTTAAGTGGGACATTCTTGTAGGTGATATTATTAGTGTTGTTATCCTGGTTGTTATTGTTACTAGGTCCAGGATTTTTGTTGGATGTGCTAGGACCTTGGTTATGCTTGGGGAAAGTATTTTTATATATCTATAACTGAGCATTGGACGACGAGGCCTGGTCGGCATCCACATGGATATCTACTCGATCTATAATATCTTGGACATACATTTTTAGAACTTGACAGTTGTTTGTAGAATGACCTTTGATCTTGTGAAAGTCACAATACTTGTTTTCCTTGTACTAGGTGGGTTTAGGTTTAGACTCATCAAAAGGTTTAGTCACCAGATATGTGATGGGGTAGTTGACCTATAACAACCTATTGAAAACAACACTCAAGGGTTCTCCTAATTGAGTGTATTGACATTTATCGTTCCCTTGATTGTTTTCATTGGATTGTTTAGGGGGTCGAGGTGCCCCCTGTGGAACTGATATGGCATTGGGCATGGATGGTTGTTTCCTCTGGGAGGTATTGGCCACCTAAACATGTTTAGTATTAGTGATGCCATCATTGACTGCATTCTTGTTCTTATTCCAGTAATGGGATTTGTCACCAGATGACTTGTCCTTATCTGAGTTGCATAGTTTAATTTTCCCTTTAGCGACAAGCGCTCTCTCAATGATGGGGCCCTTTTCGATAACATCTGCGAAGGTAGTGACACAATGAAGATTAAGTGCATGTTCCATTTTGGGATGGGCATTAGCCATAAAAAGGGTGACCATTTCTTTCTCGTTGGGAGGGGATTTCATATGGCTAGCTACAGCTCGCCACCTTTGCAAGTATTTAGCGAAAGTTTCTCCATTAGGTTGCTTCTCCTTTAAGAGGTCTAGAGTGTCAATGTCCTTCTCCAAATTAAAGAACTATTTGAAAAACTATTCAGAAAGATCAGCAAAAGGAAGAAACTATCCCCTTCTTGAGACCCATGAACCAATCTAAGGCCAGCCCTCCTAAGCTTCTAGGGAACATGTGCAAGAGATAATTGTCATTATGTTGGGCATCTTGACATTGTGCATAGAACTCCTGCAGATGGGCCTTTGGATCTTTAGTTCCCATATACTTTTTGAACTTGGGTATCTCAAAATGATTTGGAAAGAGGACAAGTGAAATTGAAGAATCAAAATATGGGAAAATATCCTCAAACTTGAAGGATTTTTTGGACGTACCCGCTTGTAGGTCTTTCAATGCGGCTTTGAGCTCCTGTAGCTCTTTATTGGTGGGAGGAGTTGGATTAGACGGATTGGGTGGATATTGTTGATGTGATGAATATGGAATGGAAGCATTAGGATCGTATGAGGGTGTAGGTTGATACCAATTAGCATAAGCAAGTTATGGATTAATGTAAGGCAGATAGGATGATGATGGATTTTGGTAATAAGAGGCGGAGGGTGCCTATTGCTAAGGTGGTTGCTACTGATAATATGAAGTGGATGGGGCATTGTGTGGAGCTTGTTAGTACGAGGATGTGGAAGCACCTTGTTGTTGTGATGATGGTTGTTGGTAGTAAGAGGTGGACGAAGCACCATGTTGATAGGGCGGTTGCTACTAAGTGTAATATGGATTGGATTGATAATTATAGGCAACATTTGGTTGTTGTGTAGCATACAGTGATAGTTGCGGATTGAAAGTTTGATGGTAGGGATTAGTGTGTGATTGTGGAGGATTAGTGTAAAGTGGCGGTTGAGTCCATGGTGGATTTTGAGAGGCCACGTGGATATTTGGATTAGCATAAGTAGTGTATGTGTTGGACAAATGGTAGAGATATTGTGTGAGAAGATTACGTTGTGATTTTTTATAAGGAGGGTGAGATGGGATGTGTTGTTGTTGTGGGATTGCTGTAGAGGCACCATGAGGTGGTTGCTGAGGGTGTGATGTAGTTTGCGTTGCCTGATGAGGAGATTGTATATGAACGACAGTATGCTGCTGTGGGTTCAAAACATTTTTTTGCGGCATGTTCTGTTGAAGAATTGAAACGTTCTATTGGAGAGGTTGTTGATGATGTTGTTGCATAGGGATGGAAACAACTGCGGTATGTTATGGTGGTGCTTTCGAAGGGATAGTTGCATGTTGCAAAAGTTCCTATGAAGTAATGGATTGATGAGGATTAATGGGAGGTTGTTGGAACGCCAGAGTATTACCATGAGGGGGTGGTAGGAGATTTCCTGTGGGTACAGGTCCTGGTGGTGGCATCAATACAAGAAAGGGATTGCCCCCAGTGTTGACGGGTAGTTGACCAGGATACTGAGGTGGGAGTGGTAGAGAAGACATGATGTTTTGAGGCATGCCATAGGCATAGGGATCATAAGGATCAGATGGTGTCGTAAAGGCTGCAGATGGAAGGGGAGGATAATTGGCAACTTGATGTATCATAGAGTTTCCAAACTTAGGATGATACCAATTATCTATGGGTGTACCCTCGGGAACATAAGAATTTTTGGGAATATTTTGTGGGTCTTGATGCATTAGAGGGGTCTGGGTGTTGGTGTACTGTGACATGTCAAAACCAGATGGCAGTTTGACTCCCTTCATGAGTAGAGTAGCGAGGATATTATCCCCATGCTTGTTGAGGAGGTGATCTGTCATCTGAATGTTAGTAGGATTGCTTAGGTATTCATCAATGATGACTTTAGGTTGATTGATCATGTTCTCGTCACCAGATAGTGAAGTATTTTGATTGTCGGTGTTAGATTGTGATGAATCACCATTACGGGGATCTTGAGGGATGTTCACACCATTGTTAGGATCTTGAGAGATGTTTGCCCCCTTGTTAGGATCTTGAGGGATGTTCAAATGGGAACCTTGACCTTGTTGTTGTGCCATTTGATTCTTGGTTTGTGATCTAGTCTGAACGGGCATGAAAATGCAAAGCTACTGGGTGGACTGAGATGAGACTAGACTCAATGCAAGGATGACCTAAATGACGGTTGGAAGATTGATTGGATTGGATGATAAGATCAGATAATTGGATAAGGGTTGATTAGACGATTGGATAGGATTGATTGGATGATTGGATAGGATTGATTGGATGAATGGATAGGATTGAGATTGGATGATTGGATAAGGATTGATCAGTAAAATAATTGATAGGATTAGATGATGGATCAAGATCGGTTGATGAAATGACTAACAAGATGGATGATGTAAGGGATTCTAAACTCAGTTTAGAAATCACCCTAGGTGACTTAAGGCATTTGTTGATCGGATTGAAGAGTAGATAGATGATTATGGCACCGAATCCACCTCAAGATCGAAATGGATTGATTGGGCCGAGGATGATGACTTACAACACCGAATTCACCTCAAGATGGAAGTGGATTGATTGGGCCAAAGACAATGACTCGTGTGTAGGATAACGATTGAATTCAAATACCTAGGTCAATTCAGATAATAACCTCTAAAACAAGGTTGAGGGGATTTGGATTGAGAGAATGATGATGAATGATGCAGCCTAGAGATACTCTAAGAGTGCCTATATGATGTAGGTGATGACTGAATGACCTTTGGAAAGGGAAAATGGACTAAAGGATGAATTAGAAGTGAATGGAAGGGGATGAAAGTGTTTAGATCACAACAAATGACAAGGTTTTAGGTCCCCAACTGTTTGAATCTCTAGATTGGGTAGGGTTGCATATTTAAGGGGTGAGGTCACCTATCTAAAGGGGTGTGGTCACCTGTCTAAGGGGTGTGGTCACCTGTTCCTAGGGCCTGGTCACTTGACTAGTTTTTGGACTTGTTTAAATTAGAAAGGAGGTCAAACGATCTATCAAAACGGGCAAACAAGCTTGACAAGCTATGATCCAAGTGGATCTAGAAAAACTTGAAAATTTCACAGTCTCAAAATTCATCCAAAGTAGCATCAATGCGTAGAGATCGCTGACACAATCCTGACACAACTTGAACGGGCTCAAAAGGAGTTTGTATGCAGAAGTTATGCGCAGTCAAAGGTTTCGTCAAACAGGTGAATTAGGGGGGCCAAAAAAAAGGTGAAAAATTGATCGTCTTGAAATGAGAAAAAAATGACACCAAATTTTAGAGCTCGCCACACTGATTCTAGAACTATATTCGGTTAAAAAATGGAGCTCATGTACGTGAAAGTTACGGTTGGTCAAAGTTCTAGTCAAAGTTTAATCAAAATGGGTTGACCCGATGACGTCAGCAGCTAACGTGGTAGATGATGATGTGGCAGATGATGGGTGGCATGGCATCACCTGGGCTTGACACGTGGTATCCATATTGATGATGTGGAAACATATTTGGTAGGGTGACGTGGCATGTACAGTTGGCCTAGACCAATAATTCTGACATGTGTGATTGCTAGAGTGAATCATGATGTGCCACATGGCACATTCTCTCTCCTATGTGGTGGTTAAGGTTGCTTAAAATGTTGTGGAGGGGAGTTGAGACCTTGACCTCCCATCCACTTTAATTCCTCTCCACCACTATACCATTCACTATTCTCAAATATAGATAAGACATGGTTTATATTAAAAGAGGATAAAGTCGAAATTGTGGGGGAGGAGGTTTGAACCGCCAACCTCCCCCTTACCACTTATTTCTCCAACCAACACACCAATTCATGGGTTTTGAGTTAATTTCGGCATTAGTTTCTTTTATTAAATGCTTTGAAGCTGATTTTTACCCAATTTTGAATATTTACCCTTTAGAATTTAAAAGGAAAATCTCGTATTTTTCAAAAAAATCTTCTAAAGCCCAAGAATTAAAACTAAAAGGGCTTATAAAAGATTATCAGGATTTTAAAAGGGATTTTATATTATTTATATAGGAGATTTTAGAGATATTTTTGCAAATAAGGGAGATTTGCAAAATTACATGTTGTAATTAGGAGATATGGGTATATTTGCAAGATAATATGGTTTTAGCCCATATTAGCAAATAAATTTGTATAAAAGGGGGTCTTATTTTCTTGTAAGGGGTAGAATTTTCTTGAAGAGAAATTATTGGGGGAAGTTCATTTTGGGAGAAATAATTCTTTGGAGGAGAATATTGTAAGCATGAAGGCCTTTTGAGTGTCTTCAAGTGTTAAGAGGAGATTGTGAGAAATTTTATGTTGGTTTTAGAGCTTGGATATTGTAACAAGGCATTTCTATTGCTTGGCAATATTAATAAAGCAGTCCAACATTGAGAAGCGGACCCGGAGATGTAGTTCTAATTGGAAAATCTTCGTTATCAACCTATGTTTGATCCTTATTCTCTTCTATCTTATAATTCTTTCAGTATTTTGATTCTTTGAGTTTCCTAATTACGATAATTAAATAATTAGTTTATGTCTCATTGATTTGGATAAAGAACAAGTGAATGCTAGTTTCCATAATTTCAACAGTTAAGATTCATAACCACGTAATTTTGTTGGATCGGGGTAAAATCTATAGTTGAGAGTAAAGTGAAAATTATTTGTAACTCTTTAATTATAGATCAAGCAGTGAAACAGACTCACTAGATGATGGAACAGGTTCCCTGAACGATGAAATGAGATCTCTAAACAATGAAACAGATTCCCCAAACAGAAAAATGGGCTCCCCAAACGATGAAACAAGTTCCCCGGATGACAAAATGAACTCTCTAAACGGATGAACGGGTTCATGGAATGGGAGAACGAGCTCAAAATGGGGAAATGGACTGATGGAATGATGGAACAGATGCTCAGAATGGGAAAATGGACTAACGGAATGATGAAATAGGAGCTCGAAACTAACTATTCAGAGTGAAAAACAACTATTTGGGTAGGATTGCCCCTGTTCTAGGTTTGGTCACCCCTGGACAGGTCCTAGTCACCCCTATTTAGGTTGGAGTTTCCTTTCTAGGTGAAAAGTGAACAATTTTGACTAAAAAATTATTGAGACGGAGGGTAAGGTCACCCCTATTCAGGGCGTGGTCGCCTCTATCAATAGACTTGAGCTTGAATTAGGCAAAACGGCTATGGAAAATGACAAAAAACACTTCAAAAAACAAGCAAAAGGCAAGACTGAGTTGACTAGTAAGATATACACTGGTTTTTCACAGAAAAGATAGTTCAAGCAGCATAATCCTATGATTAGTATGAGGGGTATGTCCAACACAGTCCTCTAACTAGGCTAAACAAGGTGATCTAAAGGTGTCCTCGACATACGCTCAGTATGTGAGGCACAACCATGAACACCAGCCCATCACAAGCATGAGTCAAGAACCCCAACAAGATACTGAAGGCTCAAACCAACTCTTCACGTCTATCTAGGTATCACCCTAGCTTTGACACTCCGCCAGAAACGACGTGATTGGATTGTGGTACAGCTTTGGCCTCCCCCCTTTATATACCCCACTGATACTCATGGTTGGAATAGTCCCTTGGGTGATGAAATCCCCAAGTAGGTCCCATTAAGAAGAGAATGCTAACCATTTTCGGCTACTCCCTAGGTTCACACGAAGTGCAAGGGGAAAGCTTAAACGATGTAACACCCCCTTGGGTAACACAAAGGACTTAAGTAAGCTACGATTTCTCTTCACCCAAGATCACCAAATGGCGCAAGGGGATTTGATACATCAATAGCTTACTTACAAACAAAGCACACAATGTATTGACTCCCCTACTTAGACTATGTGCCTAATTACTGTGAAAATGAAAGCAAACAACTAACTAAATACCTTGGTCCTTTTGTCCTACAACAAACATGTTAGTAGTTTTTAATCTTCATTCTTCGTCAAGCATGAAATAACTACACAAACATTAGTAAAATCCTTCACAATCACCAACAACATGAGTTAGGGGGTCAGTAATAATCAAAACAATATAAAATAATCTGTAAAAATGATTTAAAATGTTGTTTTTTTCCATGCAGAAGGCTCTATCTAGGCCTGGTCACCTTTGTCAGGGCCTAGTCACCCCTTTGCAAGTCCTGGTCGCCCCTCTACAGATCCTGGTCACCCCTCTGTTCAAAACAGAGAGTTAAACCAGTTGTTTTGTCTCAGATAGATGTTTGTGTCTAGGTGGGGTCACCCCTCTAGTCAAAATAGAGAGTTAAACTGGTTCTTCTGTCTCAAATAAGCATCTATGTATGGGCGAGGTCACCCCTCTATAGGTCCTAGTTTCCTATCTGAGGGTGGGGTCACTCCTTTGTATCACCTGAACCTGTAAGCCTGTTTGTGGGTCCCACCAGACATGCCAGAAATTTGTGCAAGTGTTTCTACTCCTAAATATGCAAAACAAACTAAAAAATGCAAAGTAGAGAATGCTAGACCACTTCAAGTTTAGCCTAAGTTGAACACAAACAAAATAAAGATAAAACAAAAGTGATTATACCTTTTATCTGTGTTAATCTCCTTGGTTGGCCCTTGATTAATGCTTGGATGTATGCTCCTTTGGTGGAAAGATGACCTAAAATGATATGCAAATAGGTGAAGATACAATGGAGGATGTCGGTATTCTAAGAGATGAATGTAAATGAAGGGGATGCAAGCTTGGAAATGTGCAATAATGGAGGATATGAACTAGTGCTTGAATGCAAAATATGAGCAAGTGCTTGAGAAATGCTTGAATGGATTGAATGCTAAATGAATGTGATAAAATGTATAAGGTCTCTGAATGAATGAGAAGGGGGGTTATTTATATAAGAAATTGAATTCTCTAGAGAATTCAATGGTCAGGATTGAGCCACCATGGCCAAGATGGAGGGCTATGGTGAGTTAAGGACTCACAAGCCCTCACATCTTGTCATGTGGAGGATGAAGTGTCCAAAGGATGGGGTGAGATGGAAAGGGTACAAATGATGTGGAAGAAGGATACGTGATGTGGAAGAAGGAAAAGTACTTTGAAATTACATTGGGAGAGGAGAATATTTCCTCAAAAAGAAACTTCTTGTCCCCAAGTGAGAATGATAGTGACATATGAGGAATTTTAGTATTCCTCAAAAAATCTTCATGGGGAAGAGATAATTGGTTTGAGAAATAAATGTGAATTTTAGATTCACATGATTGGAATGGATAAGGTGGTTGGGAGAATAAATATAAATTTTAAATTCATATGAGGAACACCTTGTGGATAAGACAAGGTTCTTCTGAAGGAGGTTGAAAATTACCTTGTGGGTATGACAAGGTCCTTATAATAGAAGGTATGTGACTAATATGACCTTTCAATGATCACATGGGGAAGAGGAGAATTCTTGGAGGAATAAAAAGTAAATTTTAGATTCACATGGGGAAGAGAGTCTATGCCAAGTATGGAAAATGTGAAGGTTGACTAAAAAGGTATACTAAATGTAGCAAAGGGATTAGATTAAGGTTGTTGAAACAGGTGATTAAAAAACTTAATGAGAGAATAAAGGAAAGTGGGAGAATATGGAGGATGTGACATTAATCTTGATTAAGGTGTGCACATCCTAATCATGGATTAATTAACTTAATCCAGATTAGAAGAGGGTTATGCAGGATGTGACAAGGAGGGAGAAAAAAAAGAATTTAAAATTGATTTAAATTCAGAAGGCTAAATGACTAAATTAAATAAATTGATGTATTTATTTAATTTAGAGAGGAAGGGGATGAAAGGGTAAAGTATTAATTATTAAATTAATACTTTATGAAACTTTAGGCAAAGAGAGGAGTATTATTTAAATCAATCAATTTAATTATTTATTAATGAAGGATGCATAATAGACAAATAAAGAGGTGAATTTGACCATGTGGGAGTGGTCAAATTTAGATGTCTACAGTTACTATTTGAACACACACATACATACATATGTAGTCACTCAATGAATTAAGCTCCTAGGATCACCTATAAATCCAAAATATCATTTTACAAGAATCAAGAGACTAAATTTTCCAATAATGATGCAAAATATATTAGATCAAATATTATTAATAATGTGCATATATATGAAATATTAAAAATATACATATGAGACATTGCATATATAAGAAAGGTTGAGAGATAAAATTAGACAAGATTATAACAAGTGTCTTAATCCTATGACATGAGAAAAAAATTAAATGAACTAAGAAACAAGAATTAAATGACATAAGATTAAATCCAATGAAAAATAAGACTTATCAAAACAGTCCAATAACACTAAATAATCCTCTAGGAACTTCATTAAAATAAGTATTAAATATTTAAATGTTGTCACAAATTCCTTTACAAGGTTGAGGAACATTTTGTTGAAGCCAAATTTTGTTAGTACTTGGAAAAGGATGTGTCAGGTCACTTTATCATAAGCTTTGAATATATCCAATTTAAAAATCATGCCAAAGGTGTTAATTTTTCCCATAGACTGAAAAATTTCATGAGTGGAACTACAAGGCTTAAATTTGGCGTTCCACCTTTCCCATCATGAATTTTTTTTCTACGGTTTAGTCTTCATTATTTCCTTTAACATGACAATTATTTTTTTACTGCAAGTGAAATTTTATATAATAAGGCACTGATGTAGGCAAGGGACAAGAACATTTTCAGCTTAAGGCACATGCCTCCTCTCTACCATAGAAGCATTGTCAATACCTAGGTGACCATCTCTTGGAATAGGTTGAAAAAGATGATTTTTTTTTCACCTACTGTCCATTCATCTCAAATTTAAAAAACCTCAAAGTCTGTTATAATTTGATTTATGATAGTATTAGCATAGAACTTGTAACATAATGACATTAAAATGAAACTAATGAATCATAATGCATTGGTGTGTTCTGCCTCACATGGGATACATCACCATTACAAATGTGAAAAAAAAAATGACTTTTAAAACATTTTAAATTCTTCTTTGTTTGACATCTTTCCAAATTTCATACACTCTACTCCATTCCACTGCTAATACATCAAGCATTGTTAGAGACACTCTCATTGAAGCATCCAATATATCTAATGTTAGAGTTGTTTGTCATATATCTTTTATTACATTTTTCCTTGAAAATACTCTTTCACATGCCACTGAACTTGCTGGAATAGTAAGGATTGTTTGCCATAGCTTTGTCATTTTTGGAAAACTTGTATGTGGGTCTATGACACATCCTCCAAGCTTCCTTCATTGATAATTCCTCACAACTAAGACGAAGAGTATCAAAAAATATATGCAACTCTTGTTTATAAGCTTCAACATTAAATAATGTTTCATTTTCTTCTCCCTCACATAAAGTATGTTGCATGTGTTGAAAAATATTATCAAGCCAACACTTTGAATTATCTTCTCTAGCATGAGCATCCTTTAGATAATGACAAGTACTAAACAAATTTACAGAGTTGAGCAACACAAGAACAACAAATCTTCCATTCAAACAATCTATAAGTGCTTGAACATATTCTTTTGCAAGTTGTTTACAACTCTCTAATGAACCATCAATGCAAGGTTTTAGTGATTGATTTTTTGAATTAGCATAATCACCATGTGCATGTGAAATTTCCACAAACTGCAATTCATGCCTATGAACAATGTCATCTTTATTAGTAATCTCCAAATAACCATATTTAGAGGCATCTAATAATTTAGATAAGTAACAAGTACCATCATAAAATGTATCACTTCTCATAAACCACCTGCTTAAAGTGTTTATAGTAATATCAATAGATGCCCCTAATGATGTAACATCGGCATACTCTTCTTGAAATTTTCTATTTAGCTTGTTCAACATAAGCATTATATCTGCAAGCATGTGTAAAAAAATTTGAACTGAAAATATTCTTGCCTTATCATAGCATGACTCTCTCTTTTCATTTTTCCATAAAGTCAATATAGGAGGTATCAATACAACAAGCCTTTCAATAAATTTTCCTCTTGAAATCCATCTAACTCCATGAATTTGAAGAGCTTGAAGAGTTTCAAGTTGCATGACTACCTATAAAGAAATGAGTTCCTTATTTCTTTTAGTAGAATTTGGTACCCAAGAATACACCTTATTTGCTAATTTCTCAACAAATAACAATTCAATTTTTTTTTTGGAAGCATCTGATGCAGCTAAAACTTCACGATGAGCAATGCAATGAACACCTACAAGATTAGAAACATCTTTTTTCACAAAAGAAACAAACCCATTTTCACTACCAACCATGGATGAAGTGCCATTTGTGGAAACAACTATTAAGCGTGTATTTGAAATCCCCCTTTCTTCCTTTAAAACATTTATTGCATCATAAATTATTTTTCTTTTCCATCACAAACATTTATGAGCTTTAAAAATTGAGAAGTTGGCTACCCCAACCCTTTTGAGTCTAAAAAAGTTGCATAGAACATAAGATGCTTCTCTAAACTATGATTTGTACTTTCATCCAACATCAAATAGAAAAAGGACCATCCAACATTCTAGTAGTTTGTACCTTTTCAAGATACTTAGATGTAGCAAAAAAAATTTGATTTGCAGCCATCTAATTTGTGTATGAATTGTAGTCCTTATTCTTTGGCATGTTTGGTAACTGTAATGTCATTTCAAGAGAGAAGAGTGATTCATATTTTGAAAGGGGTAAATCCTCTTGAACCATCCAAAAAACTAATTTCATAGTTGTGATGACTCTTTCCTTATTAATGTCATCAACATTTGCTATATGTTCTATAATAGGTTTTTCTTTCTTTTCATTCCCACATGTCCATTTAGCTAGTGAAATCTTATGAATGTTTGAATTGGCATGAGTAACTAATGAATCATGTTGTAAATTAGTGCAACCATTACCTACTCCCCATAGTCTAGCTACATTATGTGTTTCACAATATATGCATTTCATAACTTTTTTTCCTTCATATATTGTACAATTCAGCCACTTAAACTTTACTTTCCATTCCTCACGAAATTCTCATTTTACTTCAAATTTTCTTTTTTTCTATGTATTGTTTTCTCTTGTTTGATATTCACCAGCATACTCTTCAATGTACCCCAAAATATCTAAGTCTTCATTTAAATCAAAATTATGATCTTCATTGGGTGTTACAACTTCAAATGTACTTGACTATGGAAAAAAATGCTTGATAGAAGGCTGATTTTTTTTTTCTGAGACATTTTCAAATTGTAATCCCTACATATTTTAAAAATAAGAAAGATTTAGATATTTTGTTCAAATTTATCTAAATTTATAAAAAATGAACCATAAAAAAATTAATTTAATATAAACTAACAACCATATAGAGGACAAGGGGTTGTAGTGGTTGCATCAGAACAAAAAGAATAGGAAAAAAAAATCATGAAATATTATTAAATGTGATCCAAAATGTTTGATAAAAAAATCTACAATGTTTAATTTTACTATAGTAAACTGTTGCAAATTTTTAATATAAAATTTGTAAATCATTATTTGTTTAAAAGAACAAAAGAAATAAAATGAAAATCATCTTACTCTTCTTACTGTGCAGCAAAATTGTTTTTTTTTTGGTTGTAAGTTGTAATTGTGCAGCAAAATCTCTTTACTTTTTACAAATCTTCTTTCTTTTTTGTTGTAAGTTGTAAGTGTGCAAAAAAATCTTTCCCTTTTCTGACTTTTTGCTTCTTCTCTATAGCTCTGGTGGATAATGTAGATTAAACTCTAAAACCAGATTAATAAAAGAAAAATGAAATATTTTGCACTGGTAAAACAAAAAACTGGTTTGAAGGAGAAAATTGTTGTTTTTATAAAAAATTCTATTAAAGAAACTTAAAAAGTATTTAGAATAAAAGAAACTCAAAAATATTTAGTCTTTAAAAAAATCTAAAAATTTGAGATTTATTTTTTCAACAATAAAAGTTTGCATTTAAAAAAAAAAAGAAGTTTCTATTCTTTTATTAAAGAATAGAAGAAGTTTCTATTAAAAATTTTTAAAATAAAAGTATATATATATGGTCAAATTTTCATATTAACTATTTTTTTTTACAGTTTCTAAAATAAATTGCATGTATTAACATATGGTAAAATATTTATTTTTATTGTATTTTACAGTTCAAATCTTCAAATACAGGTATACGACCATCAAATTTAAGCCTTGAATGGAAGCATCAACATCTCGAATATGTTGTTTATAGAATTGGTTAAAGTAGATAAAGAGAAATTAAACCATGCATGTCCATGAATATTTTTAGATGTATTTCTATTAACTAGTTTTGGAGGCTTTTATATTTTCTCTTTCTATCTAATTTTTTTTTCTAGAGCAGGTTCCCTTTTTTAGTATACTTTATTCCTATTTTATTGGAGTACCCATGTGGGTGTTTTTAGAATTTGTTTATTACCTTTCTCTTTGTGATTCATATCTCCTTTAAATCATTTGATAGTGGATGTAATGAGGGTGTGTTTTATTAACTTTAATTTACTTTATAATGAATATTTATTTTTGTATTATATTTTGGATACTCTAAGGGTACTTATATTAGACCCTTTTAGAAGATAATCTTGTGATTCTTAGTTTTTTGTGTAATTATAGTGTACTTTTGAGTTAGATCACTATTGTATATGTGAATTTTTTCTCATTGATCTAAATATACTTAATGTAATTATAATTTATAGGTGAAGTTGTTGACCCATTATATTATTAATTATTAAGGTATTTAGTGGCTATACTATTTTATGTACTAGTACAGTATGAAACAATGGGGAATAGGTAGGGGAGAGTTTCTATCCTTGAAGAGATAGGGCTCCTCCTATTCCACAAAAGTTTCACTCAAGGAAACCCTAAAGATCTCAATCCAAGGATGTAAAGGGGAAAGAAATCTGCAATAGGGACGTCCTAGGATTTGATTAATGACTAAAGAGGGGTTCACCACCAAGCTAGGGATTGGAAAGACTAATGAAATGAAATACCTAATGTTAAAACTTAATGCAATGAAAAAATTCACAAAATGACTTATAAAAGCATGTAAATCATAATAGAAAGCTAAATGATCTGAGGTTTGTTGTAACATCCCACTACACAACCTCGAAGGGTAAGAGCCAAAAGAAGACAAGATAATTTTTTTTTTGATAACATAAGGAATAAATTTCACAAAAAGTAGTTTACAATACAATAAATCGACAACTTACATGGCCAAGCATGTCCGAACACAACCCAAAGGAGAGGACTAATCCACCCTCCAGAGAAAATCCAAATAGGAGCAAATAAGATAGCTCCAAAACTTTTTCTCAGGAACCCCCTGCTTTGGAACTTCCAACTACGGAACTTCCTGCTCCGGAACTTCCTGCTACAGAACTTCTAGCTACGAAACTTCTAGCTACGGAACTACCAGCTATGGAACTTCCAGCTACGGAACTTTGTGCTCTGAAACTTCTTGCCATGAAACTTCCTGCTCTGGAACCTCTGCTCCAGAACTTCCTGCGCCAGTGCTTCAGAACTTCCTACTGCTCCATAAATTCCTGCTCCAGAACCTCTACTCTAGAACTTCATGCATCGGTGCTCCGAAACTTTGCAGCAATGACACAAAATAACAAATAGAAGGCGGTGATTTGCCAGAACTTTTGCAGACTAAAACATGAAGGAAAAATACAACCAAAACTCTAATTTTTGCATGGAAAATATTGAAGAAAAGACCATTATGATCATCATAATACAAGCGAGTCTAATACCAACAACGGAACACGTAAGCCAAATATAAACATTGCATTTCTTCTCATTAATCTATATGATTGCATTTTCACTTACAAACAAGTACAATATACATAAAAGAATAAATATGAATACAATAGCATTGCCATGATTAAAATACATCATTTGATAAGGTAAATACATAAGAGGGGATGACTCCAACTGGTGCTCTAATAACTTGTACACTAGTCCCCAATGACGGTGGCAACGCCTCGCTACCATGTGGGCTCAAAAGAGGCCACCCCATCATGCTCAGAGATAGTCACAAGGCCCAAGTAGAAATAACAAGATAAGGGTGACATATGGCCAACACTCATATCAGACATAGAGCAAGTATGGAATACAATACACTAAAGCCAATATCACATCATGAGATGCTCATACAATGACATGTCGGGTGTTAGTCATGACTACAGAGGTATAGGTACTAGAGTACAGACTAGATGGAATGTCATTATGTGTGCTTGAAGGGATGGCACCACATTGAACTAGGTACACCTCTCCTACAGATGAGGAGACTCAATCATGCCCGCATCAATGCCCTACAGACATATAGGCCTTCTTGTTTAACAAAATGAAGAATCCATAGCAAACCTGAAAAAATGAAAAGCCACTAAAACATCATAAAAACTATTTAAAACAACCAAGCAACATTGCTGCTAAATCATTTAAACAACTTATCACAATTGCCAACAAGTAGATTACACACCCTTCAGACATTCACCATTAATTTCATAAAAGAAACCAATCATATAATCAATATTAACCTCATCAAATCATCCCATAAAATCACTTCCAAAACAAATAAAATTTATCAAGAGGCAGTGGCACAAAACATAGTTTCAGTTGTTGTTCAACGCATGAGAAAGAGGCATAAAAATTCTATAAAAGATAAAAGTGTCTAGAGCTAAAATCGGACAACTTAGTTCATATTTTGACATTTTCAATTGGGTTCCACTTTTATTATTTTATTCTATCACCCGAAATAGGGTGTTGTTAAGAAAAAACGCCATTTTATGCATGGCTGGACAAAAATCATGAAAAATGAAAGTGATTGGATTAAAAATCGGACGAAGAACCAGTTCATATTTTGACGTATCTATGTGGAATCTAATTTAATTTTACACTTTTAACAGGCAGTAAACGAGCAACAATGAAAAACGTCATTTTGCAAGTAGGCACAAATTTGCACAAAAATGAAAGTGTCCAGAATTAAAATCTGCCAAAGACCCAGTTGAGATCTTGGCAATTCTACATGAAATCCACCATTAAAATTCATTTTTAGCAAGGGGATAATGAGCAGCAATAAAAAATGTTTTACTAGGTGGCACAAATTTTGGCCAAAAAAGAAAGTGTTCTAAATTCATTTTGGACTCCAACCCAGTTGAGATTTGAGCATTTTCAAGTGAATCCCAAAGCTGGATTTGAGTTTAAACTAAGGGATTTGTACAGATTTTAAAAAAAAAACTCAGACTTTCTCTAAAATAAATTCCATAACCAAGTTGAAAAGAAAACTCAACAACCAAATACCATAACAACACCTAGCAGCCAAGATTCCCAAGACATTTAACATGCACTCATGCATACATTTTTAACTCAAAAAATTCAAGAAAGACACAAAAGAATACCTCAAATCTGCCCAAATATGAAATGAAGAAATGCTCTTTCAGCAAGACACAGCGAGATTCCAAAACAAAGTAGCAAAACAACAAAACTATGCTGAGCCTCCGATGCCATTGCCCACAATTTTCTTCTCAGAAATTCTCCATGTTCTTCCCCAACTTAGCTGCCCAATTTGTAGGGTTTTCTTCTTCTTCCCCCAAAACATAAGTTTCTTTTTTTTCTTTCCAAAAGAATGACCCCCAAAATAAAACTTTTCTTCCATTTTATATTTTCCTCCCTCAAAAAATAACTCTTTCCCCCAAAACAAAAATGAATAAAAATATATATACATCAAAGACAAGGCTGCCCCTTTAAATATTTTCTCCCCAAAACAATAAAATAAAATAAGGCATTTAAATAAACAAGCTATTAAAGCATTTAATTAAACAAACTTATTAAATCTCCCCAATTAAATAATTAAAATCACCAAATATCTAGCATTCCCTTTTTCATAAAAAAATAATAATTTATATCCAAACGTTAAAATACATAAAGCTCCCAAAAAAGGATTAATAAAATCATTTAAAATAACATATTTTAAAATCTCATGAATAAATCCATTCCAAATCTCAAATCAATTAAACACAATGAAATACCATATATGAAACCACACAAAGATGCCAATGAAAATACATCATAGCACTGACAACCAAAATATATAGCCACATAACGGATTCAAGAAAACCATAACAAAATATCTCAATGACATATTGGTAAACCACATACAATAGAAAGGTACGCCAGAACATACAGCTGAAAGGTGCTCCAAACGGTACCGGTAGGTAATTGGACAGTAAGACATCAACAAGGAAACATTGCCCTAACAGGGTACAGTAGGCTAGGATAAGGGAAATTTGGCATGTGACTACCTCCAGTAACCACCATCGGGGAATATGAGTACGCTCAGGCCTATGGATCCAAGCGGAGTCAATACTCAGTACCTGCATCAATTTCAATTATACGTCAAAGTACATGTGCATATACATATAGTCCAAAGCAACATCAATCATCAGGAAGGGAGTCATGATATCGTAAGCCTC
This sequence comes from Sequoia sempervirens, assembly GCA_007258455.2. Lineage (NCBI taxonomy): Eukaryota > Viridiplantae > Streptophyta > Pinopsida > Cupressales > Cupressaceae > Sequoia > Sequoia sempervirens. Next base: position 1,011,277,321 of record VDFB02271358.1, on the reverse strand, counting down.
TCAAATATGAGTGTTACATCATCCCTTTCCTATCCATAATCGTACATAAGCAATGATAACAATATATAAACATATAAGCATGTAATCCAGAATAATGACTAATCATGATAACCTTTCATATAACCATCAATGTCTAATCTCATTATAACAACATTTAACATTTTAAAATATCAAATCAAAAGCAAAATGCTACCTTACCCATGCTGAAGTTAGAGAGGTGTTACATCCTCCCTCCCTAAGATTTGACTTACTTTTGGAAGTCATATAAACTCAATATGCAGCCATGTCGCACATTAGTACTCAAAATCTATTAGTTAACATTTAAATATTGTACTTCATTCCAAAAATGAGAAATATAACATACATCATTCATCACTAAACGAAGTCGAAAGGACATCCATATATCATTCATCTTTCTAGGAATCACTATCAATATGTTGACATATGCCTTACTCATAAAATCTCAACATGAAACAAAATAACATGGTTAATCTTACTAACATCACATATGCTACAATCCTCAAAATAAGCATTTAATTTTAACACCCACATTCATCCAAAAAAATAGGTTAAGATACACATTAACTCCACTAAGAATAGGGTAAAGAAGATGCATAAGCACTCAATTCTTTCCAAAACACCATAATTTGCAACAATATTTTTTTTCCGAACACTTCCAATCTCACACATGAGAACATATTTGTCATCATTTTCAACCAAATTATAACAATTTACACTTTCTAAAGCACAATAAGCCAATTTTTGAACTTTTCATAAGAATCCATATCCAAGGTGAAACATGCATTTATACATACATACATACTTACATCACTGAGAATCATATCACAAGGCTACACAAGGGTCCATCTGGACACTGGTAAGCAACATACTAATCCATGATACATAATCCATGAGCCAAGAGCCAATATCCATCTCATAATAATCCATACCTCACACTCAATGGCTTGATGGTGTTAGGTCACACACACACGGTGAGACCATTCAAACAAGACCACAATGACATATCTCTTGTTGGATAAGGTGGTTAGCCTCCAAGAGATAGCCATCACACATAGGTGGGTAGTGGATCCTAGCTGTGTAACAGCTTCACATACCCCCATCCTCAAGGTTCCCCGTGTCTACTTCCTCGTATACACTCAACCGAGTCCGACTCCCCCGATCTCGATGAGGAATCACATTACAACATAAGACCAACATTTGAAAACAACAAATATAAAACTAGTTTAGCCACCAAAGATCATAAATAAATATCAAATAAAGGTTCAATTGCAGCAATAAAGAAAGAAATGTGCGCAATTTCAACACTAAATCTTATGTAACGTTGAGGGCTACGAGCAAAGAAATTTCACAATTTGTGGCTAAACCATCACAAACAAGATAAATCAAATTTTTCTAGTCCTCACAATCAAAGTAAAAGTCATCAATAACCAAAAGAAGATTCACAATCTTTGAAATGGCACAATACATAACTATGTGACTAAACTAGCCACCAAACAAGGAAGGAGGGAACAACGTTTGACTATTGCAATAGCCCCTCATGTGTGGTGGAGTGGGAACACCAACCACATGGCATGAGGTGTACTCCTCAGCTACACCTCGCATTGTGTCGTCATGCGGCATGGACTCACCAAGTGGCCCACACATTGCTTGGCTATCCGCATGGAATGTGCACCTCGGCCACATCCTGCATCGCCTCTCAGTGTGGCATAGTCATACGCCAGTCGAAGAAGGCACGTACTGGTCATACACCGCATGGCAGTGTGTCTGTGGCTCTGCGGAAGTAGGCACGTGCAGAACACACCCCGCATAGCGATACCTCGTGGATAGGGCACACACAAGTACTCACCGTAGCCAAAGGTATACATGGCTAGGATATCATATGCCAACCGACCCAAACACTGCCAAGAGAAAATATGAGTGTCCCTCTACAAGTGTACAAGGCCCCATCATGTGCATCACACAAGTAGGCTACTATAACACAATCTCAGAGTGCACCTTCGCGCATCTAAGCACGTGGCATAATCACCAACACTATGTCGGAACATCAATGTGGTGTGGCATCATATCTATGGCATCATGGTAGAACATGTGCAGATATGGAAAAAAAATAGTGCATATATGAGTATAACAATATGGGGCTACTCGAGCCTCACCTCTCATGTGGATGAGGTCGACTCGCTAATGCCAGTTCAACATCCCTACCGATGTCCAGGCAATACTAACAAATCAATGCTACTGAACACAAAGCTGTGGGGATTAAGCTAGCACATATGGATCAAGTACCCTAATCCATCATAAGGGGAAGTAGTGAGTACTTTCCTTGGGATCGGTAGAGCTGAGAACACTCTACGCCACAACATGCGTACGCTGCACACTTTGCCCAAGGAACTTTGTTGCTGCTACTACCCCTTCACATACTGAGGGACTAGAGAGCCAAAATAAGAGATTCTATGAAACTAACTTTTGGTTACTATTAATGTATATGTAAATTTCAACCACACATGGGTTGGCCCTCAATCAAGTAACAAACATACAAGAACACATAATGTTATGGTTAATCCCACACCCCAAATACAACATATCCTCCATGGATGGGTACACAGTCTCACCATCCCATGGGCATACAAAGCAAGTACGGGGTATTCACAACACTCAACATGTGCACTAACACGGGATGTTCACATAACAAGGAGTACCTTTTTCCAATTTCCTCATACCAAAATAAACCATTATCCACCTCTAATTATACAAGGTCAACACAACTTTCCAAGAACATGTACTCCCAACATCCATACAAAACATCATAGTGCTACATGGAGTAAATCAATAATGCCATGATAACTCTCACATTCACATTCACTTTTATTAAATGGTAAATCACCCTACTACACACATATGTTCACATTTATTTCCCGCACCTAGTGCAATATCATTACAATGTTTACTCAAGACAAGATATGCAACATTATCACTTCAACATTCATTTAACATTTTGCATTTTGAATCCAGGTACAATAATTTAACATCTACATGATTTCACAAGACTTAACAATAAAGTTAGGGACTATAGGCCTCACCAACAAGATGCACCTATTATGCAATTGTCATTAACATGCAAATGTTTTCACTATTCCCTTTTCCTCTAACTTTTACTTAATGTAGAACAATTTTCTATTCATATTCATACATGTTCCATGATTATGGATGCAACTTGGGGACTTAGGTCCTTTACCCAAGGTTAGATCTAATAAAACAAACCTTCATGAATGCATAAACATTTTCTCATAAGAGACAAGCATACAATGAGTTTCAATACACTACACACCCAATATAGGCATCTTCATTAAACCAATGAGAAGAGAGAGAGGGAGAGAAAGATTTACAATTCTGACACAGGCACAATTGCAAACATGGTTTCATCACCACACAATCACTTTCACACAAATGTATCGATCATGCGAGAGCATGCAATAATCTCTATGAATTAACAATATGATCATTCATTTTCTATTACCATATTTATAATCTCAATACAATATAACGTGCAAAGAAACTTCAAAACCACACAGGGTCAATCAAGCAATCACTTGCACAATGAGGTAAAGCACAAGAAGACATGTGCCAAAACTTGCATGGTAACGAAAACAAAAAACTCAGGAAGAGAATACACAAAAGAACTTCTTGGCACCCTCAAGGTCAAACAGACCTTCCCACAACATGAACAAAGAAATCAAGCAAGGGTAATTTTAGGTAACACATGCCACCTACAACCCACCAACAATCTTAGGTCCAACATGCCCACCCGCAACATAGGATATAGGAAAGTAATCAATCTCAACCTCGGGAGACTCTCAACCAAGGGAATCACTCTAATCCTGTAGGGTAAGGCAAGACCTAAGAGGCATCATTCCTCCACAACACAAGCCAAGGTTGGAAAACTCAACCCTCTAAAATGCCTTACAAGGCACTCAAAGCAAGAGGTCCTATAACTATCTCACCACAACAAGCACTTGGAACACACACGTCAAAAACACTGCAACCACATGGGCTACAACCACACTCAGCGACCACTCAAGGGTCACAATAGTTTAAACAATGAAAGAGCCACACAACAAGGAGGCCAACCAGAATAAACTTTTTGGTAGGCTCGAGGGTCTAACTAACCCTCACAAAACATTCCTCAACAGGGTATGCAAGGGGCGGAAAACAACACTTCTTGTTGTCGTCCGCCACACACAACACACCAAACAGGTATCAACCATAAGCAGGGATCCTAGTGCTACAACATGGGTTCCACCTCTAACTCTGCCTTTGGCTCTGCCCTTAGGGGCATCATAAGGAAAAAAGGAACACATCAAAATAGATCATCACAAGGATGATCTAAACACCATACCAAGGCATAAATGCTAATCAACAATACTATGAAAATAATATAACAAGCTCACACCATACACACAAAACACAACATAACATAGAAGGATCAAGTACGCTAGAGCTCCCAGTGTGTGAACATGGGCTTTGATACCAGATGTAACATCCCGCTACACAACCCCGAAGGGTAAGAGCCAAAAGAAGACAAGATAATTTTTTTTTTTATGACATAAGGAATAACTTTCACAAAAAACAGTTTACAATACAATAAATCGACAACTTAGGTGGCCAAGCATGGCTGAATACAACCCAAAGGAGAGGACTAATCCACCCTCCAGAGAAAATCCAAACAGGGGCAAATAAGATAGCTCTAGAACTTTTGCTCTAGAACCCCCTACTCCGGAACTTCCAACTATAGAACTTCCTGGTCCGGAACTTCCTACAACGAAACTTCCAACTACGAAACTTCTAGCTATGGAAATACCAGCTATGGAACTTCCTGCTCTAGAACTTCCAGCTACGAAACTTCGTGCTCTGGAATTTCTTGCTCTGAAACTTCCAGCTATGAAACTTCCTGCTCCAGAACTTCCTACTACTTTGGAACTTCCTACTCTGGAACCTCTACTCCGGAACTTCCTGCGTCGGTGCTCCAAAACTTTGCAGCAGTGATAGAGAACAACAAACAGAAGGTGACGATGCACCAGAACTTTTGCAGACTAAAACATGAAGGAAAAATACAACCAAAACTCTGATTTTTGCATGGAAAATATTGAAGAAAATACCATTATGATCATCATAATACAAGCAAGTCCGATGCAAACATCATAACTCGTAAGCTAAATATAAAAATTGCATTTCTTCTCATTAATCTATATGATTACATTTTCACTCACAAGCAAGTACAATATATATAAAAGAATAAGTATGAATACAATAGCATTGCCATGATTAAAATACATCATCTGATAAGGTAAATACAGAAGAGGGGATGACTCCAACTGGTGCTCCAATAACCTGTACACCGGTCCCCAATGGCAGTGGCAATGCCTCCCTACCATGTAGACTCAAAAGAGGCCACCCCACCATGCTCAGAGATAGTCACAAGGCCCAAGCCAAAATAACAAAATAAGGGTGACATAGGGCCAACACTCACATTAGACACAGAGCAAGCATGGAATACAACGCGCTAAAGCCAATATCATATCATGAGATTCTCATACAATGACATGTCAGGTGTTAGTCATGACTACAGAGGTATAGGTACTAGAGTACAGATTGAATGAAATGTTATCATGTGTGCTCAAAGGGATGGCACCACATTGAACTAGGTACACCTCTCCTACATACGAGGAGACTCAATCATGCTCACATCAACGCCCTCCAGACAGATAGGTCTTCTCGTTTAATAAAACAATGAATCCATAGCAAACCCGAAACAATGAAATTCCACTAAAGCATCATAAAAACCATTTAAAACAGCCAAGCAACATTGTTGCTAAATTATTTAAACAACTTATCACAATTGCCAACAAGTAGATTACACACCCTTCAACAATTCACCATTAATTTCATAAAAGAAACCAATCATATAATCAATATTAACCTCATCAAATCATCCCATAAAATCACTTCCAAAATAAATAAAATTTATCAAGAGGCAGTGGCACAAAACACAGTTTCAACTGTTGTTCAACGCATGAGAAAGAAGCATAAAAATTCTATAAAAGATAAAAGTGTCTAGATTTAAAATCGAAAAAAAAATCAGTTCATATTATGACATTTTCAATTGGGTTCCACTTTTATTATTTTATTCTATAACTCGAAATAGGGTGTTGTTCAGAAAAAAAATGCCATTTTATGCATGGCTGGGCAAAAATTATGAAAAATGAAAGTGTTCAGATTAAAAATCGGACGAGGACCCAGTTCATATTTTGACGTATCTATGTGGAATCCAATTTAATTTTACACTTTTAACAGGCAGTAAATGAGCAACAATGAAAAACATCATTTTGCAAATAGGCACAAATTTGGACAAAAATGAAAGTGTCCAGAATTAAAATCTGTCAAAGACCTAGTTGAGATCTTGGCATTTTTACATGAAATCCACCATTAAAATTCATTTTTAGCAAGAGGATAATGAGCAGCAATAAAAAATGTTTTACTAAGCGATAAATTTTGGCCAAAAAAGAAAGTGTTCTAAATTCATTTTGGACTCCAACCCAGTTGAGATTTGAGCATTTTCAAGTGAATCCCAAAGCTGGATTTGAGTTTAAACTAAGGGATTTGTACAAATTTAAAAAAAAAACTCAGACTTTCTCTAAAATAAATTCCATAACCAAGCTGAAAAGAAAACTCAACAACCAAATACCATAACAACACCCAGCAGCCAAGATTCCCAAGACATTTAACATGCATTCATGCATACATTTATAACTCAGAAAATTCAAGAAATATACAAAAGAATACCTCAAATCTTCCCAAATATGAAATGAAGAAATGCTCTTTCAGCAAGACACAGCGAGATTCCAAAACAAAGCAGTAAAACAACAAAACTATGTTGAGCCTCCAGTGCCATTGCCCACAATTTTCTTCTCAGAAATTCTCCATGTTCTTCCCCAACTTAGCTGCCCGATTCGTAGGGTTTTCTTCTTCTTCCCCCATAACAGAAGTTTCTTTTTTTTCTTTCCAAAAGAATGACCCCCAAAATAAAACTTTTCTTCCATTTTATATTTTCCTCCCTCAAAAGATAACTCTTTCCCCCAAAACAAAAATGAATAAATATATATATACATCAAAGACAAGGCCGCCCCTTTAAATATTTTCTCCCCAAAACAATAAAATAAAATAAGGCATTTAACTAAACAAGTTATTAAAGCATTTAATTAAACAAACTTATTAAATCCCCCCAATTAAATAATTAAAATCACCAAATATCCAACATTCCCTTTTTCATAAAAAAAATTAATTTATATTGAAACGTTAAAATACATAAAGCTCCCAAAAAAGGATTAATAAAATCATTTAAAATAACATATTTTAAAATCTCATGAATAAATCCATTCCAAATCTCAAATCAATTAAACACAATGAAACACCATATATGAAACCACACAAAGATGCCAATGAAAATACATCATAGCACTGACAACCAAAATATATACATAACGGATTCAAGAAAACCATAACAAAATATCTCAATGACATATTGGTAAACCACATACAATAGAAAGGTGTGTCAGAACATATAGCTAAAAGGTGCTCTGGACGTTACCGGTAGGTAACTCGATAGTAAGACATCAACAAGGGAACACTTTCCTAACAAGGTACAGTGGGCTAGGATAAGGGAAATTTGGCATGTGACTACCTCTAGTAACCACCATCGGGGAATATGAGTACGCTCAGGCCTATGGATCCAGGCAGAGTCGATACTCAGTACCTGCATCAGTTCCAATTACACGTCAAAGTACATGTGCATATACATATAGTCCAAATCAATATCAATCATCAGGAAGGGAGTCATGATATTGTAAGCCTCTCAAATATGAATGTTACGACATCATCCCTTTCCTATCCATAACCGTACATAAGCAATGATAACAATATATAAACATATAAGTATGTAAACCAGAATAATGACTAATCATGATAACCTTTCATATAACCATCAATGTCTAATCTCATTATAACAACATTTAACATTTTAAAATATCAAATCAAAAGCAGAATGCTACCTTACCCATGCTAAAGTTAGAGAGGTGTTACATTTGCACTTGGGAATTTGATAAAACCTTAATGAAGACTTGAAATACTAAAAAAACTAAAATTAATGTCTTTTGGGACTCATACGCCAGTCTGGTTGATTTAGTCCTAGATTAGGGTTTCTGGGTAGGAACAAAAATCTGGTAGAGATATGTCTAGAACTCCTGAAAATTGCTACTTTCATTGTATTGGGACTCATATGCTAGAAGTGGCGTATCGTTCTAGTTAGTATTTTCTAGAAATTCAAAGTTTGAATCTTCTCTTCAATCTTTGCTCTACCTTCTCTACTTGATTTTCGGGTCTGAATCTCTGATTTGCAAGCTGTAGATGTTTTATTGTGATCTCCAAAGCAAGGTGACAACTTTGACAACTTCAAACAGTTGACAAATTTTCTCTAATCTTTCTCTTCAATATGTACTCAACTTAGATCTACAAATCACACACTAAAGAGAGGGAAAAATGTTGTTTTGTTAGTGGAAAGGGGTTTGCTTGGTCAAACCTTGTAATGAAATAAAATGAGATAAAGGAATGATGAATGAACAAAATATAATGTTACAACTCACCAAACCCTAACAATAAAGTGTTGCAAACATGTATGAAGTGGCCCCAATGGATGTAGATCTTGACTCTTTCTTGAATGTGATAGATCTTGAATTGAATTCAAGATTGAATCATAAAACCCTACATCACAATTGTTAGCTCAAAAATAAACATTATGCATTATGACTTTGACATGATGCTTGATACTTGAATTATGCTCCAAAACACTGGATAATTAGCTCTTGAAGACTCTTGAATTCTCTTGTAAACTCAACTTGCTATTAGGAATGCTATCATGAAAGTCAGCTTGTGAGGTGATCTCATGAATGTTTAGGTGAAAATGAGTGAAATACTCTTATATTTATACTTGTTTATGCCAAATTTCTTGAAATTATAACTCTACAAGACAACATCAGATCTAGGAGGATAAAATCTTGCCAAGAATTTAAATTAAATTTGATTTTGGGCCACACGAGACTCATACGCCAGAAGTTGCATATGAGACCCATTAGGCATTAATTATAGGACACATTTTCAAAATTGCTTAGATTCATGTGAAATCAGGATCAGGACCTCAAGACTTAGGCGGGACCCATATGCCCAAGGTGGCGTATGAGTCCTAGATCACTAAATATGGGCCACACAACCTAAAAAGGCATGAATTATGATTGGATGTTGGTTTATGTCGAGATCATCCTCAAAAAGATGCATTAAATGAGGCTTGTGGATGCAAAATAAGGACAATTAAAGCATAAATAAACCTAATTAATAACAAAAACCATAGATTAGTGTGAAAGTGTGGTACAAAACTTTACAACACCTTAAATAAGGTACAATTAAGTTCATTTAGCTCACAAGGGCCCAAGACCTAATGTGAATGTGTTAAACACATTACAACACTAAATCAAGACAACATTACACTTAATTTAACAAGGAGGGCCCAAACAAGCAAGGAAAAGTAGAGGGATACTTTTTCCGTTGTCACAAAGTAATATGACATGTGTTTTTGAAACCTATAAAACCAATATCAATGTTAATCAAAATTTTGGATCTCTGGTGTGATAGACCTATAAATAAATTTATGTTTTTGTTTAAGTAAGCAAGGAATTTGAAAGGGCCCTGATCCCTTTTTATAGAAAAGGAGGTTTCCATACAAAGCTTACAAATAGGTAGAACAACACAAAAAATAGACTGGCCAAACATAGCAACTAGCCAGGAATAGCAAGACAAGAACAACAATAACAAACAAACTAGTAGAAAGAAAAAATCCACTAGGACCTAACAAAATAGATACATACACACATAGAAAAATAGTTTAATCTCCAAAGCTTGAAACCAATAACTTTTCCTTCAAAGGAATCTCATTAGAGACTTTTTTTGGAGTACATTTATTTTTCCTTTGTACATTTGTCTAGGGAGTATCAAAAACTAGATTAGGAACAAAACCAGGAGGAGCCTTAGGGGAGGCATCACACAACTCAAGGGGAACAACCAAGTGTTGAACCAGTTTTGTAGAAGCCACCAGAAAACAACACCATCCACAATAGGAGTCAGAGAGGCAGGGACCTTAAAGGAGGAAAAATCCAAACCCACAACAACAAAATGTGAAGATTTGACATCTTTTTTCTAGAAGGAGGTAGTAGGGGCCTTAAGGGAGGCAACACATACAATAGCCAGAGACAACATAGTAGAATCCATAGGAGGAATAACATCCACCACAACAATATTATTTGTCCTCATAGAAGGAGAAGGAGGCCTTGAACCATCATCAGAAGAAGTAGACTCCATAACAAGGATTACTGTTAAATTTTCATGGAGAGAATTCTTCCACCAGGTAGAGGAGGAAACAAGGTGGGATCCTCAACAAAATTCACGAGCTAGGTGACCAACAACAAAATAGATTCTACAGCAAAAAGGTAGACCCTCGTAATCCACCAGCTAAGACCAAGACCAACCATTAACCTACAACACTACCTCACCAGGTAAAGCCTTCAAAAAATCTACCTCCAGTAGAATCAAACCAAAGGAGGTATGATTAAAATCCTTAGAAGCAATATCCACTTGCAAAAACCTACCTAGAGCATTCCCAATGCCCTCAAAGGTAGAGGGACACCAGAATTGTAAAGGAAGATAAGGTAATCTTACCCAAATAGGCACAACATCTAAGGGTTCCTTCAAAGGGTTAAAATAATGAACCCAAGGCCTCAAGGAGAGGGGGTGTGAATCTCATTCCCACAAGCTATGGTCTAAAATAACCTGTCTATCCTCTAGAGAATAGAAACCCACAACAAAAAAATCTCTTGGAGAAGGTTAAATATCAATTGAACCAACAACCAATGGAGACCAATGATTGGTGATCCAAAGGTGAAAATCTAGGAGGGAAGGCCACAAATGGAAAATTTTGCAAATAAGAGCAAACTTGGAATAAAAATCAATATTTTTAGAAACTTCCTTACCAAGGGAAATCATAGGAGTTGCTTTTGCACACTACATATGATGCACAATAACTCCCCCTAGCATGTTATTTCTCACAGCATCAACAAAAGAAGGTGGAGATCCCTTCAAAATAGCAAGAGAATGCACCAGCTCCGCAAAAGATCTCTGGGACACCCCAACCACACCCGTAGCAGAACTCCCAGTAGGAGCGGGGACAACCACACCCACAATAGAGCCAACAACTTGGGAATCAGCTGAGAGGTCAACAAAGAGCTCATAGCCAAGCGAAGACAATGGAAGAAAGACATAATGGTCAAAGCCATTTAAAAATACTTATGGATAGGAGAAGCTAGAGAGAGCGGCAACGTCCATTTCAAAAAGTTCTAGAAAGTTTCAATGTTGTGTGATATTAATACACATCATTTATGTCATTTATTAGATATGCACTAAAATGGACTAAATAGGCTTTTCAAAGTAAATATATACTTTGGGGATTATTGACTTTTCTAAAAGGAAAATATAATTGTTTCCAAAAATTAAAGGTAACTCTTAGAAATAATATATGCCAATTTTATGATAGAAACATGACATATAAATTAAATTTATTTTGTGGGAACGTGAGTTTTTCTATATAATTAATGTGTTATTTCTCTTGAATTCATGTTGTGTGTTAAAGTGTCCTTGTTTACAATTTTTTTTATGTTGTGTGATATTAATACACATTATTTAAGTCATTTATTAGATATGCACTAAAATGGACTAAATAGGCTTTACAAAGTAAATATATACTTTGGGGATTATTGACTTTTATGAAAGGAAAATATAATTGTTTCCAAAAATTAAAGGTAACTCTTAGAAATGATATATGTTAATTTTATGATAGAAACATGACATAAATTAAATTTATTTTGTGAGAATATGAATTTTTCTATATAATTAATGTTTTATTTCTCTTGAATTCATGTTGTGTGTTAAAACGTCCTTGTCTTTTTTTCTCAAGGATAATTGTAAAAGTTAGTTTCCTTTGAATGTGTGATAGAAATAATTGAAAAGTGAGAACCTTGAGTTGGTGGATATAACTAAGAGTTATGTTATCCATATAACAAAAAAAATATTTAGATTATGCACTACATAATTATTAAAATAGATTTTTTATATGATAATAATGAATATAAGACTAATTATGTGCTATATTTGAAAATATTTTTCACTATACCACATCTTTTTAATTCCAGTTATATTTTTTCTCAAAAAAATAATTTTAATATATACTATGAATATTGCTTTCACTTTCATATGGACCTTCCTTGGTAGTAAGAATGTATGTTTCTAGGGTAAAGTGGTTGAACTCTACAAGAGGTCGGTATGCATCTTTATTAATTTTGATAAATATACCTTCATGAATAAAATGTGATACATTGATGTATAACTAAGAATACAAGTATCAACTTGAACTGCAAATTTTTGTAGGAGGATTCTCTCTTACACTTCTAGGGTTTTTCACCTAAAAGGAGAAAGGTATCCCACAAAAACTTGGAGGTTCACTCATGACTAATGCTAGTATGATTGAAATATGTCTAAATGTAATGTCCTAAATGCAAATAACTGATATAAGATAATGAATATTAATGCAAAACCTAAGATATGCAAGTTGTTTGAGAACACATTGTGATCTATGCAAAATGACCTAAAAATGCAAGTAAACAATAACATAAATGAAAGATATTGGAGAGGTGCACCTAGAAACTAAAATGTGATGTAGAGAGGCTCTAGAATCTTGTAGACTTTTTTGTTGAGGCAAATTGGGACACTTATGCCAGGTTGGGTGACTTAGTCCTATTTTAGGGAGATTATGTCAAAACATGTTTCTGCCAAATTTAGGCCTGGCAGTGGTGACTTAGTCCACCTAGGAATCTTGAGAAACATGGGGCAAGAATCTGTAGCTTTTTATTTGCACTTCCCTTCTTGCCAGGTGTCTGGTTCAAATTCTATAGAAATCAGGCTAAAAGAGGTCTCTAGGCTTCAATTAGCGCTTTATTGACTTGAATGACTTTGATGGATTGTTGACCACTTCTTATCACCTTTCTCTTTGACAAATCTACATATAAAACCTACAAAACACACATGTAAAGAGGGGAAAAAGGGTTAAGGGTTAGAGAATAGGGGTTTGCCTTGGTTAAACCTTGATTTGGTAATAAAACCCTAGAAAATGAAATGAAATGGAAAGAGAATGATGAATGAACAACATGCAATGCTACAACTCACCAAACCCTTGATGTTGAAATCTAAATATATGCAAGAAGATGCTCCAATGGATACTTGATAATACTTAGAATGCTTTAGTGAATGCTTGATAATTGCTTGAATGATTAAGTGAATGAATGGGGGTTAAAATGAGAGAAAAACCCTTTATTTATACTTGATTTTATAATATTTCCCAAAAATAACACATCACAGGCCGACCTTAAGGTTAAGAGAATAAAATACCGCCAAAAAATTAAAATTATTTTGATTTTTGTGCCTAGTGGGACTAAGTTGGCCCAAGTGGTGACTTGGTCCCATCAAGACAATTTTACTAGGTTTCGGGGATTGAAGTGTATTTAATGTTGTTTAACAGGAATATTCTCAAAAACACACTTAAATAGGGCCAAAAAGTGCATTAAGGGGTTATTTAAACATAAGAAAGGGTCAAGTTATTGATGAAAAGCCTAGAAAAGCATGAGAGTTTGTTACAACTCTTTACAACACTTTGAAATAAGACTTGGTAAGTGATAAAAAGAGGTTTATTAAGTGAATTATAATGAAAGGGCCCTAGAAAAGTGTGAAAGTGGGTTACAACACTTCACAACACTTTTATAATACATCCTGGAATTCTTAATGATTCACAAGGGTCCAAGACCTAATGTGAATGTGTTGACCACATTACAACATTAAACCTAGGCAAAATCAAGCCAAAGTCCATGAGAGAGACTCAAGTGAGCGTAAAAATTTCCAACTATACATTTTTTGGAAACACATTAAGCCCCCACTTTAGTGAGAGGATGAAATTGCTTCAAACTCACACTAAAGTAGCCCAACATGCACATCAAGAGGGATCCAAATTCATGAATGGTTGGTGAGATGAGACAACAAAATTCAAGAGGGACGATCAAGCCCCCAAGATCAAGATCCGATGGAAAACCAATCATAAGCACAAAGGAACACACAAGAGAATGATGAAAGAGAGGAAAGGAGAAAGAAAAGATAGTCAGATCAAGTTTCAATCGTTTTTCCATCCCATTGTGGATTAGATCTAGGTTTTTTGTCTAGAAAAATAAATGTATACTCATTCAGAGGTGATGAAACTCATGGCTGCCCATTGGGTGAGAAGGCCAAAAAGGTGAGAAACATACACTCATGGCTGGTATGCACTCACACACATGCAAGTGGCTATGGGGAAAAGTCATGTCTCGAAATGGGCTTCCCACTCAACCATACTAAAGTTATACCTCTTGATAACTTTAATAAGGCACCACAAAATAAAATGGCATTTCGAGCTTCACGAGACAAGCAAAACTTTGTATGCTTGGAGCCCATGAAAAAACACGATGGCACTACAGGCATGCAAGCTGTGTTATGCAAGGTGGCCAATAACAAATGAAAAATGTAACATGCAAAAGAATGTTCAAAGGATTATTTCTTAGTTCATGTGAGGTCTATAACTTAGGGAAAATTGTGTCTAATTTCTCCAAGAGAGGACCAATCAAAGAATAGAAAATCCATAACTTAGGGGATGTAGTGTGTCACATCAAGCCACTAAGATGAATGTAATATGCTAAGGTAGATCACGCTCATGAAGGAAATCATACCAAATGTCATATATAAAGTGACAAAATGCATCGTATGAAGTAACAAGGCTCACTAAGAACCAAGAAAAAAAGAAAAATGAAAATGAATAATGCCAATGTGTGCCCCCACTTTAAAGGAATTGCTACACACTGTTCTATGAGAAATTACTTTAAAGTAGCAAATAAAAAATGCAAACAAAAAGAAGACATGAGAGCCAACTTGGAAATTCCTATGCCAAGTCATATGTTTCCGAGTAAGGTTGCGTCATGCGAAGAAAAAGGAAAAAGAAAAGAAAGGGGTTGCCCCAAAATGAAAAACACCAAACACATAAGGGATCTATGGATTTGGGGTCAGTAATGTTTATTTCTGCAATGTTCATTCCCTGAATACATAAATTGAAAGAATGTCACAAAGAGAGTGAAAACGAAGAAAAAGAAAGATCTATTTGGGTCAACATGGAAGAGACATAGAATGTCTTGACACTTTGAATCGTACCCAAAAAGAAAACACAAGCAAAATGAAAACAACAAAGGCGAAAGAAAAATAAAAAAGAGGCCTTTTGGGTCAACATGAGAGAGACATTTTGGTCTCAATGCATTTTGTCATCCCCAAAAGGATAAGAAAAAGTAAAAAGAGGAGGTAAGAGTGATGTATGCCATATAGAATAATGAAGGTACAAATAAAATAATGTCACAAAGAGAGAGAGAGAACATCAAACAACACATCATGGGGGAACATGTTACACACATGAAAACACGCAAGAGAAAAAGAAAATGCAAAATACTAGTAAGGAAAATGCAATTCAACCATCAAGCAAGTCATCCACCTCCCAATCATGTTCATGATATGTTGAAGGTGGGCTACTAGCCAAAGGGAAAAGAGCAAGAGATGAACTAGGAGAACCACCAAGTTCAACACTCTATATAGGAGAGTTATCATGTAAGCTCATGGAAGAGGAAAATAATGTATTCAAATCATTATGCACCTCTTCGTCGATTTTAGTGATCTCATCATCATCATCTAGATTAATCACAATAGGAGGAAAAATGATAATGTCCAATGAAGGGTGTACCTCTTGTTGTGATTGTTGTATTGGATCGTTTTGTTGTGGTTGGGGAGGAGGGTCATCATGCATTGCTTATGTCAAATGTGGATTGTGATTTTCTTTATTTCCTTCTTCATGTAACTTGCGAGCAAGGGCATGACACCTACACCTACGCTCCCTAGCTCCTCTATTTCTTTTGATTGAATTGTCGAGTTGTGTTTGTGAAGGAGCGGGTTGATCAACCATAGGTTACTATTCTTCCCTAAGGGGAGGAATAGAAGGAACCATGGAAGGTTGTTCATCCACTTTCTCATTTTCTTTGTAAGCTTATTTTATGAGAGGAGGCATGATGTGGTTGCTATCATTGTCTCTTGGTCATTTGGTCGATGGGGAGGTTTCAGGTGTTGGTTGGTGTTGGTTGTTTGGATCGTGTTCAGGTTGAAGCATGGTTTCATCTTGGATAGGAGTGTCGAAAGTGGATGGGGACATGTTGTAGAGAGACAATTCTACATTTTTCTTTGCTTTAAATTTTTGGTAATCAATAGAAAAGAAGTCTTTGTGAGGTTTTATGGGTTCCAGGGGCTCAGGACAAAAGGCTTCTAACGAGAAGTTTCCTTTAGAAGACAAATGGTTAAAGCCACTATGGTGAATAGTAAATATGTCATTGTCAAGTGGAAACTTTAAACATTTGTGTATGACTGAAGGGATAGCTTTCATTGAGTGAAGCCATGGATGGCCTAGCCTCAAATGAAACTGATATGACTACGGGATGATGGAGAATGAAACATCCAATGTTTTTGATCCTATTTTTAATGGGAGGATGATCGATTCTATCGTAGGGCAAGCAAATCCATTGTGTGTTTTGATCCATGCTTTTGGCTTATCATAATCATTTTGATAAAGATCATGTAATACCAAAAATTCCTCAATGATCACATTCTCTCCACAGGTAGGATCTATAAGTATACCATTAGTGGGCTTATCATAAATACATCCAGCTATGTAAAGAGGACCATCAGGGAGAATTGTAAGTATGTCCTTAGAGGAGAAAGCAATATCAAGATATTTCTTAGGTTGGCCCTTATGAGGGATAACGTCTATCACACCTACCATTTCATCCATAGGATTAATAGTGGTAATATGTGGAGTAGGATCAGGATGTTCAACATCTGTATGAACATTCATCACATCATTCTTTGGAGTTTCACTAGCTTTGACAAATGATACATTATGTTTGGGCATTGGATCAGTGAAAATTTTCAAATTTTAATTTGGAGGGGCAACAGACTTATTTCCTTGAACATTAACATTTGTAATGGATAGATGACCAGAATCAATGAGGTATTGCACAAGGTGTTTAAGATGCTTACAATTTTCCATGTCATTTCCATTTTGTCTATGAAAATGGCAATGAGCATTGGATTTAAAGTTTGGAGGAAAAGGTTTAGTAGGATCGAGTGGTTTAACAATAGGTAAGGTAATCATTTGTTGTTGCAAAAGTTGGGACATTGTGTTATGAAGGGTGTCTGGTAAAGGTGTAAACTGTAAAACCCCGTCCTGCAACCTAGAGGACGATGCAACACTGCGAAAGCACAACTAATTTTCTTTCTTAAAAAGAGTAATAATGATGAGTGAAGTAAACTACTCTAACACATACATCCTCTAGGCCATGCAACGCGTCTACATGTGAAATTCCAAACTTACAAAATTATTCTAAAACATAGCATATGGAATTAACTCATGATAACAACATACAACAAACCATTCACCATTCTATAATAAATCTAACACAAAGAAAGGTAATGAACATATTTCCATAGATACAACACCATATAAACAATATATACCATTTAATCCAACAATGAATAAATCATACATAATGTTACAATTATAACACAAGGGTTCCTCCTTGATTACAAATAAGAAATACAATATACAGTGTCCACTGTTACAATGAATAAAGAGAAGTACAAATCCATAGAACCACATGAGCTCCTTGAACAAGAAGATCCCGCCATCACGAACAGGAAGAGAAACTCAACAGTGTAAGGTGCACGCCACCCAACCATATGGTACCCGTAGGCCCAACCTCTATGCTAGGAGATAGCAAAAGGTAACTAAGACAAACCTATTACCTCTAGACACAAGCAATATACAAAATAACATTGTACTAGTAAATACAAAACATAGGGTTACATTGCTTCCAGAATCAAAAAATAAAGTACAACCACTGTACAATACAATCAACTACTATCATAGGAGGAGTGTCATCACAAAGGTTGCATTGGTTATCCTAAGGAGATTTTCCTAGGTCCCGACCCCCATCTTGGGTTATCCTGGTAACCTCTTATGAACTCTGGCCCCACATGCACACCGGTGCGGAATCGATTATCTTTCGAGAAGACAAGATAATGATCTTGCCATTCTAGGCCTTCCCGACTCATCCCAAGTCTAACACAAGCCCTTGAGCCAATGAGCAAGGCTAATTATCAAGTTAAATATTTTAACTACCCATTCCCCTAATGTAGTTTATTTAATTTCCACTGATTACATTGACTTCCACACGAGTTATCCTCAGACCACTTTGTGTCCCGTTCCCCGTTGAAAGCCACTCCCCTATCGACAACACAATAACTCATGCTACAATCCCAAGGGTAGATAGTGCACAAACTGATAATAACATAACACAAGAGATAACACATCCCTACGGATGTCCAATACTGAATCCAACTACATGCACTACCTAAGGAAAACTCAAGGGAAAATAACAAAACAACAACCCTTTTACAATAACAATTTGGAAGACTTACATTTTCTCTACAACAAACATCCCCCACAGTACCCCAATTATAGAAATACTAGAAATTAAAATAAACAATATCATGTAATCAAAAACACTACTATTTGAATTTCCTAAATCTAATAGAACAGTATCTCACACTAAAATACATTATTCAAAACACAATTTCCATTAATAATCCACAATGAAATAATATCACAAGTTTAACTATAGTTTCACAACCACACATAATATCTAATTCAATTTCACAATTAAAATAATTAATCATTTAAATTCAACTACTCGTGCTTGCATGCACTAAAACCATAAAATCCATCTAACTAAATATCCTTGTTAAATAACTATACATATTCCAAAAATATATATATTTTTTCAAATTAAATACCCCAATTATTCATTTCCAAAAATTATTAAAAAAAAACATTTTTAAATTATATATCCACAATTCATATATATATATAAATAAACATATAATATTTATTTATAACAAATTCCAATTATTAAATATATCAATATATAATATATATAATATATATTATATATTAAAATACATAACATATACCATATATATTATATATAAATTATATAACAATAAATTTCTTTTAAACCAAATAATAAACCAACACATGAAATCGCCGATGACATACCTTCATAGAGGAAGGGAGTTGTTCACACAGCCGAACCCCCTAAGGAAGTGCGGTTGTGTGGGCAGCCTATACGCTGCCTATGAAAGCAGCACCGACTGCCTCCATAGTTGTGCCCCTTATGGGTGACTGTGGGGGTAGCCCCCGTGCCCCCAATACTTCTCTTTTTTTATTTTAAAAATTACAGCGATTCAATAAATTGTCGTACGGATGATTTCACAATTTTATTCAAAATAAAAAATTCCTACTGGAAATTACAGTGCCTTAAATAAAATGAAATATTTATATATAATATATATGTACATGTACATATATGTTTCAATATATATGTATATATATATTATATATATAAATTTATCCAAGCATATGTTCAAGATGGGCAATTAATTTTCACAGAAGAAGTTTTCTACAGGAGAGATAAACGAATTCTACATAGAGGATCTATAATTTTATAGAAATAAATTTTCTACAGGAACAATGTATAAGTATTTTACAGAGGTTTCCTATCTCCACAAATATTTTCTACAGAGATCTATAATTTCCTTTGGTATCAATCTATTTCAAATGATCAATTTACACAGAAGATCTAAATTGTTTCCTATAGAGGTTCAATTTTCACAAAAATATTTTAAAAACAAAAGCTTCTATAGTAATGAAAACCTCTTCTAATATTTTCTAATTTGCATTACAATAATTAAATAACTCTTTCAAATTAAAATTCAAAAAAACAATTAAGGAGCCTGTTCCAGAAGAATTGTTGTCTCAAGGATTGATGTCGAGCTTCTTTGTAAACTTCAATTTTCCTATGTTGCCAAAGCTTCCTCCAGAAAAATTGCCACTTCCCAGAGAACAGAAATAATCCACAGCCAAGAATATAACAAGTAGATTCCTAAAATTTATAAAGTTTCTAAGATCTACAATTTCTTCAACCCACAAAACAAATCTTCCATTTCCCAAAAACCTTTGTCTTTTTTCCCGTGAAAACAACTTCCTCTTTTTTCACCAATTTCAATCAATCTCTCCGTAAATCAATTTTTAAGACAATGAGAAAACAAATCCTTCTAACTTCTTGTTCAAACAAAAAATATCTCTTCCTTAACAAACCAAGATATTTCTAAGATCTTTTCCCAAATATGCATTTAAAATTAAAACAATTTATTTAATCCAATTTACAATTAAATAACTTATTTATTTTAATTCCCAATTAATTTAATAATTAAAATTTCTTTATAAATAACTTAAATTGAATTAATTAATTTATAATAAAATCTCCATATTAATTGAATACTTAATCACAACATATAATTTAATCCTTACAATTGAAAACTTGCGCAATAAATAAAATACCAAGACCAACATGGATAAGGAACATGACTAGCATACGGACTGATGACACACTGTGCTAGGGTAAAGGTTTGACAAGGTTAACTAGTTACTATCTCGCAATCATTACTGTTGAGTAGTGGACACACTCAGACCTGTGAAACCAGGTGAAGCCGGTGTCCTGTACTTGCAAACCTACAACAAAAGTGAAATTCGTACATGAATACAGATAATAATCCATACACACAGTGAAGAGAGAATCGTGGAAATCACAGGGCACTCACAAGCGAGTGATGCAATACCGTTCTCTTCACCAATACAATGTCACATCAACTGACGAGATAATATATCAATTAAACTACAATAAGCATATATAGCAATGCCATCACAACTACGCATCTATGCAAACATAAAGCATATTAAAAATAATCACCATGCATATAATGTATCATCACATCCATATAGTCTATCATCGCTCCACGGTCAGTGATAAAACAACCATAACATAAAATAAGGCCCAACAAAGTATCTGAGCTACCAAGAAAAACATAACAAAACGGAGGGGTGTTACATAAACTATCGTTTCAGATCTCCATAACTATAAGGTATCGTGGCTTTAACAACTACTACTTGGTTGTTGATAGGTTGAGTTGGTTGTTGAGGGGTTCTTAAACTGTAAGAACCCTTTGTTTTGTTTTCTAAATGATTATGAATTATTTGGATTGGCATGTTCAGATTTCTCAGCTCAGCTAGAAGTAGTCTTTACATCACAACTACTAACCGAATTGTGATAATCGCAAAGGGTGGTACACAAGTGCATAAAGGAGGGAAATTTCATCATGGTGAGTTTTTCCTAAAGTTTATTTTGCAAGTTTTCTATACAAATATTTTGAAGATGTGTATCAGGAATCTTGACATCGATTTGAGAGTAAAGTGATTGATATCGTGAGATAAAATCACTTATCTTTTCTTCTTCATGTTGTTTGCATCTCATCAAATCGGCCAAGGTCTTCTTTGAAGTCATATGCACTTGGAAATTATTTATAAATGCATCAACTAGTTCATTGAATGAATGAATTGAATTGTTTGGTAAAGACAAGAACCATTCCAAGGTAGTGTCTTTCAGAGTCCTAGAAAACAATTTGGCTAATAGTTTATTGTCAGGTACAAAGTCACTACATAAGGCGGTGTAAGCATTAACATGGTTAGAAGGATCTCCCTTCCCTCCATATTTCTCAAATCTAGGCATCTCTATTCCTCATGGCATTGGTGTTCGCAAGATTTCCAAAGATAGTGTGTTGCTTCAAACATAATAGGTGGGTGGTCCATTCTAGTTTTGGTTGATGGTGGATATTTTCTTTTGCATGGAAGAGACGGTTTGGAAAAGTTGTGTTATGAGAGAGTCAGTGTAAGTGGTATGAGGTGGAAGGGAAATTGGTGATGGAGTGTATGTAGTAGTAGGGCAAGTAAATGGATTTCTTATAGATGGTATGGGTGAAGAGGATAGAACATGCAATGCCACATAAGAATTAGGAATGCTAGCAGGAATAGTCGAGGAAGGAATCACATTACTAACCTGTTGCATTGTTGTTCTAACTTAAGGAGTGGTATAGGTAGGTATGAATGCTATTGTTGAGGGAGGAGGAGTGTTAGGTCCTCCTTGAATAACCACAATGTTTGTTGGTTGAGATGTGCTAGAGGTGGAAGGAGCATGTTTATGGTATATCTCAACTATTTCTTTCATAACATCTAGGCATTTGTCACATTCAAGGAGGCGATGGATGTTCTCTATAGCAGGAATGAAAGTGGTTGGAATGTTTTCAAGACACACTTGATATTGAAGATGTGTTAATTCCTCATGAATATTAATGATTTTGCCTTGCGGAATGTGATTGTTTTGTGTGTCAATTTGCAAGTTTTGGAAGGCAGAGCATTGCTAAAGGCAGGATCCATGCCTAGTGTACTAGTTGCAATACTAGGAGTGGAAGCTTTAGACAACCCAAGATCCACAATGAGTGTATTATCGTGGGATAGCATGAATCTTGAACTTCTTCTCACTAAGGTATTAGAAATAGGACACCAAACACTCATGCAAGGGTTTCTAAATGTGGGTGAATTGAAATACAATGTAAACTAAGAGCAATAAAAAGATGATAACTACAATTCTAGAAACTATAAGAGAATGCAATATCATAAAATAAAAACACAAAAAATGCTCTAAAAGTGCTAGAAATTATAGTGCAGAATGTGCAGGAAGACTAAGTTGTCCAGTGTGTTGAATTAGTCCTGGCAGTAGTGATTTTTTTAATTATTTTTAGAAATTTTAAATGAAATTTTATGTTTTTCATATTTTCAAATGTAGATATAATTTGAATATGTAGAATTTTTGGAATTTTTAATGAAATAGAATGCAAAAATGCAAGCTAGATGAGCTTTTCACTAATGCAATATTTAAAACCCTAGGATGCAAATTAAACAATGCAAAACCTAATGCAATGTTGATGCAAGTTATTCCTAGGATGTAAATGCACTTGAAATCAAAAGTAAAATCTTCAAAATTCAGGTTCACCAAAATGGACCGCAAATTTTTGTAGGAGGATTCTCTCTTACACTTCTAGGGTTTTTCACCTAAAAGGAGAAAGGTATCCCACAAAAAATTGGAGGTTCACTCAAGGCTAATGCTAGTATGATTGAAATATGTCTAAATGCAATGTCCTAAATGCAAAGAACTGATATAAGTGTTACCCAATTTTCACCTACGAGCTCAATCAAGCAGGGCAACCTATGTTTCAGGTGTTCATGAAGGCCAAATGGAGGAAACATTTGCATCAATGTTACATATTTTCTAACTTGTTTGCTTCTTGTGCAGCTGCAAGGGAAAATTATGTTTTAAATTCGGGTTAAATCATACATCTGATGCTTTTTCACAAGGAGGTCTTTTGGAAGGTATGCCTTAGTCAGATCTAGCATAAAACTCCTTAAGGAAGAAATTCGGTGAGACCCTCCAGTTGTCTTGTCAACTGGCTATTGTGTTATATTCATTTGAAATCCCCGGGCACCCAGATATTTCAGTCACCATGAGTTTTTATATATCTCTCCATCAGGGAGAAGTATGGCTTAATGGTGGAAGTCTTGATGAAAATATTTGCTTTAGGGAGATGTCTCTCTGACTGATAGAAGTCTCGCCGAAACGGCTGGCATCGGGGAGAAGTTTGGCCGACTCATTGGAGTCTCGCTGAAAGAATTGGAGCTCAAGGAAAAGTCTTCCTGACCAAGGGGGTCTCACCAAAGGGGATTTCCTTCGGCATAACGTCTTTCCAAAAGGGTGAGGTCTCAACGAAGGAGGAGTTCGGCATAACGTCTTGCCGACCAAGCGAAGTCTCGCCGAAAGGAGGTGTTATCGAGGAGATGTCTTTCCGACCTAGGGATGTCTCGCCAAAGGTTTGTGGCTTTGATATGATGTCTCACCGACTAGGGGGAGTGTCGCCGAAATGAAATGGTCTCGGGGAAAGGGTTAGCGTCGTCATGAGGTCTTTCTGACCCGATGAAGTCTCGCCAACGGATTGTGCCTTCAACATAGTGTTTTGAGCTCACTGTAATGTCCTGCTGAATGTGGGTGTCTCGCCGATAGAAGAGCATAGCGGTATAACTCTTGGAGGATCAGAATGATGTCTTGCCGACCTGTGGTGGTCTCACCGAAGGGGTATATGGATATCAGTAAGACTCTTGGCCGAGGGGTTTTTGTTCGCTGTAATGTCCTGTCGAATGCGAATGTCTCGCTGATGGGTTTAACTCTTCAGTGTAACTGATAGGAGCTCGCTGAGACCTTTCCCTGACTTGTTTGTCTTGCCGATGGGTTTGTTTGTGTTGAGCATCATCAAGACTCTTGCCGATGGTCTGATTGGAATGCTATCTACTGTCAGATGCTTTCGGCAAGACCTCTTGCCGATAGTCTGGGCGATGACAAAGGGGATATCAATATGACTCTTGTAGCTCACTATGAGGTCTCGCCGACAGTGGTAAGTTATGTCGATAACTACTATGGAGCATTGTGGCATCGGGGAGACATGGCTAGTGTCTCACCGACATGCGATTCTGCAGGAATAACCTTTGACCATCTAGTGATCCCACGTGCTATCTATTCAACCAATCAGAGGAAGCTACAGGCAAACTTTTGGCAGCTTGACCGATGCTAGGAAGATCAACATAGCATAAATGAAATGGATCAACTTTGCTTTGATGGACGATCAGGGCATGTGAATTCAGTTCAGAGGGCACCTGATGATGCTTCTCGAAGAGGGTCAACTTGTAGAAGGGTCTAGAACAGGAGGAGAACAGAAAGGAGGAGACCGCAAGGACAGCTAGGATGTCAACTGGCAAGAGTGGATCGACATTTATGATAACACTCAAAAACATTCAAAGTAGCTCTAATGAGTTTCGAGGGCAGACATGAGGGCTGCAAGTTAATGTGATTATTGCAAAAGATCTGAAGGCCACTCTTGAGGGTGATCTTTTCACCGACATGGACAAAGGGATGCACATTGAATGCAGCATTAACTGTATTCCAAAAGATCTGAGGGCCGATGTGTTCAGCAACTGATTCATTTTTGTAAGCCCTAGGGTAGGGGCCGACACTTTTAGTATATATGGCATTTTTGCCTCTTTGTAAAAAAAAAGTTCAGAGTATGCATTCTGAAGAGTTAGTGATTTTTCTCAAATCCTTTCTCAACTGATGTATGCTTTGTAATTCATTTGGAATTTGGAATATAAAATACAAAGATTACCTTGAAAACCAGTGTTAGTGTTCATACTACTTTCATTTTTCTTTCAGATTATGTAAGTTTTGAACTGTGTTTTCCTAAATCTGCATTTGAACTTTAAAGTTGTGAAATTCATCTTTCCTTCTTAAAATGTATATGCAGATTAAGCCTTTTCATGAATTATGCATAAGTTCACAAAATGATGTTGAGTAAATGAAATAACTATCATTAGTTTTCCAGAGATATGTTCGTCTATTTTATTTCATGATTCCTGTCAATTCGGTGTATCACCATAGGGATTAGTTCCTACCATTTTTGTTTTGCTTTAGTAATCTTCTCCCTTTACCTTACAAAATCAGTAGTTTAGGTGATACTGCCATAATAGGAATCCAGCCTTCTTCGGAGGTTCTTTTCCATTTTTAGGTGACCCACAACTTGGAAAAGTCCCCATGTTTCTCTAGAAAGCTCAGTCTTCATAACTTTGCATAGGGTGCATTTCTAAGAGATTAGAGTATTTGGCACGCCCGGTGGGACAAGTTCCACATTATATTGTTGGTTTGGTATGCAACCAGCAAATTTCAGACTTTACCCAAGTCATTTTTGCATACTTGGCGACTCCACTGGGGAGAAAGAACTTCAGAATCAGTGCTTTTACAGCTTATGAGAAGAGTTTAGACAAGGAGCAGCTTAGTTCCTTTTGAATATTTACAGATTTCCCCACCAAGGAGAAAAGGCAGGGTAACAGAAAGGACGTGGACAACATTTATCTATTCCAGAAGAACTAAATCTACTCCTCCATCTGTGAGATCTCATATTGTTGTCTCATTTTTTGTTTCACCTAGAGTGAAAGTAAACCCACCTCAGCCACCTCTAATGGCTACTCCCAGAAATTATCCTTTTGTTCCATTTAATGGAGGTAGTCCATTAAATTTGGTACAACACAATGACATTCCAATGGCAGCTTTGAAAAACTTGCCAATTTTCACTGGGGAAGATCAGACTACCCCGATTGAACATATACAAAATGTTGCTTCCTTATGTGGTGTGCACCATATCACATAAGAAGATGTAGCTGAAAGACTACTTGCAACATCATTCGAAGGAGGAGCATTACAATGGTTCAGGAGTCTTCGAGTAGGTTCAATCGCAACTTGGGATGAATTTGGAGACAAGTTGCATAAACAGTTTCAAGATAAGTCAGATAACTTGTCTTTGGTAGAACAACTTACAACTATAAAGAGATCCCCTCAGGAGCAAATGATGGATTTCAATTTCCGTTTTCAAAGAACATGGGATATGATTCCTGCTACAGTGAGGCCTCCACCTGAATATGCCTTCATGTATTATCTTAAAGCTAAAAATAGCGATATTTCAATTTTAATACAATCAATGGGAGGTGTGTCTTTGTCAGATGCTTATGAAGTAGAAATCAGAGCTGAAAACAGCCTATTACAAGCTGGTAAACTTGCTCCTAGGCCACCAATGCCTATATTTCCAGATATTCATCCGAATATCCCTTTTTAGATACCACCTTTTGCAACTTTGCCACCTGTTCCAATAGTATCACCTGCTGTTCCAGCTGCTGTAACAAAAGAAACTGTTGTTTCAAGTTCTTCAAATGAGTTACAGGAGATCAAAAATTTATTACAGACTTTTGGTAATAAGCTTGTGAGCTTGGAAAAAAAAAAATCATATAATAGGCCTTATCAACAACAGAATTCAGGTCAACAACATCAATATCAAGGTAATAGACAAGCTTATCAAGGCAACTACCAGGGCCCAAGACAAAATGTAAACACAAGACCTTTTTAGGCTTATGCTCCAGCACCTGTTAGTGCAGTTAAGGATCTTGTCCCTATTCAAAACAACTTAGCAGAAGATTATGAGTGGTACGACCCTTGCAACCAACCTCACAATTAGGCCACTTGCTCAAATGGACTTATTAATCAATCACTTATGGTACAAAATGCTTCAAGTTCACAATAGAATGCACTTAATGATGCACCTCCACAACACCAAGATCAACTTACCAATGAAACTACCCTACTTAACTGGCAAGGAGAAGAATTTTGTGGATTGAATGTAGATAATTCTTTAGTTGCAGCTAACACAAGGGAAAAGAAAAGAGCTTTCAAGCTTGATCAAGCAGTTGATAAAGGAAAAAAATAGTTGCAGAACTATCTACATCTCAAGTGACTCGCATTTTGCAAAGAAATCAGCAACTCCCAGTCAAGGAGCAACCACACTTGCAAGCTGATCATGCTAGCATAAAGGTACATCATAAAGTAAACCCAGTTGCACCCTATAATATCATTGATAGTATGAATAAGATGAATGTAACGATGTCTATGTGGGATTCATTAGCTATTCCAGGTCAAAAAGATATGTTACAATCAGCCTTGTCAAACTTAAAAATGTCTGATGAATTTGAGTCTCCAATAGGTCAAGTTAGAACCGTCCTGACAAATAATCCTCAAGAAAATTATAAACAGCCCACCAAAGAGGCCGAAAAAGAAGTCAAACCTCCTCCATTTTACGTATCTGTAATCATAGGTGATAAGTTAGTTCATAACTGTATGGTAGAAAGTGGAGCTAGTAGCTCAGTAATGCCAAACCAAATTGCTGACAAGCTTGGACTAAAGTATCAGCCTTTAGAGAAAGGAGTGATTCAATTGGATGGTACTTTTGTTAATACATTGGGTGTTATTAAAGATTTGAGTCTTACCCTTCATGCTTGTCCAAATTTTTCAGTTCCTCAGGACATATGTGTCATAGATCTCCCACCTTTCTTTTCTTTGTGCCTCTCAAGAGACTTTACAACTAAGATAGGTGGTTATGTGTCAGTTGATTAGTCACATGTTGTTTAGAATAAGATATGGAACTAAGGTTACCATTAAATCTGAAAAGTTGGCTAAAGATCACATTGAGCCGTATAACTCAAGTCCTATCAATGCTGTTCCTATTGCTGCAAACACAAATTGTGTCATTTTTACTGACAGTGAACTGGCTACCACTCAAGAACTTCAAGTAGAAGTTGTTCCTGATGTGTTGCTACATGAATGGGTAGCTGAAAATGTGTTGGAAAATCATGTAGATTTTATTCAAGATGTCGGTATGAGTAATTATGTGATGCTTGAACCTGATGCAGAGGTTCCAAACCTTGAAAAGGGTACAGATCAGTTGTTGCAACAACGAAGTGAAATTTTGGAAATGTTTTTTGATGGTTCCAAAAGAAAGAATGGAGCAGGTGGAGGTGCAATGCTGGTTTCTCTACAGGGTGATAAGTACTTTTCAACCTTTCGTTTTTTTTTTGCATGTTCTAACAATAGTGTTGAGTATAAAGGACTCATTCAAGGCCTTGAGTGGGCAAGGAAAAGAGGAATTGACTATTTGAAAGTCTATGGAGATAGTGAATTGATAGTTAATCAGGTTAGGGGGTTGAATGTTGCCAATAATGATGCTTTGAAGTCTTATAGAAATAGAGTATGGAACATAATTGAAGAATTTAATGCCTTCAATCTATTTTTTATTCCACGAAATCAAAATAAGCATGTTGATAGACTTGCAACAATTGGAGCATAGTTTGATATCCTAGGAAATATTAAAAAAACAAAATACAACAGTATGTTAAGGTGGTTATCAGGCCATCAATTCCTGATAACAACATTAATTGGCAGGTATTTGAAAGTGATGAACAAGTTTTAACCTTTCTGCTCCAAGAAGATCAATTTTCTGTAGTGAACCGGGAAAAGATTAAACAACAGTATGATGATCAAGTGATACAGCTGAAGACAAATAAAATTCCCAAAGGGCCGGTTACCTTGGAATCCATATTCAATTCTGATGATCAGCTTAAGAAGAACAATGTCGACATTCAAGTGAAAGAAGATCATTATGAAGAAGTGGAAATCTTTAAAGGTAAGCTTCTCAAATTAGGAAAAATTTGTTCAGTTGAAGATAAGAGAGCTTTCATTGTTTAATGCCAAGAGTATCATGATGTTTTTTCTTGGCAATATTTTGGTTTAAGAGGGTTTGATCCTCATATTGCACAACATACAATTGAGTTAGAACCTTGTGCCAAGCCTGTTAGACAAAAACAGAGACCATTGAACCCCAAGCTTGAACCTTTAATGATCAAAGAGCTGACCAAGTTAGTTGAGGGGGGTATCGTATTTCCAATTAAACACACATCCTGGGTTTCTAACCTTGTTCCGGTTAGAAAAAAGAATGGTGAGGTAAGATTATGTGTATATTTTAGAGACCTTAACAGAGCGTCTCTGAAAGATCATTATCCCTTACTGTCTATGGAACAAATTCTCCAAGTTGTTGCTGGTTCAGAGAGATTTTCTCTTCTGGATGGATATTCTGGTTATAACCAGATTCTAGTCAAAGAGGAGGATCAATATAAAACAAAATTTACAACAAAATGGGGCACTATGGCCTACAAGAGAATTCCTTTTGGTTTATCTAATGCTGGTGCCACCTTTCAGCGTGCCATGGATATGGCATTTCAGAGTTTAATTCAAAAAAATTTGTTGGTTTACTTAGATGACATAATTGTATATTCAAAGAATGCAGATGAACACTTGTCACATCTCAAGCAAGTTTTTGAAAAATGTAGAGAATATGGAATATCTCTCAATCCGACAAAGAGTATTTTTGCAGTTCATGAAGGTAAACTGTTAGGTCATATAGTGTCAAAAGACAGAGTTACCATTGATCTTGAAAGAGTTAAAGCTATACTTGAACTACCATTACCCAATAACAAGAAAGGATTGTAGAGCTTTTTAGGGAGAATTAAATTTTTGAGAAGATTCATTCTTGATGTTGCAAATTTACTACAACCCTTGACTGCCATGCTTAAAAAGAATACAGTTTTCAGTTGGACTAGAGAAGCAAAATGCAGTTTTGAAGAAATCAAGGAAGATTTAGTATCAGCTCCAACACTGGTAAATCCAAATTTCTCTAAAGACTTCTTCTTATATGCTTTTGGTAGCGTTAGTTCAATTTTTGCTATGCTGGTTCAAAAAAATAGTGATAATTTAGAGTAGCCAATAGATTTCTTTAGTCAAGGACTTGCTGATTATGAAGAGAAATGTACATTTGTTGATAAACATGTTCTCGCTATGATCAAAAGCCTAAAGAAGTTTAAACCTTTGGTTTCAAACAACAAAATTCATATTTTGGTTGCACACCCAAGTGTGAAGGAATTTTTGTTAAACAAAGATCTGAGTGAGAAAAGAGCAGGGTGGATCACAAAAGTAATGGAATTTGATGTCGACATCAACATCAAAAAACTTGTCAGAGGTAGAGGACTTTGTAAGCAACTTGCCTCAACCCCTGAAGATGTACAAAAATCAGAAACTAGTGTTGTTTTAGCTAATACAGATGAACCTCAAAATGTTCAAGGTACTACACCTGCATTAACAGCAAGTTGGGTTCAAGAAATGACCCACTTTCTTTGTACTGGTGAATGTCCACCAGGTCTAGACAGAGCAAAACAAAGATACTTTAGATTGCAATCAATTCCTTATGTCCTCATTAATAATATTCTTCTCAGGAAAGATCTGAATGGTGTTTTATTAAGGTGCATTGATGCTGATCAAACAGAAAAGGTACTTCATGAGTTTTATGATGGAGTTTCAGGAGGTCACTTTGCTCCAAGGACAACTACTTGGAAAATTATGAGATCTGGTTACTACTGGCCCAACTTGTTTAAAGATGCATATGCATGGTCAAGGAAGTGTATTAAATGTGTTTTATTTGCAGGAAAGGAAAACTTGCCAGCTATGCCTTTACATCCAATTCAGGTAGAGAAGCTCTTCATGAGATGGGGAATTGACTTTATTGGGCCAATTAATCCACCATCCAATGCTGGTCACAAGTGGGTGCTTACTGCTATAGACTATTTCACACAATGGACAAAGGCAGTAGCTTTGAAAGAAGCAAATGAATCTTCAGTTTTGAGTTTTTATGAAGATATAATCACCAGATTTGGAGTTCCTGACTCCATCATTTCAGATAATGCTCTTGCATTTGTTGGATTAAGATTCACAGATTGGGCTATTAAACATAGAATTCATTTGAATACTTCCTCCAATTATTACCCGCGGGGTAATGGATTAGCTGAAAGTACAAATAAAGATCTTATCAGAATCATTAAGAGGACTATGGAAGAGAATCAAAGAATTTGGCATACCACATTGAAATCTGCACTTTGGGCAGATAGAATAACCCCTAAGAGATCAGTTGGTAATTCACCATATGTACTCGTTTATGGTAAAGAGGCCAGATTACCTCTATCTATAGAGCTTCCAGCTCTAGACATTGTTCACCAGTTGGAGATGTATGAAGAACAGGACCCAATGTCCGTGAGATATGCAGAGCTCGTGGAGCTCAAAGAATCAAGAGACAAAGAAATGAAAACTTTGGAGTATCATCAACTCCAAATGAAGAAAACATTTGATAAGAAAGCTATAGCCAAAGTTTTCAAGGAAGGT
The DNA here is from genome assembly GCA_007258455.2 of Sequoia sempervirens. Taxonomy (NCBI): domain Eukaryota; kingdom Viridiplantae; phylum Streptophyta; class Pinopsida; order Cupressales; family Cupressaceae; genus Sequoia; species Sequoia sempervirens. The sequence goes on along the minus strand of VDFB02271358.1, from coordinate 1,011,245,294 downwards.
GATATTGTTCTCAAGTGGGATGTGCTAAAGAGTGGTCTAGGAAAACATACAAAATTTGACCATTTATGGGCAGGCCCTTTTGTTGTTACTGAATGTAAGGAGCATAATGCATTCCAGTTATCAAACATGGATGGAGAAAAGTTACCAATCCCAGTTAATGGGACTCACCTCAAACGTTGTTTTGAGGTATGATTTATCATTGTACATATTAGGTTAGGTTTTATGCTTTCAATAAGTGCTTCTACACTTTAGTTTAGTTGTTGTTTCATTCCCTAAGTGCTGTTCCAGCACAGTAAATAGTTTCACTTTAGTTTTTCCTGTTTTCTATAAGTTTTTGGAAACCTGTTCTGCTTCAATAAGTCTCAAGTGAGTTGCAGCCATGTACAAATTGCTCTTGGTTTGTTTCTAAGGTTTTTTACTAAGTGACTTTGAGCCCAATGGACAAGTTTAGGCTACTCGTTTTCATGTTTAGCAGAAAAACATCCAGCTGAGGTCGCCAGAAATGTTACCTAATTTTCACCTGCAGGCTCAATCAAGCAGGGCAACCCATGTTTCAGGTGTTCATGAAGGACAAATGGAGGAAACATTTGAATCAATGTTACATATTTTCTAACTTGTTTGCTTCTTGTACAGCTGCAAGGGAAAATTATGTTTAAAATTTGGGTTAAATCATACATCTGATGCTTTTTCACAAGGAGGTATGTTGGAAGGTATGCCTTAGTCGGATCTGGCATAAAACTCCTTAAGGAAGAAAGTCGGTGAGACCCTCCAGTTGTCTTGTTGACAGGATGTTGCGCTATATTCATTTGAAATCCCCAGGCACCCAGATATTTTGGTCATCATGAGTTTTTATATATCTCTCCATTGGGGAGAAGTCTAGCTGAATGGTGGAAGTCTCGGTGAAAAGATTTTCTTTGGGGAGATGCCTCTCCGACTGATAGAAGTCTCACCGAAACGACCGGCATTGGGGAGAAGTTTGGCCAACTCGTTGGAGTCTCACCGAAAGAATTGGAGCTCGGGGAAAAGTATTCCCGACTTAGGGGGGTCTCGCCGAAGGGGATCGCCTTCGGCATAACGTCTTGCCGAAAGGGTGAGGTCTTGCTGAAGGAGGAGGAGTTTGGCATAACGTCTCGCCGACCAAGTGAAGTCTCGCCGAAAGGAGGTGTCATCGAGGAGATGTCTTGCTGACCCGGGGATGTCTCGCTGAAGGTTTGTGGCTTCAGTATGATGTCTCACCAACTGGGGGGAGTCTCGCCGAAACAGAATGGTCTTGGGGAAAGGGTTAGCATCGTCATGATGTCTTTCCGACCCGATGAAGTCTCGCCGAAGGATTGTGCCTTCGACGTACTGTTTTGAGCTCGATGTAATGTCCTACCGAATGCGGATGTCTCACCGATGGAAGAGCACAGCGGTATAACTCTTGGAGGATCGGTATGATGTCTTGCTAACCTGTGGTGGTCTCGCTGAAGGGGTATATGGATATCGGTAAGACTCCTGGCTGAGGGGTTTTCATTCGCTGTAATGTCCTGTCGAATGTAGATGTCTCGCCAATGGTTTTTACTCTTCGGTGTAACTGATAGGAGCTCACTGAGACGTTGTCCAAACTTGTTTGTCTTGTCGATGGGTGTGTTCATGCTGAGCATTGCCGAGACTCTTGTTGATGGTCTGGTTGGAATGCTATCTACTGTCAGATGCTCTTTCCAAAAGCGATATATCTTGCCGATAGTTTGGGCGATGACAAAGGGGATATCGGTATGAATCTTGTAGCTCGCTATGAGGTCTCGCCGACAGTGGTAAGTTAAGCCAATAAATACTATGGAGCATTGTAGCATCAGGGAGACACGACTAGTGTCTCACCGACATGCGATTCTGTAGGAATAACCTTTGACCATCTAGCGATCCCATGTGGCATCTGTTCAACCAATCAGAGGAAGCTACAGGAAAACCGTTGGTAGCTTGACTGGTGTGAGGAATATCAATAGAGCATAAATGAAATGGATCTACTTTGCTTTGATGGATGATCAGGGCATGTGAATTCAGTTCAGAGGGCGCCTGATGATGCTTCTTGAAGAGGGTCAACTTGCAGAAGGGTCTAGAACAGGAGGAGAACAGAAAGGAGGAGACTGCAAGGACAACTGGGATGTTGATTGGCAAGAGTGGATCGAAATTTATGATAACACTCAGAAACATTCAAAGCAGCTCTAACAAGTTTTGAGGGCGGACACGAGGGCTGCAAGTTAATGCAATTGTTGCAAAAGATCTGAAGGCCACTCCTGAGGGTGATCTTTTCACCGACATGGAAAAAGGGATGCACATTGAATGCAACATTAACTATATTCCAAAATATCTAAGGGCTGACGTGTTCAACAACCGATTCATTTTTGTAAGCCCTAGGGCAGGGGCCGACACTTTTAGTATATATGGCATTTTTGCCTCTTTGTAAAAAAAAGTTCGGATTATGCATTCTGGAGAGTTAGTGATTTTTCTCAAATCATTTCTTAGCTGATGTATGCTTTGTAACTCATTTGGAATTTGGAATATAAAATACAAAGATTACCTTGAAAACCAGTGTTAGTGTTCATACTACTTTCATTTTTCTTTCAGATTATGCAAGTTTTGAACTGTGTTTTCCTAAATCTGCATTTGAACTTTAAAGTTGTGAAATTCATCTTTCCTTCTTAAAATGTATATGCAAATTAAGCCTTTTCATGAATTATGCATAAGTTCACAAAATGATGTTGAGTAAATGAAATAACTATCATTAGTTTTCCAGGGGTATGTTCATCTATTTTATTTCATGATTCATGTCAGTTCGGTGTATCACCATAGGGATTAGTTCCTACCATTTCTGTTTTGCTTTAGTAATCTTCTCCCTTTATCTTACAAAATCAGTTGTTTAGGTGATATTGCTAGCATAGGAAGCTGGCCTTCTCCGAAGGTTCTTTTCCATTTTTAGGTGACCCACAACTTGGAAAAGTCCCCATGTTTCTCTAGAAAGCTCATTTTTCATATCTTTGCATAGGGTGCATTTCTAAGAGATAACAATAAGACAATGAATATTAATGCAAAACCTAAGATATGCAAGTTGTTTGAAAACGCATTGTGATATGAAAAATGACCTAAAAATGCAAGTAAACAATAACAAAAATGAAAGATATTAGAGAGGTGCACCTGGAAACTAAAATGTGATGCAAAGAGGCTTTGGAATCCTATAGACTTTGCTGTTGAAGCCAACTGGGACACTTACGCCAAGCTGGGTGACTTAGTCCTATTTTGGGGAGATTCTGCTGAAACAAGTTTCTGCCAAATGGGTGTCCAAAAATACAGAAAACACTTTTTAGGCCTGACAGTGGGACTAATTCACCATAGATGGCGACTTAGTCCACCTAGGAATCTTGAGAAATTTGGGGCAGGAATTTGTAGCTTTCTGTCTGCACTTCCCTTCTTGACAGATGTCTAGTTCAGATTCTACAGAAATTGGGTTGAAAGAGGTCTTCAAGCTTCAGTTAGGGCTTTGTTGACTTGAATGAATTTGATGGATTGTTGACCACTTTTTATCACCTTTCTCTTTGACAAATATGCATATAAGACCTACAAAACACACATGCAAAGAGGGGAAAAAGGGTTAAGGGTTAGAGAATAGGGGTTTACCTTGGTCAAACCCCAATTTGGTAATCAAACCCTAGAAAATGAAATGAAATGGAAAGAGAATGATGAATGAACAACATGCAATGCTACAACTCACCAAACCCTTGATGTTGAAATCTGAAGATCTATGCAAGAAGATGCTCCAATGGATGCTTGATAATACTTAGAATGCTTTAGTGAATGCTTGATAATTGCTTGAATGATTAAGTGAATGAATGGGGGTTAAAATAAGAGAAAAACCCTTTATTTATACTTTATTTTACAATATTTTTCGAAACTAACACATCATAGGCCGACCTTAAGGTTAAGAGAATAAAATTGCACCAAAAAATTAAAATTATTTTGATTTTTGTGGCCTGTGGGACTAAGTCATCCTAGGTGGCGACTTGGTCCCACCAGGGCAATTTTACTGGATGTTGGGGATTGAAGTGTATTTAATGTTGTTTAACAGGATTATTCTAAAAAATACACTTAAATAGGGTCAGAAAGTGCATTAAGGGGTCATTTAAACATAAGAAAGGGTCAAATTATTGATGAAAAATCCTAGAAAAGCATGAGAGTTTGTTACAACTCTTTACAACGCTTTGAAATAAGACTTGGTAAGTGATAAAAAGAGGTTTATTAAGTGAATTATAATGAAAGGGTCCTAGAAAAGTGTGAAAGTGAGCTACAACACTTCACAACACCTTTATAAGACATCATAGAATTCTTAATGATTCACAAGGGTCCAAGACCTAATGTGAATGTGTTGACCACATTACAACATTAAACCTAGGCAAAATCAAGCCAAAGTCCATGAGAGACTCAAGTGAGTGTAAAAATGTCCAACTATTTGAACCTGTCTATGAAGAAGTATAGAGAATCTACTACATGAAGGTATAGAAAATTTCCTTATGTATAACTAATAATACTAGCATGATAGAAGGAAAATTACATATTAATACCCCCTTAGTCATATAGTACTATTGTTGAATGTAAGAAAGACTTTGGTTTGATATGATTTTCAAATAAAAAGTATTTTGTAAATATGTTATATATTGATTGATAAGATCTATAAGACTATAAGTATATTAGTGATGAATGTATCATTTATTCACCCAATGATATACGATGGACTATAATGGTTGTTTTATGGAATCTCCTCATTGTAAAATAGAATAGCTAACTAGGAAGAGAACAATAAGATATTTCCTTAGTCTCAATTACTCTCATAATAACATGTAGATGTGATGTGCCATAACAAGTTTAACATGATAATAATCTATATTATCATCCTTAAGTGTTACATCCATAATATAGTATCATGCACTTCGACATTATTCATATAATTATGAAATAGATTAGTGTAAATTCCTAGTTGACTATTTTTAGGAGCAACATAAGGATTTCTATTATTATTGAAACCTTCCACATGGGTCATATTATTGTCCGTTATGTGTTGTTCTTCATACTTGAAATGTATGCATGCTGGTGCAATATGTCCTTTGACTCTAGATTTTAATAAGGCTTGATCATTATCGCTTCTAGTCCAGGATGCTTGTTTAGATCTAATAGATGTACTAGAGGAAGACTAATCAAATTCAATGAAAAAAAAAAAAAAACACCATCCATAGATTTGGGTAGCATAGTGAACTTCCTAGGAGTGTTTTTATTGAAGAAAGGGAAAATGGAAATTCCAACGTAGTTAGCATTTTTGTGCACATTATTACACATTTTGAAGGGTATGAAGAATTTTTTGGAATTGATGACTCATATTTAAAGATATTTTCTACTAGTGATATTGATTTAGTAATGTTCACATTTGGACATAGATCCATAAGAGATGCAAAGTTTTTGAAAAATATATTATAATAATTTGACTTTAATATCTCTTTCACTTTCATATGGAGGATCCTTGGTAATAAGAATGTATGTTTTAAAAAAATGAATCAAATTTATAACAGGTTTGTTTGCATCCTTATTTATCTTGATAACTCTACCTTCATGAACAAAATATGACACAATAATGTAAAACTAAATTATAGTTGTCAACTATTTAAACAAAGGTCTTCCAAATGGTATAGTGAATCTATTAGAAGAATGTATAACAAGTTATTGTGCAAGTACTTCCTTAGGTGAAAATATTAAAGCTAGCATGATACAATCCAAAGTAAATAGTAAGATCCCATTAACCAATGGTAGTGATATTATTTAATGTAGGATTTCGGTTCCATAAGATTTATAAATTTTGAAAACTATTTCATGCATTTATTATATTGATTGGTGGGATCCACAAAACTACAAGTATAGTAATGAATGCATTATTTATTCTAACAATAAAACAAAATGGACCAAGTTGATATTTTATTAGATATCATCATTTTGAAAATGAATAAGTTGTATACAAAAAGAGAAAGAAGATCAAGTGTCTTAAGTCTCAGTTAGTCCCACAACAACATGCATATGTGATGCATCATTACACTCAACATGATAATCATTTATATTATTATCCTTAAGTGTATTATCCATACAAATGGTAACATATGCCTCAACATTATCCATATGATTGGGAAATAGAATTTGTAAATACTTAGTTGTCTATTTTTAGGAGAAATAGAAAGATTTACATTATTATTTACACCTTCCACATACTTAATTAGACTTCTTTTCCAAACTAACTAGCCATGGCTACATAGGATGCATTGCTGAGATTTTCTTAAGAAATATTTTGTGGACTTGATCCTACTGCTTCAAATACAAATTCTTATTAAGATCAAGATTCAAAATTTTGTTTCTTTCTTTAGTAGGACCTAAGAAGTCGTATGTACCTTCTTTGTAGTCTTTTGCCAACTTTGATGCATATAGATACTAAAGGTCAATTTCATACATAAGATGAGATTTTAAAATTTGAGATAAAATTATCCCCTTGCACAAGATGGTTGTTTCAATACTATCCTAAATACTCATCTTCTCAAATTCCAATTATATTTATCTTAAAATATAATTTCTAATCTTCAATTGATTTTTAAATCCTATGTAACCATCACACATCAACCAAAGTTTACTTTATATGCTACATAACACTAACCATTTCATTTCTTTTATACATTCTTAAATTAAATATTCATTGCTTTAACCAATCATATCATTAAATGCATTGTATTCATATATATTAAATATTATTTAGATTTAATTGATTTTATTTATTTAACAATTTAGATACTTTCAAAGAGAATTTTTTATCTCCTCAATAATGAAGAAAAATAAGAAGAAAAGAAAAAATATGATAAAAGGGTCACAACCTTTGGTAAGGAACATATATGTTTTACCATGCACAACTCACCTGCTTATACAATAATTTAAAATGATTGCAATGGATGTTCGGTGTGTTTTTTTATAAATAAGATCAAAATATTTTCATTTAGAAGTATGCCAAAAATCTTCAATTTCATTTTCAGTTCAAAGGTGTCATTCAACTACAAGTTTCACACAATAATGCACATAAATTGCAATAATTTTTTATTCAACTTGATAAAATGATTATAAATCTATAAATATTGAATGAAATGACATTCATCAAATTTTACTCATGATTCGATCAATTAATCATAATGAATTACATATTACCTCATTAAAGAGAAGTCTTATAAAATTTTAAAGACTTCTAGAAACTTCTCATACAACTCCATGCAAATTACACATTCTAAAAATTGACATGCAAATGTTATATTTAAATATTTTATCTTTATCCTCATACAAAATTTTCATTGAAATAGCAACTAGCACTTGCACTGAAAGGAGGTGCAATGGTTACACCAATTGTATATTATATTAGTGTGAGTCAAAATAAAACACATGTTTAGAACACTATTTTGCATAAAATATGTTCCAAAGTTTTTAACTCAGAAAATAATTAATTTCAAAAACAAGGGATTGAAAGTCATGTACATTAGTCTCCTATTTTTGAGGTGTGCACATTTGTTAGGATTTTTTTTTCTTTATACATTCTCTAATTTTCTTCATAACATTACAATTTAACTAATTTAACTTTACTTGTATCTTGATTTCTAATCTACAATTTTTCCCATACTTATTTAGACTTAGTTGTTAGTTACATGATATATAAAAAATAAATATTTTGCATTTTTTTTATTCTCCTTAAGACAATCTTTCTTTATTTATATCCAAACATTATATACTACCTTGTCAATTGATTTTAAGGAAACCATATTGTACTAAATCTCATACATCATCAAAACATATTAAAATGTTCATTTTAATACTTTAATGATTTTTAGTAAACAAGAGACTTTTAAGTCTAAGTGATGCTACTATACACTAGCACCTTGCTTCCAAATACTCTTTTTTTGGTCATTGCTATAGTTTACTATAAGGAAACTTGCATATAATTCAAGCATACACATAGAAATTTTTTCTATTGTATACACATTTTCTCTCTACATTTATTTATTTTTAATCTATTGCAACAAATATAAAAATGTGTATCTAAAAATACATACAAACTTCTTTTTGTAGATTAATATTTCTCCCTATATGCAATTTATTAAAAATGTGTATCTAAAAATACATACAAACTTCCTTTTGTAGATTAATATTTCTCCCTATATGCAATTTATAAGGTAAAAAAAAAGGTGCAAATGAGATTTGCATATTAATATTGAGTTTGCAGTCAAATTTACATATTGATATTATATAGGAGATAACATGTCATAATTGAAATGTTTTCCTAAGAAAGGAGCTTATTTCTAGAATTTTAAATTTTTTTTTTGACCAAACTACAAACCTTTATTCTTAAGTATCTGGTTAAGAATCTCCTCAAACTAAACTACCATGACTACAAAGAGACAAAACATATTAAAGTTTTACATTTATATGTCTGTAGTACATTTTGGTGGATGCATAGGATATCTCTATTTGTTATTGTAGTACTTGTATATCATGACGTTTTTCTCCACCCACTATAGTTTCTTCCACTGCTTTGAACTCACCCCTTTCATATCTTCTTTTGATGATGCTTCCATTAACTAAAAAATGAATTTGTGGTTGCTAAACACTCTGATTGGCACGTTGTCCACCATGAATCTGTATTTTATGTGATTCAAATTTAGTCATAAAAAACAATAAAATAACAACATATAACCATTAACAAATTCTTTTCATTAATGATAAAAGAGGGAAACATAAAAGATGTGTTGAGCAATCCACTATACACCATAGAAGTGATTATTTGGTGGGATCGTACTAGAGGTAAATCCTCTACTCTTAGTCACCTTTACCACAAACTCAAAAGAAACTCAAAGTCCGGTTCATCATGGTTTGATCCCTCAAAAGAAATCTGCAATACAATTCATCTTAAATAATTTATTTTCATGATAAATCAATCTCAATGAAATGATAAGACAACTATTTCAAATACATACATAATAAGCAGTCACACTACTAGTAGTGTCTCCAAGGACCAACTTGATTTGCATGTTAATAATCCCAAACATATATTCAATCCAATTAAGTTCCAAGATAAAAAAGGTTTTGGCACCATGAATCCAAATACAATCGATTTTGTGTAACTGGTACCATTAAAACTCATCTCCAATGAAAACAAGAACATTGATTACACTCCAATCATCTTAGGTACCACACAAAAAAATAAAAAAGATGAATACTTGTTGATAAGGAAAATGGAAAATAATAGCACCCACATTGCACACCATAATCAGCTTTAAGTGCCCATAAAATTATTATATGCCAGATGAATTTGATAGTAAATGCATTAATTAAGATCTCTTATTTCAAGGTATATATGTGCCTAATACACATGTCACATCCTTCAAATATTTTTAGACCCAACTCCCCACCTCAATTTTGAATTGTTTTGGATTCCATAACTTATAGGAACATTGTATATGAACATATAAAATTGTCAATCTTTTTCATACAAATATAATCAGTTCCATGTAATAGATACCAAACAATCTCAAGTCAGATAAACAAGTTGCAACCTGACAACTTTAGGTACCACACAAACAAATGGGTGATCCCACAATACTGGTTTACAATTTTTGGCCAAATTGGACATTGAACTGATTTTTTTTAACTAGATCTTCACTTTTAGGCACCTATAGCGGCTAAACTGTGAGGAATTTGAAGATGATGCAAACTAGTGATTTGTGAAATTTTTTCTATAGATTCTAAATATAATTTTAAAAAAAATTGGAATGAGATTGCACTTATTTGTCCATCTCCTTCAAAAACTAGTTTTTAGCAATAAACACCATTTTTAAAGAGTGATGTTACTGGCTAACACAACTTTTTTTCTATGAAGGATAAAATTCTATTTTTTCGAATTTAGATTCATAACTACAATATCTAGTGCATGGAATTGGTTTCATAGAATTTCATTGAATATTTTTTCATAATTAAGTTTCAAAGTCAAACTAGTTACAATTCATACATGATTTACTGGCTAAAACATAAATTTTTTTGTATGTATCAAAATTCAATTTTTTTTGTTGGATTAGGGACATCAATATCTAGTGCATTTATATTTTTCAATTTATTTTTATAATTTTCTATTTTTCCACGTGCAAAATAGAGATCTTGACTTTTGGTGAAAAATGGTGTTTATTGAAAAAAATAGTTTTTGAAGGAGATGGAAAAAGAAGTGCAATTTGATTCCAATTTTTGGAAAAAATATATTTAGAATCTATAGAAAAAATGTCACAAATCACTAGTTTGCATCATCTTCAAATTCCTCACGGTTTAGCCACTATAGGTGCCTGAAAGTGAAGATTTAGTTAGAAAAAATCAGTTCAGTGTCCAATTTGGCCAAAAATTGTAAACCAGTATTGTGGGATCACCCTCATGGAAAGGAGAACTTTTCCAGATCTTGAGAGCTCATGAGTGCTCTACGATGAATAATGGAGCGAGTGTTTTATCTATTGCAGTTTCCTAAATCATTTTCTTTATGTTTAAAAATTACAATTAGTTAAGGATACAAAAAGACATCTTTTTATGGAAGAGCTTGAAGCTTGTTGCTTCTCATATAAAAAGGGAAACCAAAGCCCATTTTTGATATCATCATCATATCATTATCACCGCCAATAGTAGTAGGTTACATTCATATAGCATATTCCACCTATCCATTTCTATCAAATACTTCTACTATTCATATTTATTATTTGAAGCAATATAATGGAGAAGACTGCTTATAATTGGTGATCTATTTTTCAGTGTTCAACTGTTGTGTTAATTTTCATCTTATATGTTACCGTGTTGTCTCCAAAGTGGTTCTTTCAAGTTATTTAATTTTTTTAAAAAAATTAGGGCACATTTGTTGTTATTGTGTGACTGTCTTGATTGGGTTATGGTGAGAGAATTAAAAATCCTTTCAGTTAATTCATTTTAATCGGTTCCCCCAGCCTGGATTAAAAATAATTTTAAGATAGATAGTCTGATTGGTTTCCCTTAAGCTAAGAATTAAAATTTCTTTCATAACATCACAATAATTTGAGGGAATAACACTGGGATCTATAAAGAAGACTGTTGTAGCAAACAAACATGCATGTTTGCACAAGGTGCAAACATTTAAAAGTGCCCAATAGTTAGAGTTAAGATGAATAATAGGTTTACCTATCATACAAATCTATCTCTATAATCATCATCAATCCATCAACTCCATTCACCCAATAGGTTTAGGCACTGGTCAAGTTCAGAACAAATCTCATACAAATTAATACACTTTATTCTCAAAGCATATAGTAGGGATTAGTAATCAAGCCTTGCATCTACTTCACCCCTGCGTGCCATTGTGAGTAGATTTCCCAAATTCAAATCCATTTTAGACTTCTAAAATCTACCTTATCATTCAGGTACACCCACCTAGGTCTAGCAGAGCCTAAAGAGTAGGAGGTGATCAATCATATTTTCCTCGTTTGTTGGCCAAAAATGTATTAAGAGATTGGCACCCTCTTATGGTCTAAAAACCCACGTTTTTGAGACCTAACATTTTCTATATGTGCAGGTTGTTCATGTGGAGCTTTGTGGGAGGCTTCATAGAGTTTGACCTTCTATGAGTTCTCTTTTTCCTTTTGTCTTTCCTCACTTCATTTCATCAGTTTGATTACTTATTTATCTAGTATTCTTCTTGTTTTACTTTTATTTATTTCTAGCATTGTGTTAATTTAGTAAAACTATCAAAATTTAGCTTCCTAGTTGATAGTAGGTCCTATGTGTTTTGGTAGATTGAATCTATTTTTTATCCATACAAGACCACAACATATGATGGGGACGTCTATGTGTCGCATTTTCATCTCTGGCCACAGGCTAGTTTGTCTATCTTCGAGACCTTTGACACTTGCTAATTTGGCTTCTAAATTCTTTTTCTCAACAATACTCATAAAACATAAAAATATATCAAAAAACTCCCTTTTACCTGTCTTGCTCACTTGACCTTGTTTTCTTGAGGTAGTTGAGGATAATTCACTCCCTATAAAATATTCCATGTCTTAGAGACTTGGGAGTAGAAAATATCCTCCATTATAGTAAGTATGGGAGAAATCACCAAAAACACTCTAGAAAAGGGAAATATGCAACTCCCAACCACACCACGCTGGATAAACCATCACAAAATTTCCCTAACCATAACCCCATTAGCCTACGAGAACTGTTGGGAAAATAACTTAGACATCTCAGAAAGAAACATCCAAGAATAGCAATTCCTTCAGTAATTTTAATTTCATCGGATCACCTCAAAGACACTAACCACTATGCCACAAAGAAAAATCACACAGTTTATTTGCAACATTAACCCTTAGATAAAAATTTAATGCTAATTGAACTAGTTCCAAACAACACCACTAAATAGATTCAATAAAGCAGAACCATTAAACATGAAAGATGGAACAAAAAATATAAACACACAAATTTATGTAGGGAAAACCCTTATAGGTAAAAATTCCCACTCCAAAAGCCCAGATTGCTATTGCATTATTCGGCAACAAAACTAGTTACAATACAATATCAGGCTCATGACCTTTATAGGAGATTTACATCCTGTTCCATTTTGGAGAGAATCCGACAACATAACCTTGTTCTATTTCCCTCACACTCTTTTATTACAAAATATTCTAGGGTTTTCTAACATTCATTTTTAACCCTAACCCTAGGTACAACATTCCAACAGGGAATCGTTTGGTTCAACTTCTAATGAGCAACTATAGTAAACAGTCAAGAGAATTCCATACTATTAACAAAATATCAAAGAGTCAATTGCTCCAACCGGTTCACAACCATGTGAAGCGAGCAATATATCGCCATATCGATGGGACATCTTATCACCTCCCACCAATATGAGATAGTCCCTTTGATGTTCACTGTATCGGTCCATGTGGTCCCTACTTTGAAATTATTACCAATTCAACCTCATCACCAACATGCTCACCATGGCCCATTGATCTATTAGGGAGACAAACTTTAAAGTCTCGCCGAAGTAGCCACGTCCCCCTGATGAAGCACCAATAATTCTATTTCCCTCATACTCTTTTATTACAAAATATTCTATGGTTTTATAACATTCATTTTTAACCCTAACCCTAGGTACAACATTCCAACAGGGAATGGTTTGGTTCAACTTCTAATGAGCAACTATAGTAAATAGTCAAGAGCATTCCATACTGTTAACAAAATATTGAAGAGTCAATTGCTCCAACCGGTTCACAACCATGTGAAGCGAGCAATATATCGCCATATCGATGGGACATCTTATCACCTCCCACCAATACAAGATAGTCGCTCTGATGTTCACTATACCAGTCCACGTGGTCCCTACTTCAAAATTATTACCAAGTCAACCTCATCACCAACAGGCTCACCATAGCCCATTGGTCTATCAGGGAGACAAACTTTAAAGTCTCGCCGAAGTAGCCACATCCCCCCAATGAAGCACCAATCACTAAGTCACTCAAAATCCAAACTTTTAAACCTCAAGTCAGAGGTTGCGAAGTTCCCAAAAGTCGCGACATGCCGACAAAGGGATCACTCTATCGCTCAAAACCTGAAATTTTGAACCTCATGTTATGAAGTTCTCAAAAGCTGCGACATACTGAAAACAAAGTGAACCACAAAGTAGCTAAGCTGGGAGATTACGAAACTTTAGAGCCCTGTGACTTAAGTTAGGAAAACTTGAAAAATAACGACTTAACTAAGAAACCATTTTCCAACAAAGGGATTTCAATCAGACTAGTGACTTTGTCCTGTGATATTCAACTATCTATTTGACAATGTAGAGACCTGAACACCAGTACGTTTGAGGCGCCATTTCTCAACATTCTCCCATTTGCTGAAGAACATATTGCCTTCCAATCAACACATGAATCCTCTATATCTTCTAGGAAACTTGCAACATCTATAATGTCTACCATATCAAGCTATAGTTTCAGCCATCCTCTAAAGAAGAAAAGGAAAAAACCATGGCGTACATATGAAATAGTCTAATCTGAGACACCACCATCAGAACCAACTAACACTAAAGGTTTCAACACACTGTCACTACTCCACTACACTCAACAATCCATACAAAGTAATTTCAACTTCAAAGCACTCAACATGAACACAACCATGAAGTTATCCTCTAGAAACAAGATAGAACACTAGCTAGAACAACAACTAGAGAACTGATTGCTCCCATCCAACGAAAAAACCCACGTGAATGGAAATAGCACCCACAATAAGCGTTAATCCATCCAATCTCACATACCTCCAAGGTATCCTCATTAGTAAACTCATGCCAGTAATACAACCAACCCAACAATCATAGATACTGTAAGCTCCATGTACAAACCTATCGAGGAAGACCAAACACATCCAGGAACTCCCACTTCATGGGTAATGCCAAATTTGAAAGAACAAGGAATAACGAGTCTACCAATAACATAACATAGAGAGTGTAAACATGTAGTTTCAAGGAACCATCCACGGTGATATACAAAACCTATAAATACAGATCTCACAACAAGTCTGCACAACTCTCCCAAGATCTTCATACCCAACATAGGAAAGAGATAAAGAACCTCCAAGTTACCACCCAAGAACTTGAGTGAAAACAATAGCTCCAACCAAATCTCAAACCAATGCAATATGAAATCAAACCTCTAGGAAGACCACCAAGATCAAAGAGAGCATCTCTACACAACATGAACCTGTAGAAAAATCCTCCTACATACACCTCTAAATTTCAATTGTGTCAAGTATGATCTCCTTCAAAACCCCATAGAGAACAACATAACAACACCCAACCGTTCAATCTCCAAGATCAAACACAACATATATACATGTAATGGATGTAAGCTTCTCCAAGAAGATCAAACTATTTCATTTCCCATCTTAGGAAATCAGCCCATTGCATCTCCTAAACTCAACATCAATGAAAGTAATCACAATGCACAAGGAGATGACCATACTATCCATCTCTCAGAATGAATCCTTCATAAACATCTAATAGCAGTTCAAGATCCATATCCATGAAAGAAATCATAAAACACCTGAGAGAAACAATAGGCAATACCTCTCAAGCAAAAACTATAGAGTAGACCAAGAGTGGGGAATGAGAATGCTCCTCCAGGATAACCAAGTCATCATGACTTCTCCAAGAGCAATCTCCTCATTAGTCTTTGTGAAATTACATTTAAACCAAGGTGTAGGCTCCTCAAACTTTCTATTGAAATCTTCATCAAGAGTAACCATCAACACTTTTCTCATAAGATAAATACAACCTCACCTTATTCTTCATGTATCCATGAGAACGTTTAACTAATCATCTCATGCTAAAATCCAAATGCATCACTACACCATCATGAAGTTCTCAAGCATATGACCAATGCACCCAATACACAAAGAATTACCAGACCACTGTCAAAAGCTCCAATCATCTGAACCAGGAACTTATCTTGAAATCATGATCTTACCATCCCCCTTAGGAGATACCATGCTCCAAGTGAACATACCATGGTCTCAAGAGTAATGCATCATGCCAAAACTCTAATGCGTAGTCAAGAGTGTAACATGACAAAGAAAAACAAACTTCTAAACCAACATCACCTATCAAGCACCACCAACACCTCAACCAAAGACTCCAAGAATCCTCCATGGTTCCGAGATGTTGCACATCTTCAAATAGTGTCCATGCAAATGTGAAAGAACCCATTTGCAGCAACAAGATCTAAGAATTCCTCCTAGTAACATATGCAACACTAAAGAAGATCATTCACCACCAACTGATGAATCCACAACCACTGCTAAAGCTCCCACTAAACCATGATACCGAGATTTCAAGCATCATGACCAAACATCTACTATAATGAAAATCCTTCAAGTCCACACATTAACATATCCATCTGACAATAATACCAAGCAACACCAAGATCTCCAAAACCAAGCAAAAGAATTACCATCACTGTCAAAAGCTTACACAAAGCAGTGTATCCAAGCTATCCATGACATCGTGATACAACATGCTACAGGACCCCAACATTGAATACCTAGGTACTTTCTTATCATCTAATCTCTCATCTCAAAGCAACCACACCAATGCACAAGTGACTAGAGACAAGGCCAACTAACAAGTCTGCATCAACATCGAATCAACCTCATGGATATAGATAGTCCACTTTTGAGTTATCCCAGTGCAACTAAATGGGTGATCAGTCCATACAACTGCATAACTCATAGATCCAAAAAATTGAAACATGCAAACCCATCATCGCACTAGAAACTGCAACATTGAGATCTCAAAGAGAATAACCACGTAGAAAATCATGACTCAAACACTAGATCAAGCTCAGATCCGATTCTCCAATCACATCCACAATGAGCACCATAGTCAAGGAATCCACCAAGCATCACCACAAGAATGTTGAATGACTAATCATATACCAACACTCCCATGCAAAGAAGAAAACACACCTTATCTTACCATGCATAAAGCATGTATGCAGAACTACAACTATCTCATCCAGCAACGCCCCCAAAAGCTAGGGTCTAGAAAATAGTTTAATAGTAACTCCACAAAACCACAAGTTTTTTTTTCTTGACCATGTAAAACCTGCAAAACCACTATGTTTGAGAACACCCATGCACATCCATATCCACTTCACATCTGGATGACTCAAAATTTTGAAATATAAACACCATAACAGTTAAACCAAAAAATGGATTATCATGAGTGACCATCAGCATAATTTTTTAAGAAAACCTATAGAAAAATCTTAGATCCAAAAGCACGAGTTTGATCCATGCAGGTACAAAACATCCATGAGAGAAAAAGGTTGTTAGAAACTTTAGGCCCATTTCAAGCCAACTCCTCAACCACCAACATGTACGTGCATCCAAGAGAGAGACATGCTATTGTAGGAGCTTTCAAATCATCCAATGACCAACTCCATAGCCTTCATGCAATTGAGGTACCAGTAAAACCATGCCTTTCAATACAAGGACAAAAAACCCAACATAAGCACATTTCACCATAGCTGAGAAACAACCCAAGCTTATCCATATCATCAAGGAGCCCCTCACACAAACACCCAATATGAAATCTTTGCTGCAACACAACCATAGAGAAGATAATATTCCACCCCTTGCATTAGGTTTATATAGTTTCCAACTCACAAGCTTCAGGTTACATCAATTCAATATGACCAACTTGGGTTTCTCCATCTTCCATATTGTGTGTTGTCTCTTGGAACTCAAACAAAAGAGAAATAATTTCAACTCACCAAAGGATCAAAATATCAAATGATTCCTTCCTATTTCCTCAAGCCTATCACACTAAGAAATCTTCACAAAAGGAATACCTAGAACCAGAAACACTAGGAATTCAAACATGCATCAACATGCAATCACATGCAAGTCCATGAAAGTACATGTAATACACATGCAAGTACATGCAACTCAAAAACCTACACATGAAAGCAAAATAAAATCCTAGAAGATGGATATAATACCACTTGTTGGGAAAATAAGTCGGTCATCTCAGAAAGAAACATCCAAGAACAACAGTGCCTTCGGTAATTTTAATTTCATTAGATCACCTCAAAGACACAGACCACTTTGCAACAAAGCAAAATCAAACATATTTTATTTCCCACATTAACCCTTAGAGAAAAAATTAATGCTAATTGAACCAGTTCCAAACAACACCATTAAATAAATTCAATCAAGCAAAACCATTAAACATGAAAGATGGAACAAAAAATATGAACACATAGATTTACGTGGGGAAAATCCTTACGGGTAAAAAACCCCACACTCCAAAATCCCAAATCACCATTGTATTATTCAACAACAAAAATAGTTACAATTCAATATCAAGCTCACGACCATTATAGGAGATTTACATCTTGTTCCATTTTGGAGAGAATCTGGTAGCATAACCCTATTCTATTTCCCACACTCTTTTATTACAAAATTTTCTAGGGTTTTATAACATTCATTCTTAACCCTAACCCTAATTACAAAATTCCAACAAGGAATGGTTTTGTTCAACTTCCAACGAACAACTACAGTAAATGATCAAGAGCATTCCATACAGTTAACATAATATCAAAGAGTCAATTGCTCCTATCGCTTCACAACAACCATGTGAAGCGAGCAATATATCACCATATCGATGGGACATCTTATCACCTCCAACCAATACAAGATAGTCACTCTTGATGGCACCTTCAAATTTTGCAAATTTGAAGTGTCCATGATGTGAAAATTTGATTTGCACACTCAGAAACACGCCTGAAAATTTTTCCCTAGTGGCCTACTTTGAAGGGTCATAATTCAGAGCCCATTTGCTTTCATGCCAAATCTCTTGGTGAGTGTATTCATTTGTCATATGTTAACATGTATGTTAAATTTCAGCCTCTTGTGATGAGCTTTGATAAGGTTTTGAAGAGCAAAGCTGGAGGGTTCTAGGACTGTTTTGTTCACAAATTCTTAGGCCTACGAGGTAGCCTCCTGTTTAGGTGGATATTTCACAGCTAGATAGTCTTCATGGAAAATTTATTGGCACTCTATATTCCCTTCATATTCATATGCTCCCTAGTCTGTTTTCAGAGCCATAGGATCAAGTTTGATATTTTTACCAAGTCAAAAGCAAAGGTAGTTTGTCATATTTTGACATCTGAATGTTTCAAGGAGGTCAAGTTTGACCTTTAATATCTTGTGGTGAATGTGGTTTGAAGGAAATCCCTCTTTCACACACACTCAATGGACCTAAATGATCTAATTTTTCTAGTGGTAGCTTCCCAAGAGGTGTTTTGATATTTTTTCAAGGAGGTGACGCGGTGTGCTCGAATTGGTCTTTGATAGCCATAGTTGCAGAAAAGTTTGAGTGAGCCACTTTGCCATTTAATATCTTACACCTCGGGATGAATTTTTTCAACCTGTTTGTTGCACTAAATTTTTGGTTCAAATGTCTACATTCCTGTTCAGTATTGTGGCTCTTGGATGAGTTTTGATGGGTTAATTAATGTGTTGCTGACTGTGACAGGGGCAAATTTGGTGTTCCAAAAAGTTTCAAATTTTCAAATTCTAAGGGTAACCCATTTCTTTTTTTGTCTAAAATGTTTCCAGCTTCATTTTCATCAAAGTTAGAGGTCATATGATGCGTTATTTTAATGTGTTTTGGGCGTGGCGAACACATCCCAGGGGCCATTTTACAAAGGAGGTCCTAGAAATATTTTGGCGATGCAAGTTTTGAGGAAATGGGTTTTCTCTAAATAATTGATTGTGGCCACATGCAAATTTTCATAGCTCTAGGTGTCTTGGTTTGTGTGCAGTGAATTTCCTCCAATTGGGTTGTGGGCATAATTAAAATTTGCATTTTTATAATGTTTCAAATGCTTATGTTTAAAATATTTTTGAATATTTTAAATACTATGGAAAGGTAAAAGATGCATTTAGGGAAAAATAAAATACATTTCGAAATGTATTTTATCAAAGCAAGTCTAATTCTTGCTTCTAATTGGTCCAGAAGCGACACTCACAGCTTCATGCAAAACTCATCACCCATCGTTGTTGCGTTCTCATTTTTCATTCCAAATCAGTGATGGAATGATACTGTGTCCTCTCATCACCCATCATGGATTTGAAGGCTCTTTTCCTCAGCACATTGGCGACGGAGCATGCTCTTAGCTTCTTATTACTCATCGCAATTTCAAAACACTTTCTCACATCTTATTAGCGATGGTGCGAAATCACCATTCCAGGGTAGATTTTGACCTACTTTCTATTTTGCATCAAAGATTTGACACCTCTTGATCTTCATGGCAATTCCTCTAAGGCGTTTTGGGCAGATTCAAGCATGTATTGTGCAAAGAGGAATTCTAATCACGTTTTTTATTTTCCAAAACATTTTTGGGGGTATTTTGGAGCTCAAAAATACTGTTCTAGGTTTTAATTTCGTCCCATGATCATTTCTAATGCTTGAGCAGAAATTTTAAGCATGTTTATGATGAATTTTGATTGCCAAAATGGTCAAAAATGCCCAACATTGCCAAAAAATGGCCTACACATTTTTCTCTTGTTATGGCTGCAATAAGTGCTTCCAAAGGTTTGCAGGGAAGCAACAAGATAGAGAATGAAGGATTTGCATGGACATATGCATCAGAGAGATTTTTCTTATCGTAGTTCTCAAACCTCTTTTCCTTGATAAATCTGCGATGCGTGATGATATGCTTTCTTCATCACACATTGCCAGTTGATATCTCTTTTTTTAGTGTATCCGCGATTGGCGATGGTAACTGCTGAGAGTAAAACTTTCACAAATAAAATAAAATTTTATTTGTTGTGGTGGAAATAAATCAATGGAGAGTAAAAGGTGAAGTACAACAAAGCCATTTCATATAACATATCATGCATCACTAATAAATATTAGCTTTTCCAAATGCATTAGCAATGTGCAAAGGTAATCTGACAGTGTTTGAATAAAGAAGCAGTGGGCCCATGGACTATGGAAATATTTAATGAAGGATTTAAATGGTGGGAAGGTAAATGTAAGGGTGGAGGCACGGTTAAATTTTTATTTTCCCGATAAATGATTTTTAATCCTTCATGAAAAATTTGGTTACATTATCACACATAGCTATTATATTTCTCATTTCTCTCATTCTATTTGCAATACGCGATGTTGGGTAAAGATTTGCACAAAGCATGGTGGGCCCCGAGATTTATTGTCAAATATTATTATTTGATGGATTTTTTGTGGTGGAGAGCTAGTTTCAAAGTAATTGCACGAGGGTAAATCTTTTTACAGCCCAAGTGATAAAATTTGAACCTCCATAAATTAAAATCAATATTTTGTGGTTGGAGAAATAATCAAGATATGTAAAGGAGGCCCGAGTAAAAAAAATTTTTTCCCGATAAAATGTTTTTAAAAGCCTTCATTGTGAAAAGAGTGAAATATAAGTGCATGGGTAATAAAATTTTATTGCCCAATATTAAAAATTAGAGTCTTTACAAATGAAATTAAAATTTTATTTGTTGGGTGGTGAAATAAGATATTTCACGAAGATTGTTCACAAACATGAAATAAGGGGCTTTCTTTTGCTGGCAGTAAAAGGAAATGCATAGGTGAAATGGAGACTTCTTGCAGCCAAGGGTTTTCTGTGGCAAATGAAGAATGAAGGCTTTCACTTATGATATTTTTCAGCTGCAAATAACAAAAGGATACTTTCAACGAAAGGGCATAATGAAGAAGGTCATCATGATGGGGAATATTTTCTGTTACAGGGCAAGCAAATGCAAGAGGTGTGAATCAGAGAGCAGATTGGAGATTCTTCATGAGCTAGAGGTAGTTACAGATCAAAGGAGGATGAAGGATCCAGGTGTTACATGGAGATGAAGTTTTAGGTTTTCTATTCTTCTTCTTATTCTCATTTTTCTCAAACTGAAAGAAGATTCTGGGAGATATTATTTTTCTCCAGTTTCTATACAATGTAATTTTTTTGTACAAAGTGGCTTTGCTAGGTTTTAGGTTGTTCTTGAAGTTTCAGTTTTAAGTGATGTAATATGCTTTACTAATAATGGCAAGAAAATTCAATCTGCAGTTTAGGATGAAGAATGTCATATTGTCAATGTCTCCTTTGTGTAATACAGTGATTTTTTAATCAATATAATCCAAATTTTTTGAGGTTTTCATTGCACATTTTTTGTGATGAGTGTTTAGCTGATAGCTTTTATTCAATGAATAAATTAAATTTAGATTTTAGTTAAGCATTGAGAGCATTGTTATTATGCAAGGATTTGGAAGTAGATTGACAATATGTCCTTAAGTGGCTGCATTACTATAAGGCAATGATGTTTTAGAGGCCATTGAATTAATGTTTATGTTATTATCAGGGATTATTTCAGCTTAACTCTATTATGGATAAGACACTGGCTTAGTAAGTTTCTTTGTTTGCAAAACTTGGAAGGAATCGCCATATTTTAACAACAAACCATTCAGTCTTGTTTTTCCTATTTTATAGGATATTGGTATTTACCATGTCTCCATGCTAGTTAATGAAGGTTGCCCAATATCTTAACCAATGTTGAGTGATATTTCATGTTTCTTGGAATATTCTTGTGAGAGCATTATATGTTCAACAATACCATGTTGAGTATGGGTGTGAATCATTAGGTGTTGCTAAAAGGGCCACCCCCCTAGGTATTACAGAGCTTGAAGTGCAGGGGAAATGCGTTCCAATCTCATTTCTTTTTCATTGGCCAAATTCTACACTAGATATAAGCATGAAGTGTGGCTTGCTTCTAGGATTTAGTGGATATGTTGATTTGGAGAACCAACAGATTGGTGACTCCGCTGGGGAGAGCTTTGAATCTCCAATTGCAGACTATTCTATTACAGAGTCAATCAGTTTGTTGATCTGTATTTTGGGTCAGAATGATCCAAGGAACTGCATACTTGAAGGAGATTGCTGCAATATTTCTGATGTATTCTTGAAGTCTGGTGCTCTACTGGTGGAGAGAATTTTGAAATACATAGATCTTGGAAGAAGCTTTTTGTTGCTTGAAGATTTGTTCCTCTTCCAAAGAGGTGGTGACTCTATGTAACATTCTACATCACTAGAAGAGTTGGTTGCAGTAGTTCTCGAGTATTTTTCTATTGTAATATCTTTGTATGAAGATTTTCAACAAAATGTTCTAGTTAATATTGTCCCTTATTCAGTATTTTAAGATACTAGTAGAAAGGGAAATAAGAAAGTAGGATATTCTAAAAAGGATATTGAATTGAATACTTGTAGAGGAAATAAGTTTCTATTTGTGAATATGTATTGTTGTCCTAGTTCTCCCTCTACAAGCTGTAATATCATACCTAGAACACAGTTATGCCCTCAAAGGAAAGTGTTCACTAATGAAAGATATGAACCTTTAGATTTTAGTAAAATCCAAGGTTACCCACATTCTATCCCAAGAAGAATTAATGAATATTTGCCTAAGTTTAGAGGAGATTTTGAAGAATCAACATTAAGGCATGTACAAGGTTTTGTTGATTTGATGGAAAACTATCAAATAATAGAAGAGGATATTGTCATGAAGGTTTTTGTAAGAACTTTAGAATAATGTTGAATATTGGTTTTCTAGTTTACCAATGCATTCCATATATTCATGGCAAGAGCTTGAGAAACTATTCATGGATGACTTTGGTGAAGTGAATGATGACTGCTTGTTTGAAGAAAGAAATCTGCATACCCAAAAATATTTTGAAGAGAAATATGAAAATGAGGTTGAACTTATGTCACCTATTGATGCATTGTGTGATATAGAAAGGTTTGAGGATGAATCCATCTATGATTTTCATGATAGATTCATGAAATTTCTGCTTGCTATACCAGAATCAAAAAGACCCGATGAGTTATTTTGCATTGATTTGTTCTATGAGAATTGTGAGTCAGGTTTGAGCACTATGCTAGATCACTTGAAGCCCCCTAATCTTAAATGTATACATCAATGGATTTTAATAATTGAGGAAATGATAGATAAATATGGAAGTAATCTCCTAATTCAATTATGTGATGGTACTTTTTCAAGACTTAGTCCAATGGATGCAAATGGTATAGCAAAAGACAATGATGGTGCATCTTGTAGTGATGAGGATATTGTTTTTGAACAACCTACAAAAGAAATATATATAGATGAATATTGCTGCCATAATGATCATGATGAAGTAAATGAAATGTGTAAGGTTTTGTCTATGTGCTCTAAGAGTACAAAAATAGAGAATCAATTTCCTGAGTCAAATGAAGGTTGCAATGATGCAGTTGATATTGAAAGTATTTTCTCTTCTATGGACTTTGAATATACAATTGAAGATCATGTTGACTCTAAATTTCCATGTCGTCATGACGAGAACAATTATGTTCTAGATGAAAGTTTGCAACCAGCTGAAAAGCATTCTTGTCTGGGTGATCAAGATGATTTCAGCTCTATTTGCATCCCTGGTGATTGTGAATTATTTTTTTCAAGTGGAAAGTGTTTCAACAAGGAAAATGATGATAACATTTCTAAAGGCTCATAAGAACAAGATGATGGATATGGATTGACTATCTTTTTTGAAGAGGAGATGCGGGGACAACAGTGCTATGGTGCCATTGGTCCTGCCTCTTCTACAAGTGTTGAGTGTAGCATTGATGAAAGCTTTCATGATGAGACAAAGGAGCATGTTGATTTGAAGAGTGTTTATGTGAATGTCAGTGTATTAGATGAAAATGACAGAGTATGCAATGATTTTCAATCAAATAAATCATGTGTAAGAAGTTGTAATGTAGAAATAAATGATGGTTTTCAGTTTGATAGTGAGAAAGGTAGCCCTACTAATTGTTACAATAGTATGAACGGAGAAGGAGATATGCATGCAAAAGGTTCATTGGATGAATCATCTCAAGTAGTTGATTATGAGGAACATGTATATGTTGATAGTGATGAACAAGGAACTCATGTTTTGTTTGATGATTTACCTTCTTTTACTCCTTAAATGTTGGTTTTGAAGTTATCACAAAAAATTTTGAATGATGATGGCATAGATGTAGTTGTACATGGAAGTGAAAATGTATTGACAAATATTGGTACAAATAATGAACCTCTTTATGATGAGTTTTCACTTGAAGAACGTGATTGTGTCAATCACATGGATGCATATGCAGACCTCTTTTTTGGATCTACAACTCATAGTTTTCCTCATAAGCAATATGCCTTAAGTTTTCATGTTAATGCAATAGGAGGTGGTGTTGAATATGATACTTCTTGTAGCAGTGAATGTGTTTTAAACAATCATTGTGAGGAATTTGTTACAAAAGTAAATTCTAAGTTATCTAAGCCTGCTCTTGAAATTTTTGTGTGTGATAACATTACTAATTCTTACAGTCTTGTCTATGAGTTTGAAGTAGAAAATATTGTTTGAGATGTTGACATTTCTTCTGAATGCCATGATTTGAATGTGGATGAAGGTATTATGAGTGTTGATGAATCTTGTTTTTAAGACATTGAGACATATGGTAATATGATTGAGCTATGTTGTTGGGATGATGACAAGATCACCTATGATGCAATTCAGTTGGATGAGTTACAAATGTGTGAGCATTCTTTGTTCACTACATAAGAGGATTGCACATTATCACTGAAGCATGATACCTTTCCTGATCGTGATCATTATGAGGGGGTTAGTGAACGTGATAAGATTTTATTTTCATACAATATTGATCTTTATCCTCATATTTTTTCATTTTCCACGAAATTAGAAAGTGAAATAGGTGGCAGTGATGTGGCTTATGTGATTTGGTTGTTATATGACAGTAAAGCTAAATACAAAGGTAGCTTGACATTTGTGTTTGCAAGAATGCAGTCACTCATGTTTCTATGGTGTGATAGAGGAAAGTATGGATTGGGGAGATCAACTTTTTTAGCAGATTGGTATTTGACAGGGGTAAGAACTGGCTTCCCTTTTCCATTTGGTGGCCTGGGGCCACCAAGTGAGGTTAAAAAGTTAAATATAGACTTTGTTTCCCAATGGTTCTAACACTTGGTCTGCTCTCCCAAAGGATTCTCAGATCTCACTCTATTCATCGAGGAACATACATCCCCAGAAAGAGCCACTAATGGCACCTTAAAATTTTACAAATTTGAAGTGTCCATGATGTGAAAATTTGATTTGCACACTCAAAAACACACCTGAAAAATTTTCCCTAGTGACCTACTTTGAAGGGTCATAATTCAGAGCCCATTTTCTTTCATGCCAAATCCCTTGGTGAGTGTATTCATTTGTCATATGTTAACATGTATGTTAAATTTCAGCCTCTTATGATGAGTTTTGATAAGGTTTTGAAGAGAAAAGTTGGAGGGTTCTAGGACTATTTCGTTGTTCGCAAATTCTCAAGCCTACGAGGTAGCCTCCTGTTTGGGTGGATATTTCATAGCTAGATGATCTTCATGGAAAATTGATTGGTTCTCTACATTCATTTCATATTCATATGCTCCCTGGTCCATTTTCAAAGCCACAAGATCAAGTTTGATATTTTTACCAGGTCAAAAGCAAAGGCAGTTTGTCATATTTTGACATCTGAATGTTTCAAGGAGGTCAAGTTTGACCTTTAATATATTTTGATGAATGTGGATTGAAGGAACTCCCTCTTTCAAAAACATTCAATGGACCTAAATAATCTAATGTTTCCAGTGGTATCTTCCCAAGAGGTGTTTTGATAATTTTTCGAGGTGACTTGGTGTGCTCGAATTGGTCTCCGATAGGCACAGTTGCAGAAAAGTCTAAGTGAGCCACTTTGGCATTTAATATCCTGCACCTCAGGATGAATTTTGTCAATTTGTTTGTTGCATTGAATTTTTGGTTTAAATTTCAACATTTATGTTCAGTTTCGTGGCTCGTGGACGAGTTTTGATGGGTTAATTAATGTGTTGTTGACTGTAACAGGGCCAAAATTGGTGTTCCAAAAAGTTTCAAATTTTCAAATTCTAAGGGAAACCCATTTTTTGTTTTGGTCTAAAATGTCTCTAGCTCCATTTTCATCAAAATAAAAGGTCATATGATTCATTATTTTAATGCAAATTTCAGGTGTGGTGAACACGTCCCAGGGGCCATTTTAAAAGGAGGTCCTAGAAATATTTCGGCGATGCAAGTTTTGGGAAATGGGTTTTCTCTAAATAATTGGTTATGGCCACACGTAAATTTTTCATGGCTCAGGTGTCCCAATTTGTGCATGGTGAATTTCCTCCAATTAGGCCACAAGCATAATTACAATTTGCACTTTTTATAATGTTTCAAATGCTAATGTTTAAAATATTTTTGAATATTTTAAATACTATGGAAAGGTAAAAGATGCATTTAGGGAAAAATAAAATACATTTCAAAATTTATTTTGTTAAAGAAAGTTTAATTCTTGCTTCTGATTGGTCTAGAAGCGACACTCACACAAAACTCATCCCCCATCTTGTTGCGTTCTGGTTTTTCATTCCAAATCAGTGATGGAGCAATACTGTGTTCTCTCATCCCCCATTGTGGATTTGAGGGCTCTTTCCCTCAGCACATTGGCGATGGAGCATGCTCTCATCTTGTAATCGCTCAGATTTCAAAAATCTTTCTCACATCTTATCGGTGATGGTGCGAAATAACCATTTTAGGGTAGATTTTGACTTGCTTTCTATTCTGCATGAAATATTTGACACCTCTTAATCTTCATGGCAGTTCCTTTTAGGCGTTTTGGGCAGATTCAAGTGTGTATTGTGCAAAGAGGAATGCTAATCACGTTTTTTCTTTTCCAACACATTTTTGGGGGTGTTTTGGAGCTCAAAAATACTGTTCCAGGTTTTAATTTCGTCCCATGACTATTCCTAATGGTTGGGCAGAAATTTTAAGCATGTTTATGATGAATTTTGATTGCGAGAATGGTAAAAAATGACCAACATTGCCAAAAAATGGTCTGCACATTTTTCTCTTGCTATGCCTACAATAAGTGCCACCAAAGGTTCCCAAGGAAGCAACAAGATAGAGAATGAAGGATTCACATGGATGAATGCATTAGGGAGATTTCGCTTATCGCAATTCTCAAACCTCTTTTCCTTGATAAATCTGGGATGCATAATGATATGCTTTCTCCATCACACATCGCCAGTTTATTTCTCTTTTTTTAGTGTATCCATGATTGGCGATGGTAACTGCCAAGAGTAAAGTTTTCACAAATAAAATAAAATTTTGTTTGTTGCAGTGGAAATAAATCAATGGAGAGTAAAAGGTGAAGTGCAGTAAAGCCATTTCATATGACATATCATGCATCGCTAATAAATATTAACTTTTCCAAATGAATTAGTGATGTGTGAAGGTAACCTGACAGTGTTTGAATAAAGAAGTTGTGGGCCCATGGACTATGGAAATATTTAATGAAGGACTTAAATGGTGGGAAGATAAATGAAAGCTTGGAGGCACGGGTAAATTTTTATTTTCCCAATAAATGGTTTTTAATCCTTCATGAAAACTTTGGCTACATTATCATGCATCACTATTATATTTCTCATTTCTCTCATTCTATTCGCAATACACAATGATGGGTAAAGATTTGCACAAAGCATGGTTGGGTTCGAGATTTATTGTCAAATATTATTATTCGATGGATTTTTTACGGTGGAGAGTTAGTCTCAGAGTAATTGCACGGGGGTAAATCTTTTTACAACCCAAGTGATAAAATTTGAACCTACGCAAATTAAAATCACGATTTTGTGGTTGAAGAAATAATCAAGATATGTAAAGGAGGCCTGGGTTAATATTTGTTTTGCTCGATAAAATGTTTTTAAAATCCTTCACTGTGAAAAGAGTGAAATATAAGTGCATGGGTAATAAAATTTTATTGCTTGATATTAAAAATTAAAGCTTTTACAAATGAAATTAAAATTTTATTTGTTGGGCGGTGAAATAAGATATTTCACAAAGATTGTTAACAAACATGAAATATGGGTCTTTCTTTTGCTGGCAGTAAAATGAAATGCATAGGTGAAATGGAGACTTCTTGCAGCCAAGGGTTTTCTATGGCAAATGAAGAATGAAGGCTTTCACTTAAGATATTTTTCAGCTGCAAATAAAAAAAGGATACTTTCAACGAAAGGGCATAATGAAGAAGGTCATCATGATGGGGAATATTTTCTGTTACATGGCAAGCAAATGCAAGAGGCATGAATTAGAGAGAAGATTGGAGATTCTTCATGAGTTGGAGGTAGTTACAGATCAAAGGAGGATGAAGGATCTACATGTCACATGAAGATGAAGTCTTAGGGTTTTCTATTCTTCTTATTCTCATTTTTCTCCAGCTGAAAGAAGATTTTGGGAGATATTATTTTTCTCTAGTTTCTGTACAGTGTAATTATATTGTACAAACTGGATTTGCTAGGTTTTAGGTTGTTCTTGAAGTTTTAGTTTTAAGTGATGTAATAGGCTTTATTGATAATGGCAGGTAGATTCAATCTATAGTTTAGGATGAAGAATGACATATTGTCAATGTCTCCTTTGTGTAATACAATGATTTTTTAGGAGGTTTTCATTGCACATTTTTTGTGATGAATGTTTAGCTGATAGCTTTTATTCAATGAATAAATTAAATTTAGCTTTTAGTTAGGCATTGAGAGCACTGTTATTATGCAAGGATTTGGAATTAGATTGACAATATGTCCTTAAGTGGCTGCATTACTATAAGGCAATGATGTTTCAGAGGCCATTGAATTAATGTTTATGTTATTATCAGGGGATTATTTCAGCTTAACTCTGTTATGGATAAGACACTGGCTTAGTAGGTTTCTTTGTTTTCAAAACCTGGAAGGAATCACCATATTTTAACAACAAGCCATTTAGTCCCATTTTTCCTATTTTATAGGATGTTGGTATTTACCATGTTCTCCATGCTTGTTAATGAAGGTTTCCCAATATCTTAGCCAATGTTGAGTGATTTTTCATGTTTCTTGGCATATTCTTGTGAGAGCATTATTTGTTCAACAATACCCTGTTGAGTGTGGGTGTGAATCATTAGGTGTTGCTAAAAGGGCCACCCCCTAGGTCTTATAGAGCCTGATGTGCAAGGGAAATTTGTTCCAATCTCATTTCTTGTTCATTGGCCAAATCCTACACTAGATCTAAGCATGAAGTGTGGCTTGCTTCTAGGATTTAGTGGATCTATTGATTTGGAGAACCAACAACTCTGATGTTTACTGTATCGATCCACATGGTCCCTACTTCAACATTATTACCAAGGCCACCTCATTGCCATATCAGTGAGATAGCATGTTGTCTCCCACCGATATGATGAAGTCATACTGATGTAGTCCATATCATTTCATGTGGTCCCTACTATCAAGTCAGCATGGCTTGCACCAATTATCACTTCCGCCTTGATAGCTCAGGTCCCACCATAATCATCAGTCCATCAAGGAGACCTCACTTTGAGTCCCACCAACCGCTACAAGTCTCGCTAATAATAGCTCCCATCGTTCCATCTAAGAGACACAAGGTAGAGTCCCACCGACGAGGCCAAGTCATATCGACGAGAGTTACGAACATGCTCACCACAACCCATCAGTCTATCGGGGAGATAGACTTTAAAGTCTCGCTGAAGTAGCCACATCTCACTGATGAAGCACCAACTACTAAGTCCCTCAAAATCCAAACTTTCGAACCTCAAATCAGAGGTTGCGAAGTTCCCTTGAAAGCCGCGACAAGTCGATAAAGAGGTCACTCTGTCACTCAAAACCCGAACTTCTGAACCTCATGTCAAAGGTTGCAAAGTTCTCAAAAGTTGCGACATGCCGACAACAAAGAGAACCACAGAGTCGCTAAGTCAGGAGATTACGAAACTTCAGAACCCCATGACTTAAGTTAGGAAAACTTGAAAAATAGCGACTTAACTAAGAAACCATTTTCCACCAAAGGGATTTTGATCAGACTAGTGGCTTTGTCCCATGATATTCAACTGTCTATTCGACAATGCAAAGGCCCGAACACCAGTATGTTTGAGGCACCATTTCTCAACAAGAACTACATAATAGGCTAACTTTTCCAAACTATTGAATAGGTTATGAAGGGTAAATTATTTCTAATTTCCAAGAATTTTCCTTATTCTTCTTTTTCTTTGTTCAACAAAAAAGGGACTGAACTTGCCTTCTTTGTGTATATGTCAAGGTTTATGTAGTTTCTAAGAATTTTTCTTCCTTGACTCAATCTGACTTCTTCTTTGTATAGACTAACACTTGTTTAATTTCCAAGAATTTTCCTTACTCTTCTTTTTCCTTGTTACTTCGACGAAAGTAGGGATTGTGTAATTTCTAAGCATGTTCCTTGATTCAACCTGCCTTTTTCTTTGTACTGACTAGCGCTTGTCTAATTTCTAGACATTTTCCTTACTCTTCTTTTTCCTTGGTACTTTGAGAAAAGGGTTGAACCTACTTTTTTCGTGTGAGTGTTGGGGATTGTGTAATTTCTAAAAAATTCCTTCATTGGCTCAACCTACCTTCCTCTTTATACAGAGGGACGTTTGTCTAATTTCCAATCATTTTCCTTACTCTTCTAATACAAACTCAACCCACCTACATTATTATCTATTTAATTCATTTTATACCTACTTTTCCACACAAACTCATCTTTTACACCCAAATCCTATTTTTCCCTCTCTTTCTTTTTTATTATTGTAAATAGATGCTAGTGTTTGAACTAGAATTAATGGCTTCTTCTTTATCATCTCACCAGAAAATTAGGGATTTAATGTTTTCTCTAGAATAGAACCTAAAAAAGAAGAAGAAAGGTTTGTGAATCTTCAAGATTGTTTATTGTGTTCATCAACCATAGAAGCCCTGATGTCAAACAAACTCTTGCTACTCAACTTTATGACTCCCTTAAGGAAATAGGAATACAAGCATTTCTTGATTCAGAAGAGAAGGAACTTAGATATTCATTTCCTTCTGCCATTGAGACATCAATTAGTTATGCTTTAGTAAATATCACCATTTTTCAAAAAATATGTACAGTCACCTCGGTGTCTAGTTGAGTTGGTTCTTATGTTACAAAGTAAGGCCAAGATTATTCTTGTGTTTTATCAAGTGAATCCATTGGAGCTTTATTTCATAAAAAAGGGAGAGTATTCCAAGGAATTCAATAAAATATGAAAATGAGAAGAGGTACTTGGAGAAGCTTTGAGAGTGGAAGGAGGCACTTCAATCTCCTTCATTTGTTGTTGGGGAAGAATTTAACGGGTAATATTTATGTGGTTTTAGTAGTTCTACTCTTAAGTAATTATTTTCCTTCTCTAAATTTGGTTAAATATTTTCTCATGCTCTTTTTTTTCTCATTATTTTTTAGTGAATGCAGAAACATAATAGCAGCAATGCACAAAGAAATACAGAAGAAAATATTTTTACATGTTGCCACATATCCAATAGGGCTTAACGATCCTATGGAAGATTTTGAGAGGAAATTCCTTGATGAACTTGTACAATATTTTGAAAACCATTGTGGGCTTGAAGAAGGAAAGCATAAGGCTAATTTTTTTGGAATTTTTGGCATGGGTGGTTTTGGGAAGACAACTCTTGTCAAAGATTTTTTTAATTGAAAGACCTCAAATTACTATAGAGAATTTTTTTTTTATGTACGAGAAGCCTCTATGATAAGCCAAATACATTATTTGCAACTTCAACTTCTCAAATATCTCTTCCAAGATCATCATCTCAGTTGTGCAAGTATAGAGACATGAAAAAGCTATCTCAAAGATCGTCTATGAATGAGCCCCATTTTCAGTTTCCTAATTATTGTAGATTACATTGATTATGTGGAGCAATTAAATGCTCTAATGGTCATGGATATCTTAAATAAATTTGGTAATACTCTAGTTATTGTTTCAACCCATGATGTTGGGGTGCTTATAACTGCAAGGATTATTCTTGATTATAATTTAATAGGAATGGATAGAAATAATGGGAGAAAACTTTTTTTTAGCATGCCTTCAGCCAACCCATTTCATCTAGTTTGTATGAGGTATTGGTTGAAGCCTTTGCTAACATGTGTAGAGGATTACCTCTATGTCTTCAAGTTCCAGGCCAACATGTTCATGGTAAACCCCTTAGTTTTTGGAGGTTAGCATTGATTGAAGAAAGAAAGACACTGCCTCAAGAGATACAAAGAAGAGGTTGAAGATAAGTTTATATGCATTGGGTGGTGAATAAAAATATTTTTTTATGGATATTGCTTTTTTTTGTTGGTAATCCAAAGAACATAGTTGAAAGAGTATGGGAGGGTTCAGGTTGGAACACTCAACATGCACTGGAAATTCTCAACTTAGAAAAATTTCTTGTAGAAGAAAGAGAAATTTTGAGGCTAAATGTACATGATGGACTTATTTTGAGAATACATGACCACCTAACGAACTTATGAAGAGAAATGGAACTTGTGCTCAAGCCTCCTCATCGTCTTTGACAACCTAAATAGCTGAAATATTTGGTATGATTTTAACCCCTCTATATTTCTTCTTAGTATTATAATATTATAGATCTTGGCTTCTATATTAATTGAAAATTGACCTTCTTCAATGTATGTAAGAATCAATGGGTTTCATAAGTATCCTAGGAAAAACCCATGTTAGGTGTTTCTATTCCGTTTTTTGATGATTCAATAAGTTCTCAAGTTACATTCTTTCTAGGTCAACCAAATATTTATGTGGAGATGTCATATTCCTTATTATGCCTTAAGCTTCTAGTCAATTACATAAAAAAATATGTATTCCTTCATGGATTTCTCTACAAAATTTATAGTGTTTGAAAATCAAAGGTGAATGACTCAAAACATTCTAGAAGAATCACATACAAGTATGTTGATCTTCTCATTCTATAACTAAATCTCCTTCAATGTTATGGTGGAATTCATTTAATATAATTTAATTCCCAATTTTTTTAGATTTACAACAAACCACTAATTTACAACTTTCTAGAGTTAAATCATATTGGAATTGTATCATGGAAACTAGTTACCTTTTCAATAATTCTATCAATTTTTTTATCTACAAACTTCAAGATTGTTTGTCCATCCTAATGTATAGTCGTAAAATTGCAGCCCTCACAATTTCACATACATTCTTGCACTTGTTTTAGTGTCCACTCCCTTAGCATCTTGAGTAAGCTCATTTTAGCCCCTGCATCAGCCTTTTTGCTTCTCAGGATGCTCCAACACCTTTTTCAGTAGCTACCCTAATGTGCCAGCTTTGCATCAAGCTTTGTGCTTTTCTCGTTCATGTTGTTTTGTAGCATGACGTGTTTTGACACTAGCGCGCCACGTGGACGTTTGTGCGCCATGCTAGCGTCCTGCGACATTTCAAAATTCAAATGAATGTTTTTGAGCGTGTTTTCCACCTGTCCTCACCTTTTGTCAGTGGTAATGGCTCGAGATGCCTTGTAATGGCTAAAGAAGCTCCCTTTCTCTCCTTAAAAGGAGTCTTTTCACTCCATTTGCATCTTCTAACTTCTTCAATCTCAACTCTCTTCTACTTCTAGCTTCATTCTTCCATCTTACTCTTGCTTGCACAACCCCCTATTTTTCCCAACAACTTAAAACACTCTTGAGCTCTCTTAGCCACACCCTTTGCTACACTCTTGGATCTTGCAACTATCTTGCTCTCCCTCTTTGTAGCTCCTTTGGCTCTTGCAGCTCTATCTCTCTTCACTTCATGCTTGTGAGCATCTTGGGATTCCATATCCCTTTCCTATTGCATACGAGTTCTCTTCCTTGAGTGGGGATTGCTTTTATCACCTCTTTTGCGATATGGGTTCTCCTCCTCGAGCGGGGATTGCTTTTATCACTCATACTTGGTGGTGTGGGTTCTACTCCTGAGCAGGTTTTGCTTTCACCATATGCTTTGTTCATCTCTCTCTCTATCTATCTAGCTATCCATGGAGGTGGGAACACCAAAACAGGGGTTTGACTGAGGCAAACCCTTGTGCAGCCCCAACATTCTCTCTAGATATCACACATGCAAGTATTGAAGACATTCACATGTTGGAGGCTTCGTCACTTGTGTGGTTGTGAGCATCTTCTTTCCTTTCTTCTCCTTATCTTTATCATTTCTACTTTACTTCGTGTCAGTCCTATTACATTTTGTTTCTTTATCACATTCTATAAATTCTTAACAATCAAAGTAGGAGTAGTCATTTTATTGTTTTCCTATGATAAACCCATTCTCTGGTTTGTATGAGATGCCAATGCACCTCTGAGATTTCGGCGTGCCACACTGTCGTATGTATTTTGCAATGTCGTCCTTTGGTCGAGAGCTTGATAGTTTGTCCATAAAACCTTTGTAAACTACTCTTTCAGATTCAAAAACTCTCGTCGTTGTTCCTTGAGGTAGTTTAGGGAAGTTTGCCCTGTGAGGCTCTCTGAATGAGAGAAACTCTTGCCACTATTCCTTGAGGTAGTTTAGGGAAGTTCGCCCGTGAGGCTCTCTGAATGAGAGAACTCGTGAGTAGTGAATCCCCCTTCTCTACATTTTGGTGAACCCAGACGTGAAGAAGGGTACTTTGAAAAACTAGGAATTTATTTACCCCTACTTGGTGGGGTCATAACTTTGACTCGGATGCTTGGAATTAGAATGCTTGCACCGTTGGAAAGGTCCCTAGAGAACTAGTTCAATCCCTAAAATACTAGTGCTTTTGACAATCAGAATTTTAGGAAGCCTGACGCAAGTTTGACCTCAAATTCCGCTCGAAGACCTCCAAAAATGCAAATTACTAGAACCTAGAAAATACCAAAAAAGTTAGAAAATCTATATTTTTGGTTTTTCTTAGTTCTATCACCAAAATGAATTTAATATCTTCTTTTATTAGCTCAGTATCTAATTTTTTCAAAATTTAATGATGTTCCATTTCATGCATGTGATGGTGACTTGGCCTTGCCTATGTCACTTGATATCTTTGATCCTTCTCATAAAACTCCTCTTGCTTCGGAGGATATTTTGTTACAAGAAGATGAAATCATTGATACCTTTCTTAACATTATTCTACCTTCTCTTCATTCCAATGCACTCTCTTCTAGAGATGATGCATTTGTGAATGATGAATCTTTTCTCCATTCCATTGCACTCTCTTTTCAAGATGTGGCATTGGTGAATGATGAATCTCTTATACCTTCCAATGTACTCTCTTCTAGAGACGTTACATTTTTAAATGATGAATTTCTTATATATTCTGATGCACTCTCCTCTAGAGATGATGCATTAGTGAATGATGAATCTCCTTCCACATTTGATCCTATTTGGATCAATGTTGAGAATATGTCTTCAAATAATTGTTCCACTAGTTGTGATGATTCTGTAAATGTAATTTGTGTCTCTGCTGCCCCTAAAAGGCCTAAGAGACCTATCATTTATGTGACTCTAGCTAGTCCTCCTAAAAGGATTTTTTCTATTGATGGTGTCTCATCTAATAGTGATTCCCTTGATCCTTCTATGACTCCCTCTTATAGAGCGGTAGCCCATACTTATGAGAATAGTATGAATAAACAACCAAGACTTCTTCAAGCACCCTAGTTCTGTTGAAACTTTGGGTTACTCTAGCTAAGGTCTCGCAGGTGGGACTTGCTTGATCTACTGCAGTGCGTCAAGGCATGCTTCAGAAGCCTTGCAAAGATTCCTTTCCTTCTTTTGCTAGGCCAGCGGATGTTGTGTGTTGATGGCTTATGATAATGCGGATCACCAAATGTACGTTCTATCCACAGAATACAGCTAGAAAGTCACGAAGCAGCAGACCCTTTAATGATCATAGTTAACATTAATAGGTAATTTATTAGATGTACTCTCGTGGCGTTGGTTCGGTGCTCAATGTATGTAGTATCAATCTATTGCCTAAGATTAATATTGATTCATCTTCTCTTAATGCTTCTTTGTTATTCATGGGTTTGATAATGTGGGTCGACAAGCCCTAGGCACGATAGTGTTGCCTTTGAGGTTGGGACCCGTTACTTACCTACCCTTGTATATGTCATATTAGAAAAATTACCATATAACTTCTTCTTTTTTAGACCTTGGATTCAATGCTATGGGTGCAGTCCCATCTACCTTACATAAATCCATTAAGTTCATTTGTAACAATAAAGTAGTCACAACAAGGCTGACCCATGCTATGCACTTATGTGAGATGGAAGCTACGGTCAAGCTTTAGTTGTGCCTACTCTTGTTCCTTCAGTGTCTTCCAATGTGTGGATGTTTACTCGATTAGTACCTACTATAAAGGATACTCTCAAGATAAATATCCCTCAAGAAGATCCTTTTGAAGCAAGAAATCTTAAGTCTGCTCCTTCTACTCCTCAAAAGAATGCATGTCTTGGTGATGATTGGGGTTCCTTAAACTTTATACAATCCTTCACCAGAGAATATAAAGTTGACCTAATCAACTCAGACCTTCTGATGACATCATCCACACCTGCTATCAAAGATGACTACTCTTTTGTATCATGGGGTAAGGTGAATGCAAATTGTAATGCTCTTAGTGTTGATCCTCCTTCTAAGGAAGATGATCACACTTATGTTAAAGAGGATATTGTTGGTATTCCTATAAAGAAGGTTGATGGTGATCTCATAGAAGAGTATGATCCCCCTTGCTAGAATAATGCTCTCTATGGAGATCCTCCTCCTTTGTCTTATATCTTCGTATATTCTTCTTGTGAGAGGTCAAACCTTCCTCCACAAGAGAAAGGGTTGCTTCCTGCTCCTCATTCTTTATTTGGGAAAGAGTGTATCTTGTTGAGGCTTCTAAAAGCCCACTTGATTACTCTTCCTTCTCCTACATGCAAGAAATTTCATAAACATGATAAAGCAAAAAATTATTTTTGTGCATACCATCGAGTGCCTAGCCATTCCACCAGTGAATGTAAGGCTTTGAAGGACAAGATATAACAACTTCATGATTCAAGTGCCATCACTCATTTTTTTTCTGATGCACTTTCCTCTTCATCAAATGACAAGTGATATTGAGGTCTACCTCTATCTTGCATGTTTTAAGTGTCTTTCATAGTTCTCCTCCCCTGTATGTTGGGGGAAGTGATAACTTATTCTGGAGATCTACGTCCTTCTAAGGACCTGATCTATTCTCTATATCTTTCAAATGAAGTGTCCCTTGAGTGGACCCCTTTTTCTTTTGAAGGGTCCCCAAGGACCTCCTTTGAAAGCTTTTTCTCTTGAATGAATTCATTGGAATATAGCTTGGGGGCATCCTAACTAGACCTCGCTTTTCAAATAGTGCATCCCTTGGTGAACCCCTCTTCTTTTGAAGGGTTCCCTGGGACTTTTGAAATCCTTCCAATTTGTTGAAAGTTTGTGTGAATGTCCACTTACTTGCTTGGCCGCTTTTATGGGTGTGCCTGTGAAGCCGCTTTCAACTTTGTGGGGTCCCCTTCCTTTGGTTTCCTCCATGCAAGAGATCTTGGGGATACCTTCCCTATAGGTTTGTGTTCCTATAAGAACTTCTTGAGCTTCCTCCATGCGAGATCTTGGGGATACCTTCCTATAGGTTTGTGTGCCAGTAGAACACTTCTTGCGAGCTTCCTCCATGTGAGAGATCTTGGGGGTGGCTCCCCTGTAGGTCTGATCTGGGGTTTCTTGGGTTTCCTTCATGTGAGAGATCTTGAAGGACACCTTCCTTGTAGTTCAACGAGCACGTAACTTTCATCCGTTTCCTTCATGTGAGAGATATTGAAGGACACCATCCTTGCAAGTCTACGAGCTTGTAAGGCGCTTTCATCTTGGTTTCCTTCATGTGAGAGATCTTGGAGGACACCTTCCTTGTATTTTTGCGGGTCTATAAGGAACTTTTCTCGGTTTCCTTCATGTGAGAGATCTTGGAGGATACCTTCCTTGCAGGTCTGCGGGCCTGTGAGGCACTTACATTCTTAAATTCTCTCTTCCATTCTCTCTTATATATACCAGATCAAAGATCTGCAAATTCTTCATCTTGAGTATATGCCCTTCCTCTCTTCGTTCTAGAGTTCTTCTATGTGATTTCTTAGTTTGGGGATGACGCATAGTACTGAGACAACCTTTCACATTGAGGTCTCTTTTACTTTGTTGACTCAAATCCTTTAGCTTTTTACATTCTAACATTATTTTCTGGTGCAGGTTTTTCTTCTCTAATGCATTTTTTTTGCAGGTCTTCAGCCTGGGGGCAAGCTTCCATAGTTTAATGAGTTATTTGCTTCCTCTACAGTATCCTTTTGGCATATGATGTTATTTATGTTTAGTAGATTTCCTTTAGCGTGTATATTAGTGTAAAATCATATTCCCGCTAAAGTGGGGGAAAAATGTATAGTCGTAAAATTGTACCCCTCGTAATTTCACATACATTCTTGCACCCACTTTAGTGTCCTCTCCCTTAGCATCTTGAGTAGGCTCGTTTTAGACCCTGCATCAACCTTTTCCTTCTCAGGATGCTCCAACACCTTTTTCAATAGCTACCCTCATGCGCCAACTTTGCATCAAGCTTTGTGCTTTTCTTGTTCATGTTGTTTTGTAGCATGACATGTCTTGACACTAGCATGCCACGTGGATGTTTGTGTGGCGTGCTAGCGTCCTATGATGTTTCAATGTTCAAACAAACATTTTCAAGCATGTTTTCTACTTGTCCTCACCTTTTGTCGATGGTAACGGCTCGAGATGCCTTGTAATGGCTGAAGAAGCTCCTTTTCTCTCCTTAAAAGTAGTCTTTTCACTTCATTTGCATCTTCTAACTTCTTCTAGCTCAACTCTCTTCTGTTTCTAGCTTCATTCTTCCATCTTATTCTTGCTTGCATAGCCCCCTATTTGTCACAGAAACTTCAAAAACTCTCAATCTCTCTTAGCCACACCCTTTGCTACACTCTTGGCTCTTGCATCTATCTTTCTCTCCCTCTTTGCAGCTCCTTTGGCTCTTGTAGCTCTATCTCTCTTCACTTCATGCTTGTGAGCATCTTGGGATTCCATATCCCTTTCCTATTGCATCTATACTTTGTGATACGAGTTCTCCTCCTTGAGCGGGGATTGATACGAGTTCTCCTCCTTAAGCGGGGATTGCTTTTATCACCTATTTTATGATATGGGTTCTCCTCCTCAAGCGTGGATTTCTTTTATCACTCATACTTGGTGGTCCAGGTTC
The DNA here is from genome assembly GCA_007258455.2 of Sequoia sempervirens. Classification (NCBI taxonomy): domain Eukaryota; kingdom Viridiplantae; phylum Streptophyta; class Pinopsida; order Cupressales; family Cupressaceae; genus Sequoia; species Sequoia sempervirens. The sequence goes on along the minus strand of VDFB02271358.1, from coordinate 1,011,205,469 downwards.
TACTCCTAAGCGGGTTTTTCTTTCACCACACGCTTTGTTCATCTCTCTCTTTATCTATCTGGTTGTCCCTAGAGGTGGGAACACCAAAATGAGGGTTTGACTGAGGAAAACCCCTATACAGCCCCAACATTCTCTCCAGATATCACGCATGTAGGTATTGAAGACATTCACGTGCTGGAGGCTTCATCACTTGCGTGGTTGTGAGCATATTCTTTCCTTTCTTCTCCTTATCTTTATGATTTCTACTTTACTTCGTATTAGTCCTATTGCATTCTATTTCTTTATCACATTCTGTAAATTCTTAACAATTGGAGTAGAAGTAGTCATTTTGTTGTTTTCATGTGATAAACTCATTCTCTAGTCCATACAAGACACCAGCGCACCTCTGAGATGCCAGTGCGTCACACTGTCATTTGTATTTTGCACAATCGTCCTTTGGCTGAGAGCTTGATAGTTTTTCCAGAAATTTTTTGTGACTTGCTCTTTCAAATTCAAAAGCTTTGTTGTTGTTCCTTGAGGTATTTTAGGGCAGTTTTCCCTGTGAGGCTCTCTGAATGAAGAGAACTTGTGAGTAGCGAATCCCTCGTCTCTACACCTGGATATAAGAACTTATTGTTGAAATATATCCTTCTTCATTCTTCTTACTAAAAATATAAATAGCATTTATTCACACCCAATCCAAAATATTTTTTTATGTAAATTCATGTCATGTAAATTCATGCCTTATGCAAGAGAAACATCTCTCTAAGCATGATATTTATTTAAGGGTCTTTAATGAATCCATCTATTGTGGAGAACAAAGAATAATATCAATTCAAGCTTTCCAGTTTAACAATTGATATCAGAGCTACCATGATCTCAAACCTAGTAAGATGGAGACAATATGTGGAGTTGTTTAAATATTTATTCCACTTCATAGTTTTTTTTATCATATATAAGAGATTGTAATAGATCCTATTACTAAAATCCAAAAATAAGTGTTGAGAGAAATCCCTGTACTAAAATGGACTATTTTCAACCTTGAACATAATGTTTTTTTTAGTATTTCTTCTTTACGTGTAATTTATATTGCAAGAATAGGATAAAAATAGAGTGAAGTGAATTGAAGTCTCCAAAACAGTTGAATTTTTTACAAGGGTTTCTTTCCATGATTCATTTAACATCATATCATCATCCAAACATCTCGACTGTTTATTTTTTGTGCTAAAAAGTTAGAGCTTGCATAGAATGAAGTGGAAAAGTGAAGTAGTTTGAATGCTATTTGAAAAATTAAAGGTGGCAATTGATATAGAGAGGACTAATATTTCAATACAATTTAATGCATTAGGTGATGATGTTTGAAGTACATCAATTTGCTTAATGGCATGAAGGTAGCATTCCAACTTTCATTTTCACAAGTGTTGCCATA
>VDFB02271358.1:1011169163-1011203961 GCA_007258455.2 Sequoia sempervirens | reverse complement strand
GTACCACAAACTAAAACACATTACACTTTGGTTCTCACTGACTTGATGTACTCTTCAACATCTCTCTTCTCTAAAAGCAACCTCTAAATCACTTCAAACACCTTAACTACCCTAAAACCGACCTCTCAATCACTTCAAACACCTATATTAAGCTACCACTCTTAAGACCAATGTAACAATGATACAAAATAATGCTTTGAGTTTGAAAGATGGGTCACTTTCCTACTTTGGGTGGGATTTCAGACTCTCTAATACTATCATGCATTTCTTTCATTCCTTGTGCCTCCACCTCCCCCTTCCTTCTCTTGTGGGCCTTTGAAATTTTTCCTTTCCATTCGCATAACACCCTAATACCTTGACCACCACTTCTCAAACCATACATTCCTCTTTGGATCTTTGGGCCTTTTGATGATGTCTTACGTTTGTAAAAGAGCCAATGGGGTATCCTAATCCTCAAACCCCTAGATCCCCATTGTCTTGTGTCCTAACACCCAAGAATCCCATCGCCTGAACCCTTGATGTTGGACCTTGGGATAATTATTTACTTGAACTTAAAGCAATCATTTCCCTAGATCTCCACACTCAAGCATGCACTTTCACAAAACCTCACCATTTGAATGGACTCCACCCATGACCACGACTAACCAAGAATGCAATTAATGAGCCCAAATTGAATGTGAGAAAATGGCAAGAAACTTTGGACCCATGTTAGGCCTTCAACCTCTATATAAGGAATAAAACTTCATTAGTTTGGATAATCTTTGGACATCATCTCAACAAATCCAAAATTGAAAAGTTGGACACTTGTGTTCACTTGTTGAATCTAAGGACAAAAACCCTTAGGTTATGGAGATTTTTCGACGAAACCCCATTGGTTTCCTAGAGTTTGGAGGATGAAACTTGTTTAGATTTGTGAGGGAAATTTCACAGAAAGGTTGCATCTGTATGCCAAGCATAGTGGATTTCAGCATCCCAATATTTTTCTAAATTTTTTTTTTATCATTGTAATCTTGGTTATGAGCAAACAATTGAAGCAAAAAAATTGTAATCATGAAGTGAGTTATTTGAATTAAATACTCTATTCCAACCAACTTATATGTGTAGATCTATTTATCATATGTGAATGTTTTAGATCTAAATATCTTGTTTAAATGTTTTGGCTGATTTTCATTGAATTATTCCAAATCTAAGAAATTTGTATGAATAATTTAGTTAAGGATCATTGCATTTATCATTGAGCCTATGGTCAAATGTTCTCATCCTATGACATAAGTCTTGAATTTCTTTAATCAGTTTTGACAAGTCATGACCTCTTGATTGGGAAGGTTGTAACTCCCCCATTCATTCAGACAACCAGATGTATGTTTGTTGACAATATCAAATAAAACCTCCAGCTAGGGTCTGCTAGTGTAGGGAGAAGCAATGCATGAAATTTTCTTTTTGATTTGGGCTAAATGTGATTAGGACAGGCCCTGATAGGGTTGTATCAAAGCCCAAGAGAGAGATATGTTGAGGAAGAAAATAGAGAAATTATAGTGAAAATGTGCATTAGCATGTCTCATTTTATTTATAGAAGAAAGTACAGTGCACAACAATCAAGCAAAAGCTAAAATCCATCTATGAAATAAATTACTCACTATCAAAACTAACCTTCAAATTAAAGAAGAATTTAAGAAGCTATATTTTCATATAACTTCTTCAAATGTATTTAAATTATTGTACAAGGAACATAAAATATTAGAGATGCACTTTCCAAGCAATGTTGTTTTCCTATCGGTTTATGTAAAACATAATTATTGTGGGGATTCTACTTAAGATTCAATTAATCAAGGAAATCAGAAATGTTTTGGAGTTTTGTTCTACCAATGCAATTATTTTCTATACTAGCCATTATGGAGAAGCGGTTTATACAAATTTTCTTTGTGAAAAATACATTGTGATTAAATTATTTGTTTAAAAGTTATGTCTTGCTTTTTATTTTCTAAAAGAATCCATATTTAGATGGTGTTGCAGTCAGATAAACATCTATTTTTCACAGAGCTCACAACTTTTAATAGTATTCTTTTCCTAAATTTCTAGGTCAAAGTGCATGATGATGTCATTTCATGCCTGCAAATAATTGAATCTTCTAGTCAACAAATGGTCACAACATCTTGGGATGGAATGATTAAAATATGGAACATTGATGAAGGCAGAGGTAGTTGGGCAACAACTTTTGGCTCATCTAAGAAGACACAAAGTGCCAGTAAGTATATGAAGAATGGTCATATGATATATTATTAGTATTCATATGGGAGTCTAGCCATATTAATTTTTTGAAAAAGGTGAATTTATGTTATATAAAAAAATTGATGGTTACAAATGGACCACCAAATTTACTAAGGCATGGGAAAGTTGACAAAGAAGAAAATCAGATGGTGTAGGGTTAATCATATGAGTATCTAGTTGTTACTTATGCAATGTGAAATAATGCTTTGAGTTTGAAAGATGTGCAATGCAATGTAATCAGCAATATGAATATAAACTACATAATATTTAACCATTCTTTTTATGCTATTGTACATTGATATTTAACCATTGCTTCAAAGAGTTTAATCATGCACATGAGGAGGAAACTAAATTTCGATTGTCAACTTCTATATATATCAAATTATCCAATAATCAAGTGTATGTCCATATACAAAAATGGCATCAACGCCAACTCAAACAAAGTTTTACAATATGTGGTATATGCCATCTCGGTATCTATTCAAAATTTACATGCCAAAATGTCTATCTCATCCTAAACTACTGGTGGATCATCAAAATGGAGCCTCTTTGAAGCACTCGGCTCTGAAGGTAGATGCACAAGAAAAATTCAAACCAAATTGAGATTAGTTATACTATATAATTTAAAATTGAATAATTAACATCAAAATCAATATACATTGAATTATAATTGAACTCTAAAATTGTAATCTTGATTACCTGAAATATACGTCTCTTTGAAGGGTCAGAGTCCTAGAATATACCCCTCTCAAAGAACTAACCAAACCAACTTTTGTAACACAATCTATATATGTGAACAAAAACATGAAATTGATCCAAGTTAGCATAGAATTGTCAGTAATAAGAACATATTTACCAAGCACAAAATAAAATAAACACATACCTCTTTAGGTTGATCTTTTTCTGTATCTCCTTTAGGTGTCTCAACACCTCCTCCTTGAGGTGTTTCAACACCTCCTCCTTCAGGCATTTGAATACCTACTCCTTCGGGTGTTGTGGCACTTATCAACAATGATGTATAGCTCACAACCGCCTGTACATAAAAATGGCAAGTACATATGAAAGTACGAATCTATGTCAATGTATGCATAATCAATAAAAGATCTTATAAATTTTAATTCAATCAAATTTGAGTTCAATTACCTTTCCCTTATCCAACACTGTGCCTCCATAGTCTAGAGAGTGTCGCACCTCGCTCGCACTAGGTGTTTGCTACAAGCAGAGAGTAAGATAAACATATAAGTTAATATATAATTTCATTATTGACAATTCAAATGACAAGCAAATATACAATAAAAAAATGTAAATGAGTGAGTGAGAAAATACATACTGTGTGTGTGTCGAGGCCAAATGAAATGGCCCTAAGGGTGCTATCAGTCACCTGTGTGAGCTCCTCCTTAGACATTAACTGTTAAATAGACCATGTAAATAAATATTAGTACTTGATACTATCTCTTATTAATATTCATTTTTAAAAATGCAAGTTATGAATTTACACCTTAAATGTTACCTGTAACTACTCCAATGTCCACCTCTAGCAGGAGAGGACTCAGGGTTTGCTCCACTCCCTGCATGTGATCTGCTATAATCTCCACATCCTGATGTCATAATCAGAAGTGTCTAATGGATGCTCAGGGGCTGTACAATAGGACCCAAACATATTTGTTGGCATGTATTGCAAATATGTGGCACACAAATATGTGGACCCGAGGAGGATGATGCAGCAGCACTGGATCCATCGCCAAGATCACCAGACTATGGCTGAGCTACTGAAGAAGCATGGGAAACCAAAAGACCACTCAAAGAGTGAATGGCCTGATAGTTTGTGTGGCTGCATCCTCCGTAATATCTGGATGTTGTACTGGAGGTGGCGAGGAAGGGGAGGATGGGGAACATGTGGGCCTAACTACTCTAGCTGCCCCTGGCCTATCCTGAGGCATACCTCTACCAATGCCCTGGAAGGGTTTAATGTCAAAGTAATTGACATGATGCCCTAACAAAAACTCAACATATAATTTTTTAATAAAGTAAAAAGGTACATCAAGATTATTGTTGGGTGGTTTATCAAAAACCATACACCAACGATCCCAAAAGTTATCTACTATGCCCCTATGCGTGCACCATTTTATAGAAAGTTTTGGCTTGTTAACATTAACTAGCAAACCAGTGTTGGGGTTAATAAATAAAGAGGCTATTTGGGCTTTTGTTATTTGGAGATCTTTCACATCATCATAAGACATTCCACATGCATAATATTGCCTCATGGTTTCTCGCCACGAATGAAATACATTATGTTGGGTGGAGAGGGTTTCTACATTTGTAATTATTCCTGTCAATGTGGTTGACATACGGGATAATCGAGGGATTTTCCTATAAACATCACAAATGCCCCTCAATTGCTCCAATTTTTCATGAATTAACTATTCAATTGATGGCTCGGAGGTGGTGGAGCATTTGGAATTTCTGCATTTTGATTCTCAGCTGGTGGATTTTCATTTTCAACTGGTGGAATTTGTGCATTTTCATTCTCGGCAGCCATAATGCCCGATTAAAGTTAAAAAATAATTAATCTAAAATTAGACAATATAAATGAAACACTATTTTTAAATCAAAATCCATTAAAAACATTCATTTTTTTATCAAAATCTATTTTGAACTCAATTGTTTCATAAAAATTCAATCAAAACCCTATTTTGAAAAAAAATCCACAAAAAACATTCATTTTTTATCAAAATCCATTCTCAATTCAATTTTTTCATAAAAATTCAATCAAAAACCCTATTGTGAAAAAAAATCCACAAAAAACATTCATTTTTTTATCAAAATCTATTCTAAACTCAATTTTTTCACAAAAACTCAATCAAAAACCCTATTTTTAAAAAAAATCAACAAAAAACCATATGAAATTATTCAAATCTAAATCAAAATTGAATCAAATCAAATAAAAATAAAAAAAATTACCTTTCCAAATTGAATTTAGCCTATATCGGATATCTGTTACGTGAAGAATGGATGCACTGTGCGCCCGCGGGTTCTTCTCAGCCGAATGACTTCAAAAAAGCAACATAAGTTTTTAATATATGCTTTTTACAAATTGGATATCTGATTTGTAAAATAGGTTTGGTGTTATGTATGGTGACACCCGAGCCTAAAAAAATTCATGTTCTTTTCGTGTTTTTTCGGTCGATGTAAGACGTGTTTTTTTCTTCATTGCCACTTTTTGGCCCACCATTAACCTACACATACCCTATGGCAACACTTGTGAAAATGAAAGTTGGAATGCTACCTTCATGCCATTAAGCAAATTGATGTACTTCAAACATCATCACCTAATGCATTAAATTGTATTGAAATATTAGTCCTCTCTATATCAATTGCCACCTTTAATTTTTCAAATAGCATTCAAACTACTTCACTTTTCCACTTCATTCTATGCAAGCTCTAACTTTTTAGCACAAAAAATAAACAGTCGAGATGTTTGGATGATGATATGATGTTAAATGAATCATGGAAAGAAACCCTTGTAAAAAATTCAACTGTTTTGGAGACTTCAATTCACTTCACTCTATTTTTATCCTATTCTTGCAATATAAATTACACGTAAAGAAGAAATACTAAAAAAAACATTATGTTCAAGGTTGAAAATAGTCCATTTTAGTACAGGGATTTCTCTCAACACTTATTTTTGGATTTTAGTAATAGGATCTATTACAATCTCTTATATATGATAAAAAAAACTATGAAGTGGAATAAATATTTAAACAACTCCACATATTGTCTCCATCTTACTAGGTTTGAGATCATGGTAGCTCTGATATCAATTGTTAAACTGGAAAGCTTGAATTGATATTATTCTTTGTTCTCCACAATAGATGGATTCATTAAAGACCCTTAAATAAATATCATGCTTAGAGAGATGTTTCTCTTGCATAAGGCATGAATTTACATGACATGAATTTACATAAAAAAATATTTTGGATTGGGTGTGAATAAATGCTATTTATATTTTTAGTAAGAAGAATGAAGAAGGATATATTTCAACAATAAGTTCTTATATCCAGGTGTAGAGACGAGGGATTCGCTACTCACAAGTTCTCTTCATTCAGAGAGCCTCACAGGGAAAACTGCCCTAAAATACCTCAAGGAACAACAACAAAGCTTTTGAATTTGAAAGAGCAAGTCACAAAAAATTTCTGGAAAAACTATCAAGCTCTCAGCCAAAGGACGATTGTGCAAAATACAAATGACAGTGTGACGCACTGGCATCTCAGAGGTGCGCTGGTGTCTTGTATGGACTAGAGAATGAGTTTATCACATGAAAACAACAAAATGACTACTTCTACTCCAATTGTTAAGAATTTACAGAATGTGATAAAGAAATAGAATGCAATAGGACTAATACGAAGTAAAGTAGAAATCATAAAGATAAGGAGAAGAAAGGAAAGAATATGCTCACAACCACGCAAGTGATGAAGCCTCCAGCACGTGAATGTCTTCAATACCTACATGCGTGATATCTGGAGAGAATGTTGGGGCTGTATAGGGGTTTTCCTCAGTCAAACCCTCATTTTGGTGTTCCCACCTCTAGGGACAACCAGATAGATAAAGAGAGAGATGAACAAAGCGTGTGGTGAAAGAAAAACCCGCTTAGGAGTAGAACCTGGACCACCAAGTATGAGTGATAAAAGAAATCCACGCTTGAGGAGGAGAACCCATATCATAAAATAGGTGATAAAAGCAATCCCCGCTTAAGGAGGAGAACTCGTATCAATCCCCGCTCAAGGAGGAGAACTCGTATCACAAAGTATAGATGCAATAGGAAAGGGATATGGAATCCCAAGATGCTCACAAGCATGAAGTGAAGAGAGATAGAGCTACAAGAGCCAAAGGAGCTGCAAAGAGGGAGAGAAAGATAGATGCAAGAGCCAAGAGTGTAGCAAAGGGTGTGGCTAAGAGAGATTGAGAGTTTTTGAAGTTTCTGTGACAAATAGGGGGCTATGCAAGCAAGAATAAGATGGAAGAATGAAGCTAGAAACAGAAGAGAGTTGAGCTAGAAGAAGTTAGAAGATGCAAATGAAGTGAAAAGACTACTTTTAAGGAGAGAAAAGGAGCTTCTTCAGCCATTACAAGGCATCTCGAGCCGTTACCATCGACAAAAGGTGAGGACAAGTAGAAAACATGCTTGAAAATGTTTGTTTGAACATTGAAACATCATAGGACGCTAGCACGCCACACAAACATCCACGTGGCATGCTAGTGTCAAGACATGTCATGCTACAAAACAACATGAACAAGAAAAGCACAAAGCTTGATGCAAAGTTGGCGCATGAGGGTAGCTATTGAAAAAGGTGTTGGAGCATCCTGAGAAGGAAAAGGTTGATGCAGGGTCTAAAACGAGCCTACTCAAGATGCTAAGGGAGAGGACACTAAAGTGGGTGCAAGAATGTATGTGAAATTACGAGGGGTACAATTTTACGACTATACATTTTTCCCCCACTTTAGCGGGAATATGATTTTACACTAATATACACGCTAAAGGAAATCTACTAAACATAAATAACATCATATGCCAAAAGGATACTGTAGAGGAAGCAAATAACTCATTAAACTATGGAAGCTTGCCCCCAGGCTGAAGACCTGCAAAAAAAATGCATTAGAGAAGAAAAACCTGCACCAGAAAATAATGTTAGAATGTAAAAAGCTAAAGGATTTGAGTCAACAAAGTAAAAGAGACCTCAATGTGAAAGGTTGTCTCAGTACTATGCGTCATCCCCAAACTAAGAAATCACATAGAAGAACTCTAGAACGAAGAGAGGAAGGGCATATACTCAAGATGAAGAATTTGCAGATCTTTGATCTGGTATATATAAGAGAGAATGGAAGAGAGAATTTAAGAATGTAAGTGCCTCACAGGCCCGCAGACCTGCAAGGAAGGTATCCTCCAAGATCTCTCACATGAAGGAAACCGAGAAAAGTTCCTTATAGACCCGCAAAAATACAAGGAAGGTGTCCTCCAAGATCTCTCACATGAAGGAAACCAAGATGAAAGCGCCTTACAAGCTCGTAGACTTGCAAGGATGGTGTCCTTCAATATCTCTCACATGAAGGAAATCGAGATGAAAGTTCCTTACAGGCTCGCAGACCTACAAGGAAGGTGTCCTTCAAGATCTCTCACATGAAGGAAACCCAAGAAAGCACCCTACAGATCCATAGACCTGTAGGGGAGCCACCCCCAAGATATCTCGCATGGAGGAAGCTCAAAAGAAGCATACTACATGAATGCAAACCTATAGGAAGGTATCCCCCAAGATCTCTCGCATGGAGGAAACCAAAGGAAGGGGACTCCGCAGAGTTGAAAAGAGGCTTCACAGGCATACTTGCAAAGAAAAAGTAGCCACACAAGCAAGTAAGTGGAAAGTCACACAGACCGTCAACAAATTGGAAGGCTTTCAAAGGGGTCCCTCGGGAACCCTGCAAAAGAAGAGGGGTCAAATCAAGGGACACACTATTTGAAAAGCGAGGTCTAGTTAGGATGCCCCCAAGCTATATTCCAATGAATTCATTCAAGAGAAAAAGCTTTCAAAGGAGGTCCTTGGGGACCCTTCAAAAGAAAAAGGGGTCCACTCAAGGGACACTTCATTTGAAAGATATAGAGAATAGATCAGGTCCTTAGAAGGACGTAGATCTCCAGAATAAGTTATCACTTCCCCCAACATACAGGGGAGGAGAACTATGAAAGACACTTAAAACATGCAAGATAGAGGTAGACCTCAATATCACTTGTCATTTGATGAAGAGGAAAGTGCATCAGAAAAAAAATGAGTGATGGCACTTGAATCATGAAGTTGTTATATCTTGTCCTTCAAAGCCTTACATTCACTGGTGGAATGGCTAGGCACTCGATGGTATGCACAAAAATAATTTTTTGCTTTATCATGTTTATGAAATTTCTTGCATGTAGGAGAAGGAAGAGTAATCAAGTGGGCTTTTAGAAGCCTCAACAAGATACACTCTTTCCCAAATAAAGAATGAGGAGCAGGAAGCAACCCTTTCTCTTGTGGAGGAAGGTTTGACCTCTCACAAGAAGAATATACGAAGATATAAGACAAAGGAGGAGGATCTCCATAGAGAGCATTATTCTAGCAAGGGGGATCATACTCTTCTATGAGATCACCATCAACCTTCTTTATAGGAATACCAACAATATCCTCTTTAACATAAGTGTGATCATCTTCCTTAGAAGGAGGATCAACACTAAGAGCATTACAATTTGCATTCACCTTACCCCATGATACAAAAGAGTAGTCATCTTTGATAGCAGGTGTGGATGATGTCATCAGAAGGTCTGAGTTGATTAGGTCAACTTTATATTCTCTGGTGAAGGATTGTATAAAGTTTAAGGAACCCCAATCATCACCAAGACATGCATTCTTTTGAGGAGTAGAAGGAGCAGACTTAAGATTTCTTGCTTCAAAAGGATCTTCTTGAGGGATATTTATCTTGAGAGTATCCTTTATAGTAGGTACTAATCGAGTAAACATCCACACATTGGAAGACACTGAAGGAACAAGAGTAGGCACAACTAAAGCTTGTCCGACAGTTGCCATCTCACATAAGTGCATAGCATCAGGGTCAACCTTGACTATGACTACTTTCTTATTGCAAATGAACTTAATGGATTTATGCAAGGTAGACGAGACTGCACCCATAGCATGAATCCAAGGTCTACCAAGAAGAAGGTTATATGGTAATTTTTTTGATATGACATATACAAGGGTAGGTACTGTGTGATCGATTTTAAGTGTGCAATAAATAATAAATGTAGATTAAAAACAAATCAAACACACCAATAAGACATTATATCAAAAATAGAAAATGGAATAAAAGAAATGCAAACTAGATTTTCTGCTCTCGATGTCATCCTATCATCCTCTATCTCCAATGTTTTTGTCGATTCCAGCTTGCTCTCAGATCATGTGCTAGGCTCAACAAATGGTCTTCCTAGAGAACGAGATTAAAGATGAATGCATGCTATACTAAGACCTGATTAACATGGTAAAACTAAACATGATTGCTAGAATGTAAGATTATGAAAATTATGAATGCTAAAGTTGATAATGAAAATACTAAAATGCTAACCGTCTGAATGCAATTAATAGCTAATGTATGTGTGTATGTGTGTATGTCTGTGTAACCAATGCTTGGATTCATAGAGGTATTTATGGAGTTTTCGAAAGATTCTGATTGGCTGATATGATCAACGATTGAAATCAAGCTTGTCAAGATGAACGGTGAGAGATCTTGGAAGTTGGGAAAAAGATTGAAGGTTGAGAGAATAATGGAAGATGTTTCCTTCCCACAAAACCCTTTCACTCAAAAATAGAGGCAACTTGTCGTTTGTCATCTTTAGTTATGAGTTTGTTTTTGTAGTTGAGGATAAATCCCATAATTAAATAAATAAATTTATTCAATTACATGTGACAATGGATTTAGAAGTTTCCATAATTAAATATTTAATATTTAATTATGTGTGAGAGATGAGAATGGAAGGTAATTAAATATATAAAATATTTAATTATGCATGGGGTGAGAAAAGGTATTAAATTAAATATTTGTAATATTTAATTTAACTATGAGATGGAGAAAGTGTTTGGAGGAACATTCCATTATTTGAATTCAAAAATTCAAATTTAGAATAACATGATAATTAATATAAATAAATTATAAAATTTATCTAATTTAATTAAGAGGAAGATGAAAGATGATAATAATTAAATAAAGTTATTTATTTAATTAAGGTAGAATAATTATAAAAGTGAACAATATAAATAAATAATTAAATTTATTTATATGTAGATGACTTTAGAAGATTAATTAAATAATTCATATTTAATTAATTAACAAGCTTGATTAACCATGACCATTTTTAGATCTATACAGGTATGGTAATGGGTCGCAACCTCAAAGGCAACACCATCGTGCCTAGGGCTTGTTGACCAACATTATCGAACCCATGAATAACAACAGGAGAAGCATTAAGAGAAGACAAATCAATATTAATCTTAGGCAATAAATCGATGCTACATACATTGAGTGCCAAACCAGAGTCAACAAGAGTACATCTAATACCAATTTTATTAATGTTAACTATGATCATTAAAGGGTCCGCTTGCTTCTATACTTTCAGAGGTAGGAGTTCATGTGGATAGAACGTAATATTCGACAAATCCACACAAATATAAGCTATCAATGCATCAACATTTGTCGGCCTAGCGAAAAAAGGAAAGACAATCTTTTGCAAGGATTCTTGAAGCATGCCTTGATAAACTGGAGTAGACTAAAGAAAGTCCTACAGTGAGATCTTAGCTAGAGTAACCCAAAGTTGCTCGATAGGAACTAGGTGCTTTATTCATAGGAATAGGTGCTTGAAGAAGTCTTGGTTGTTTATTCATACTATTCTCATAAGTATGGGCTACCGCTCTATAAGAGGGAGTCATAGAAGGATCAAGGGAATCACTATTAGATGAGACACCATCAATAGAAAAAATCCTTTTAGGAGGACTAGCTAGAGTCACATAAATGATAGGTCTCTTAGGCCTTTTAGGGGCAGCAAAGACACAAATTACATTTACAGAATCATCACAACTAGTGGAACAATTATTTGAAGACATATTCTCAACATTGATCCAAATAAGATCAAATGTGGAAGGAGATTCATCATTCACTAATGCATCATCTCTAGAGGAGAGTGCATCATCTCTAGAGGAGAGTGCATCATAATATATAAGAAATTCATCATTTAAAAATGCAACGTCTCTAGAAGAGAGTACATTGGAAGGTATAAGAGATTCATCATTCACCAATGCCACATCTTGAAAAGAGAGTGCAATGGAATGGAGAAAAGATTCATCATTCACAAATGCATCATCTCTAGAAGAGAGTGCATTGGAATGAAGAGAAGGTAGAATAATGTTAAGAAAGGTATCAATGATTTCATCTTCTTGCAACAAAATATCCTCCAAAGCAAGAGGAATTTTATGAGAAGGATCAAAGATATCAATTGACATAGGCAAGGCCAAGTCATCGCCACATGCATGAAATGGAAGATCATTAATATTTTTAAAAAAGTTAGATACTGAGCTAATAAAAGAAGATATTGAATTCATTTTGGTGATAGAACTAAGAAAAATCGAAAATCTATATTTTCTAACCTTTTTAGTATTTTCTAGGTTCTAGTAATTTGCATTTTTGGAGGTCTTCAGAGCGGAATTTGAGGTCAGAACTTGTGTCGGTTCCTCAAATTTGATTGTCAAAAGCACTAGTATTTTAGGGACTAAACTAGTTCTCTAGGAGACCTTTCCAACAGTGCAAGCAGTTCTGAATTCCAAGCACCGAGTCAAAAGTTATGACCCCGCCAAGTAGGGGTAAATAAATTCCTAGTTTTTCAAAAGTACCCTTCTTCACGTCGGGTTCACCAAAATGTAGAGAAGGGGGATTCACTACTCATGAGTTCTCTCCATTCAGAGAGCCTCACAGGGCAAACTTCCCTAAACTACCTCAAGGAACAACGACGAGAGTTTTTGAATCTGAAAGAGTAGTTTACAAAGGTTTTATGGACAAACTATCAAGCTCTCGACCAAAGGACGACATTGCAAAATACATACGACAGTGTGGCACGCCGAAATCTCAGAGGTGCATTGGCATCTCATACAAACCAGAGAATGGGTTTATCATAGGAAAACAATAAAATGACTACTCCTACTTTGATTGTTAAGAATTTATAGAATGTGATAAAGAAACAAAATGTAATAGGACTGACACGAAGTAAAGTAGAAATGATAAAGATAAGGAGAAGAAAGGAAAGAAGATGCTCACAACCACACAAGTGACGAAGCCTCCAACATGTGAATGTCTTCAATACTTGCATGTGTGATATCTAGAGAGAATGTTGGGGCTGCACAAGGGTTTGCCTCAGTCAAACCCCTGTTTTGGTGTTCCCACCTCCATGGATAGCTAGATAGATAGAGAGAGAGATGAACAAAGCATATGGTGAAAGCAAAACCTGCTCAGGAGTAGAACCCACACCACCAAGTATGAGTGATAAAAGCAATCCCCGCTCGAGGAGGAGAACCCATATCGCAAAAGAGGTGATAAAAGCAATCCCCACTCAAGGAAGAGAACTCGTATGCAATAGGAAAGGGATATGGAATCCCAAGATGCTCACAAGCATGAAGTGAAGAGAGATAGAGCTGCAAGAGCCAAAGGAGCTACAAAGAGGGAGAGCAAGATAGTTGCAAGATCCAAGAGTGTAGCAAAGGGTGTGGCTAAGAGAGCTCAAGAGTGTTTTAAGTTGTTGGGAAAAATAGGGGGTTGTGCAAGCAAGAGTAAGATGGAAGAATGAAGCTAGAAGTAGAAGAGAGTTGAGATTGAAGAAGTTAGAAGATGCAAATGGAGTGAAAAGACTCCTTTTAAGGAGAGAAAGGGAGCTTCTTTAGCCATTACAAGGCATCTCGAGCCATTACCACTGACAAAAGGTGAGGACAGGTGGAAAACACGCTCAAAAACATTCATTTGAATTTTGAAATGTCGCAGGACGCTAGCATGGCGCACAAACGTCCACGTGGCGCGCTAGTGTCAAAACACGTCATGCTACAAAACAACATGAACGAGAAAAGCACAAAGCTTGATGCAAAGCTGGCACATTAGGGTAGCTACTGAAAAAGGTGTTGGAGCATCCTGAGAAGCAAAAAGGCTGATGCAGGGGCTAAAATGAGCTTACTCAAGATGCTAAGGGAGTGGACACTAAAACAAGTGCAAGAATGTATGTGAAATTGTGAGGGCTGCAATTTTACGACTATACATTAGGATGGACAAACAATCTTGAAGTTTGTAGATAAAAAAATTGATAGAATTATTGAAAAGGTAACTAGTTTCCATGATACAATTCCAATATGATTTAACTCTAGAAAGTTGTAAATTAGTGGTTTGTTGTAAATCTAAAAAAATTGGGAATTAAATTATATTAAATGAATTCCACCATAACATTGAAGGAGATTTAGTTATAGAATGAGAAGATCAACATACTTGTATGTGATTCTTCTAGAATGTTTTGAGTCATTCACCTTTGATTTTCAAACACTATAAATTTTGTAGAGAAATCCATGAAGGAATACATATTTTTTTATGTAATTGACTAGAAGCTTAAGGCATAATAAGGAATATGACATCTCCACATAAATATTTGGTTGACCTAGAAAGAATGTAACTTGAGAACTTATTGAATCATCAAAAAACGGAATAGAAACACCTAACATGGGTTTTTCCTAGGATACTTATGAAACCCATTGATTCTTACATACATTGAAGAAGGTCAATTTTCAATTAATATAGAAGCCAAGATCTATAATATTATAATACTAAGAAGAAATATAGAGGGGTTAAAATCATACCAAATATTTCAGCTATTTAGGTTGTCAAAGACGATGAGGAGGCTTGAGCACAAGTTCCATTTCTCTTCATAAGTTCGTTAGGTGGTCATGTATTCTCAAAATAAGTCCATCATGTACATTTAGCCTCAAAATTTCTCTTTCTTCTACAAGAAATTTTTCTAAGTTGAGAATTTCCAGTGCATGTTGAGTGTTCCAACCTGAACCCTCCCATACTCTTTCAACTATGTTCTTTGGATTACCAACAAAAAAAAGCAATATCCATAAAAAAATATTTTTATTCACCACCCAATGCATATAAACTTATCTTCAACCTCTTCTTTGTATCTCTTGAGGCAGTGTCTTTCTTTCTTCAATCAATGCTAACCTCCAAAAACTAAGGGGTTTACCATGAACATGTTGGCCTGGAACTTGAAGACATAGAGGTAATCCTCTACACATGTTAGCAAAGGCTTCAACCAATACCTCATACAAACTAGATGAAATGGGTTGGCTGAAGGCATGCTAAAAAAAAGTTTTCTCCCATTATTTCTATCCATTCCTATTAAATTATAATCAAGAATAATCCTTGCAGTTATAAGCACCCCAACATCATGGGTTGAAACAATAACTAGAGTATTACCAAATTTATTTAAGATATCCATGACCATTAGAGCATTTAATTGCTCCACATAATCAATGTAATCTACAATAATTAGGAAACTGAAAATGGGGCTCATTCATAGACGATCTTTGAGATAGCTTTTTCATGTCTCTATACTTGCACAACTGAGATGATGATCTTGGAAGAGATATTTGAGAAGTTGAAGTTGCAAATAATGTATTTGGCTTATCATAGAGGCTTCTCGTACATAAAAAAAAAATTCTCTATAGTAATTTGAGGTCTTTCAATTAAAAAAATCTTTGACAAGAGTTGTCTTCCCAAAACCACCCATGCCAAAAATTCCAAAAAAATTAGCCTTATGCTTTCCTTCTTCAAGCCCACAATGGTTTTCAAAATATTGTACAAGTTCATCAAGGAATTTCCTCTCAAAATCTTCCATAGGATCGTTAAGCCCTATTGGATATGTGGCAACATGTAAAAATATTTTCTTCTGTATTTCTTTGTGCATTGCTGCTATTATGTTTCTGCATTCACTAAAAAATAATGAGAAAAAAAAGAGCATGAGAAAATATTTAACCAAATTTAGAGAAGGAAAATAATTACTTAAGAGTAGAACTACTAAAACCACATAAATATTACCCGTTAAATTCTTCCCCAACAACAAATGAAGGAGATTGAAGTGCCTCCTTCCACTCTCAAAGCTTCTCCAAGTACCTCTTCTCATTTTCATATTTATTGAATTCCTTGGAATACTCTCCCTTTTCTATGAAATAAAGCTCCAATGGATTCACTTGATAAAACACAAGAATAATCTTGGCCTTACTTTGTAACATAAGAACCAACTCAACTAGACACCGAGGTGACTGTACATATTTTTTGAAAAATGGTGATATGTACTAAAGCATAACTAATTGATGTCTCAATGGTAGAAGGAAATGAATATCTAAGTTCCTTCTCTTTTGAATCAAGAAATTCTTGTATTCCTATTTCCTTAAGGGAGTCATAAAGTTGAGTAGCAAGAGTTTGTTTGACATCAGGGCCTCTATGGTTGATGAACACAATAAAAAATCTTGAAGATTCACAAACCTTTCTTCTTTTTTTTAGATTCTATTCTAGAGAAAACATTAAATCCCTAATTTTCTGGTGAGATGATAAAGAAGAAGCCATTAATTCTAGTTCAAACACTAGCATCTATTTACAAAAATAAAAAAGAAAGAGAGGGAAAAATAGGATTTGGGTGTAAAAGATGAGTTTGTGTGGAAAAGTAGGTATAAAATGAATTAAATAGATAATAATGTAGGTGGGTTGAGTTTGTATTAGAAGAGTAAGGAAAATGATTGGAAATTAGACAAACGTCCCTCTGTATAAAGAGGAAGGTAGGTTGAGCCAAGGAAGGAATTTTTTTAGAAATTACACAATCCCCAACACTCACACGAAAAAAGTAGGTTCAAACCTTTTCTCAAAGTACCAAGGAAAAAGAAGAGTAAGGAAAATGTCTAGAAATTAGACAAGCGCTAGTCAGTACAAAGAAAAAGGCAGGTTGAATCAAGGAACATGCTTAGAAATTACACAATCCCTACTTTCGTCGAAGTAACAAGGAAAAAGAAGAGTAAGGAAAATTCTTGGAAATTAAACAAGTGTTAGTCTATACAAAGAAGAAGTCAGATTGAGTCAAGGAAGAAAAATTCTTAGAAACTACATAAACCTTGACATATACACAAAGAAGGAAAGTTCAATCCTTTTTTTGTTAAACAAAGAAAAAGAAGAATAAGGAAAATTCTTGGAAATTAGAAATAATTTACCCTTCATAACCTATTCAATAGTTTGGAAAAGTTAACCTATTATGTAGTTCTTGTTGAGAAATGGTGCCTCAAACGTACTGGTGTTTAGGCCTTTGCATTGTCGAATAGACAGTTGAATATCACGGGACAAAGCCACTAGTCTGATCAAAATCCCTTTGGTGGAAAATGGTTTCTTAGTTAAGTCACTATTTTTCAAGTTTTCCTAACTTAAGTCATGGGGTTTTGAAGTTTCGTAATCTCCTGACTTAGCGACTCTGTGGTTCTCTTTGTTGTCAGCATGTCGCAACTTTTGAGAACTTTGCAACCTCTGACATGAGGTTTAGAAGTTCAGGTTTTGAGTGACAGAGTGATCCCTTTATCGACTTGTCGCAGCTTTCAAGGGAACTTTGCAACCTCTGACTTGAGGTTCGAAAGTTTGGATTTTGAGCGACTTGGTAGTTGGCACTTCATCAGTGAGATGTGGCTACTTCGGCGAGACTTTAAAGTCTGTCTCCCCGATAGACTGATGGGTTGTGGTGAGCATGTTGGTGACTCTCATTGATATGACTTGGCCTCGTTGGTGGGACTCTACCTTGTGTCTCTTAGATGGAACGATGGGAGCTATTATCAGTGAGACTTGTAGCCGTCAGTGGGACTCAAAGTGAGGTCTCCTTGATGGACTGATGACTATGGTGGGACCTGAGCTGTCAAGGAAGAAGTGATAATTGGTGCAAGCCATGCTGACTCGACAGTAGGAACCACATGAAATGATATGGACTACATTAGTATGACTTCATCATATCAGTGGGAGACAACATGTTATCTCACTGATATGGTGATGAGGTGGCCTTGGTAATAATGTTGAAGTAGGGACCATGTGGATCGATATAGTGAACATCAGAGTTGTTGGTTCTCCAAATCAACAGATCCACTAAATCCTAGAAGCAATCCACACTTCATGCTTAGATCTAGTGTAGGATTTGGCCAATGAACAAGAAATGAGATTGGAACAAATTTCCCCTGCACATCAGGCTCTATAAGACCTAGGGGGTGGCCCTTTTAGCAACACCTAATGATTCACACCCACACTCAAAAGGGTATTGTTGAACAAATAATTCTCTCACAAGAATATGCCAAGAAACATGAAAAATCACTCAACATTGGCTAAGTTATTGGGAAACCTTCATTAAAAAGCATGGAGAACATGGTAAATATCAACATTCTATAAAATAGGAAAAATGGGACTAAATGGCTTGTTGTTAAAATATGGTGATTCCTTCTAGGTTTTGAAAACAAAGAAACCTACTAAGCCAGTGTCTTATCCATAACAGAGTTAAGCTGAAATAATCCCCTGATAATAACATAAACATTAATTCAATGGCCTCTGAAACATCATTGCCTTATAGTAATGCAGCCACTTAAGGACATATTGTCAATCTAATTCCAAATCCTTGCATAATAACAGTGCTCTCAATGCTTAACTAAAAGCTAAATTTAATTTATTCATTGAATAAAAGCTATCAGCTAAACATTCATCACAAAAAATGTGCAATGAAAACCTAAAAAATCATTGTATTACACAAAGGAGACATTGACAATATGTCATTCTTCATCCTAAAATATAGATTGAATCTACCTGTCATTATCAATAAAGCCTATTACATCACTTAAAACTGAAACTTCAAGAACAACCTAAAACCTAGCAAATCCAGTTTGTACAATATAATTACACTGTACAGAAACTAGAGAAAAATAATATCTCCCAAAATCTTCTTTCAGCTGGAGAAAAATGAGAATAAGAAGAATAGAAAACCCTAAGACTTCATCTTCATGTGACATGTAGATCCTTCATCCTCCTTTGATCTGTAACTACCTCCAACTCATGAAGAATCTCCAATCTTCTCTCTAATTCATGCCTCTTGCATTTGCTTGCCATGTAACAGAAAATATTCCCCATCATGATGACCTTCTTCATTATGCCCTTTCGTTGAAAGTATCCTTTTTTTATTTGCAGCTGAAAAATATCTTAAGTGAAAGCCTTCATTCTTCATTTGCCATAGAAAACCCTTGGCTGCAAGAAGTCTCCATTTCACCTATGCATTTCATTTTACTGCCAGCAAAAGAAAGACCCATATTTCATGTTTGTTAACAATCTTTGTGAAATATCTTATTTCACCGCCCAACAAATAAAATTTTAATTTCATTTGTAAAAGCTTTAATTTTTAATATCAAGCAATAAAATTTTATTACCCATGCACTTATATTTCACTCTTTTCACAGTGAAGGATTTTAAAAACATTTTATCGAGCAAAACAAATATTAACCCAGGCCTCCTTTACATATCTTGATTATTTCTTCAACCACAAAATCGTGATTTTAATTTGCGTAGGTTCAAATTTTATCACTTGGGTTGTAAAAAGATTTACCCCCGTGCAATTACTCTGAGACTAACTCTCCACCGTAAAAAATCCATCGAATAATAATATTTGACAATAAATCTCGAACCCAACCATGCTTTGTGCAAATCTTTACCCATCATTGTGTATTGCGAATAGAATGAGAGAAATGAGAAATATAATAGTGATGCATGATAATGTAGCCAAAGTTTTCATGAAGGATTAAAAACCATTTATTGGGAAAATAAAAATTTACCCGTGCCTCCAAGCTTTCATTTATCTTCCCACCATTTAAGTCCTTCATTAAATATTTCCATAGTCCATGGGCCCACAACTTCTTTATTCAAACACTGTCAGGTTACCTTCACACATCACTAATTCATTTGGAAAAGTTAATATTTATTAGCGATGCATGATATGTCATATGAAATGGCTTTACTGCACTTCACCTTTTACTCTCCATTGATTTATTTCCACTGCAACAAACAAAATTTTATTTTATTTGTGAAAACTTTACTCTTGGCAGTTACCATCGCCAATCATGGATACACTAAAAAAAGAGAAATAAACTGGCGATGTGTGATGGAGAAAGCATATCATTATGCATCCCAGATTTATCAAGGAAAAGAGGTTTGAGAATTGCGATAAGCGAAATCTCCCTAATGCATTCATCCATGTGAATCCTTCATTCTCTATCTTGTTGCTTCCTTGGGAACCTTTGGTGGCACTTATTGTAGGCATAGCAAGAGAAAAATGTGCAGACCATTTTTTGGCAATGTTGGTCATTTTTTACCATTCTCGCAATCAAAATTCATCATAAACATGCTTAAAATTTCTGCCCAACCATTAGGAATAGTCATGGGACGAAATTAAAACCTGGAACAGTATTTTTGAGCTCCAAAACACCCCCAAAAATGTGTTGGAAAAGAAAAAACGTGATTAGCATTCCTCTTTGCACAATACACACTTGAATCTGCCCAAAACGCCTAAAAGGAACTGCCATGAAGATTAAGAGGTGTCAAATATTTCATGCAGAATAGAAAGCAAGTCAAAATCTACCCTAAAATGGTTATTTCGCACCATCACCGATAAGATGTGAGAAAGATTTTTGAAATCTGAGCGATTACAAGATGAGAGCATGCTCCATCGCCAATGTGCTGAGGGAAAGAGCCCTCAAATCCACAATGGGGGATGAGAGAACACAGTATTGCTCCATCACTGATTTGGAATGAAAAACCAGAACGCAACAAGATGGGGGATGAGTTTTGTGTGAGTGTCGCTTCTAGACCAATCAGAAGCAAGAATTAAACTTTCTTTAACAAAATAAATTTTGAAATGTATTTTATTTTTCCCTAAATGCATCTTTTACCTTTCCATAGTATTTAAAATATTCAAAAATATTTTAAACATTAGCATTTGAAACATTATAAAAAGTGCAAATTGTAATTATGCTTGTGGCCTAATTGGAGGAAATTCACCATGCACAAATTGGGACACCTGAGCCATGAAAAATTTACGTGTGGCCATAACCAATTATTTAGAGAAAACCCATTTCCCAAAACTTGCATCGCCGAAATATTTCTAGGACCTCCTTTTAAAATGGCCCCTGGGACGTGTTCACCACACCTGAAATTTGCATTAAAATAATGAATCATATGACCTTTTATTTTGATGAAAATGGAGCTAGAGACATTTTAGACCAAAACAAAAAATGGGTTTCCCTTAGAATTTGAAAATTTGAAACTTTTTGGAACACCAATTTTGGCCCTGTTACAGTCAACAACACATTAATTAACCCATCAAAACTCGTCCACGAGCCACGAAACTGAACATAAATGTTGAAATTTAAACCAAAAATTCAATGCAACAAACAAATTGACAAAATTCATCCTGAGGTGCAGGATATTAAATGCCAAAGTGGCTCACTTAGACTTTTCTGCAACTGTGCCTATCGGAGACCAATTCGAGCACACCAAGTCACCTCGAAAAATTATCAAAACACCTCTTGGGAAGATACCACTGGAAACATTAGATTATTTAGGTCCATTGAATGTTTTTGAAAGAGGGAGTTCCTTCAATCCACATTCATCAAAATATATTAAAGGTCAAACTTGACCTCCTTGAAACATTCAGATGTCAAAATATGACAAACTGCCTTTGCTTTTGACCTGGTAAAAATATCAAACTTGATCTTGTGGCTTTGAAAATGGACCAGGGAGCATATGAATATGAAATGAATGTAGAGAACCAATCAATTTTCCATGAAGATCATCTAGCTATGAAATATCCACCCAAACAGGAGGCTACCTCGTAGGCTTGAGAATTTGCGAACAACGAAATAGTCCTAGAACCCTCCAACTTTTCTCTTCAAAACCTTATCAAAACTCATCATAAGAGGCTGAAATTTAACATACATGTTAACATATGACAAATGAATACACTCACCAAGGGATTTGGCATGAAAGAAAATGGGCTCTGAATTATGACCCTTCAAAGTAGGTCACTAGGGAAAATTTTTCAGGTGTGTTTTTGAGTGTGCAAATCAAATTTTCACATCATGGACACTTCAAATTTGTAAAATTTTAAGGTGCCATTAGTGGCTCTTTCTGGGGATGTATGTTCCTCGATGAATAGAGTGAGATCTGAGAATCCTTTGGGAGAGCAGACCAAGTGTTAGAACCATTGGGAAACAAAGTCTATATTTAACTTTTTAACCTCACTTGGTGGCCCCAGGCCACCAAATGGAAAAGGGAAGCCAGTTCTTACCCCTGTCAAATACCAATCTGCTAAAAAAGTTGATCTCCCCAATCCATACTTTCCTCTATCACACCATAGAAACATGAGTGACTGCATTCTTGCAAACACAAATGTCAAGCTACCTTTGTATTTAGCTTTACTGTCATATAACAACCAAATCACATA
Organism: Sequoia sempervirens; assembly: GCA_007258455.2. Classification (NCBI taxonomy): domain Eukaryota; kingdom Viridiplantae; phylum Streptophyta; class Pinopsida; order Cupressales; family Cupressaceae; genus Sequoia; species Sequoia sempervirens. Next base: position 1,011,181,544 of record VDFB02271358.1, on the reverse strand, counting down.
AGCCACATCACTGCCACCTATTTCACTTTCTAATTTCGTGGAAAATGAAAAAATATGAGGATAAAGATCAATATTGTATGAAAATAAAATCTTATCACGTTCACTAACCCCCTCATAATGATCACGATCAGGAAAGGTATCATGCTTCAGTGATAATGTGCAATCCTCTTATGTAGTGAACAAAGAATGCTCACACATTTGTAACTCATCCAACTGAATTGCATCATAGGTGATCTTGTCATCATCCCAACAACATAGCTCAATCATATTACCATATGTCTCAATGTCTTAAAAACAAGATTCATCAACACTCATAATACCTTCATCCACATTCAAATCATGGCATTCAGAAGAAATGTCAACATCTCAAACAATATTTTCTACTTCAAACTCATAGACAAGACTGTAAGAATTAGTAATGTTATCACACACAAAAATTTCAAGAGCAGGCTTAGATAACTTAGAATTTACTTTTGTAACAAATTCCTCACAATGATTGTTTAAAACACATTCACTGCTACAAGAAGTATCATATTCAACACCACCTCCTATTGCATTAACATGAAAACTTAAGGCATATTGCTTATGAGGAAAACTATGAGTTGTAGATCCAAAAAAGAGGTCTGCATATGCATCCATGTGATTGACACAATCACGTTCTTCAAGTGAAAACTCATCATAAAGAGGTTCATTATTTGTACCAATATTTGTCAATACATTTTCACTTCCATGTACAACTACATCTATGCCATCATCATTCAAAATTTTTTGTGATAACTTCAAAACCAACATTTAAGGAGTAAAAGAAGGTAAATCATCAAACAAAACATGAGTTCCTTGTTCATCACTATCAACATATACATGTTCCTCATAATCAACTACTTGAGATGATTCATCCAATGAACCTTTTGCATGCATATCTCCTTCTCCGTTCATACTATTGTAACAATTAGTAGGGCTACCTTTCTCACTATCAAACTGAAAACCATCATTTATTTCTACATTACAACTTCTTACACATGATTTATTTGATTGAAAATCATTGCATACTCTGTCATTTTCATCTAATACACTGACATTCACATAAACACTCTTCAAATCAACATGCTCCTTTGTCTCATCATGAAAGCTTTCATCAATGCTACACTCAACACTTGTAGAAGAGGCAGGACCAATGGCACCATAGCACTGTTGTCCCCGCATCTCCTCTTCAAAAAAGATAGTCAATCCATATCCATCATCTTGTTCTTATGAGCCTTTAGAAATGTTATCATCATTTTCCTTGTTGAAACACTTTCCACTTGAAAAAAATAATTCACAATCACCAGGGATGCAAATAGAGCTGAAATCATCTTGATCACCCAGACAAGAATGCTTTTCAGCTGGTTGCAAACTTTCATCTAGAACATAATTGTTCTCGTCATGACGACATGGAAATTTAGAGTCAACATGATCTTCAATTGTATATTCAAAGTCCATAGAAGAGAAAATACTTTCAATATCAACTGCATCATTGCAACCTTCATTTGACTCAGGAAATTGATTCTCTATTTTTGTACTCTTAGAGCACATAGACAAAACCTTACACATTTCATTTACTTCATCATGATCATTATGGCAGCAATATTCATCTATATATATTTCTTTTGTAGGTTGTTCAAAAACAATATCCTCATCACTACAAGATGCACCATCATTGTCTTTTGCTATACCATTTGCATCCATTGGACTAAGTCTTGAAAAAGTACCATCACATAATTGAATTAGGAGATTACTTCCATATTTATCTATCATTTCCTCAATTATTAAAATCCATTGATGTATACATTTAAGATTAGGGGGCTTCAAGTGATCTAGCATAGTGCTCAAACCTGACTCACAATTCTCATAGAACAAATCAATGCAAAATAACTCATCGGGTCTTTTTGATTCTGGTATAGCAAGCAGAAATTTCATGAATCTATCATGAAAATCATAGATGGATTCATCCTCAAACCTTTCTATATCACACAATGCATCAATAGGTGACATAAGTTCAACCTCATTTTCATATTTCTCTTCAAAATATTTTTGGGTATGCAGATTTCTTTCTTCAAACAAGCAGTCATCATTCACTTCACCAAAGTCATCCATGAATAGTTTCTCAAGCTCTTGCCATGAATATATGGAATGCATTGGTAAACTAGAAAACCAATATTCAACATTATTCTAAAGTTCTTACAAAAACCTTCATGACAATATCCTCTTCTATTATTTGATAGTTTTCCATCAAATCAACAAAACCTTGTACATGCCTTAATGTTGATTCTTCAAAATCTCCTCTAAACTTAGGCAAATATTCATTAATTCTTCTTGGGATAGAATGTGGGTAACCTTGGATTTTACTAAAATCTAAAGGTTCATATCTTTCATTAGTGAACACTTTCCTTTGAGGGCATAACTGTGTTCTAGGTATGATATTACAGCTTGTAGAGGGAGAACTAGGACAACAATACATATTCACAAATAGAAACTTATTTCCTCTACAAGTATTCAATTCAATATCATTTTTAGAATATCCTACTTTCTTATTTCCCTTTCTACTAGTATCTTAAAATACTGAATAAGGGACAATATTAACTAGAACATTTTGTTGAAAATCTTCATACAAAGATATTACAATAGAAAAATACTCGAGAACTACTGCAACCAACTCTTCTAGTGATGTAGAATGTTACATAGAGTCACCACCTCTTTGGAAGAGGAACAAATCTTCAAGCAACAAAAAGCTTCTTCCAAGATCTATGTATTTCAAAATTCTCTCCACCAGTAGAGCACCAGACTTCAAGAATACATCAGAAATATTGCAGCAATCTCCTTCAAGTATGCAGTTCCTTGGATCATTCTGACCCAAAATACAGATCAACAAACTGATTGACTCTGTAATAGAATAGTCTGCAATTGGAGATTCAAAGCTCTCCCCAGCGGAGTCACCAATCTGTTGGTTCTCCAAATCAACATATCCACTAAATCCTAGAAGCAAGCCACACTTCATGCTTATATCTAGTGTAGAATTTGGCCAATGAAAAAGAAATGAGATTGGAACGCATTTCCCCTGCACTTCAAGCTCTGTAATACCTAGGGGGGTGGCCCTTTTAGCAACACCTAATGATTCACACCCATACTCAACATGGTATTGTTGAACATATAATGCTCTCACAAGAATATTCCAAGAAACATGAAATATCACTCAACATTGGTTAAGATATTGGGCAACCTTCATTAACTAGCATGGAGACATGGTAAATACCAATATCCTATAAAATAGGAAAAACAAGACTGAATGGTTTGTTGTTAAAATATGGCGATTCCTTCCAAGTTTTGCAAACAAAGAAACTTACTAAGCCAGTGTCTTATCCATAATAGAGTTAAGCTGAAATAATCCCTGATAATAACATAAACATTAATTCAATGGCCTCTAAAACATCATTGCCTTATAGTAATGCAGCCACTTAAGGACATATTGTCAATCTACTTCCAAATCCTTGCATAATAACAATGCTCTCAATGCTTAACTAAAATCTAAATTTAATTTATTCATTGAATAAAAGCTATCAGCTAAACACTCATCACAAAAAATGTGCAATGAAAACCTCAAAAAATTTGGATTATATTGATTAAAAAATCACTGTATTACACAAAGGAGACATTGACAATATGACATTCTTCATCCTAAACTGCAGATTGAATTTTCTTGCCATTATTAGTAAAGCATATTACATCACTTAAAACTGAAACTTCAAGAACAACCTAAAACCTAGCAAAGCCACTTTGTACAAAAAAATTACATTGTATAGAAACTGGAGAAAAATAATATCTCCCAGAATCTTCTTTCAGTTTGAGAAAAATGAGAATAAGAAGAAGAATAGAAAACCTAAAACTTCATCTCCATGTAACACCTGGATCCTTCATCCTCCTTTGATCTGTAACTACCTCTAGCTCATGAAGAATCTCCAATCTGCTCTCTGATTCACACCTCTTGCATTTGCTTGCCCTGTAACAGAAAATATTCCCCATCATGATGACCTTCTTCATTATGCCCTTTCGTTGAAAGTATCCTTTTGTTATTTGCAGCTGAAAAATATCATAAGTGAAAGCCTTCATTCTTCATTTGCCACAGAAAACCCTTGGCTGCAAGAAGTCTCCATTTCACCTATGCATTTCCTTTTACTGCCAGCAAAAGAAAGCCCCTTATTTCATGTTTGTGAACAATCTTCGTGAAATATCTTATTTCACCACCCAACAAATAAAATTTTAATTTCATTTGTAAAGACTCTAATTTTTAATATTGGGCAATAAAATTTTATTACCCATGCACTTATATTTCACTCTTTTCACAATGAAGGCTTTTAAAAACATTTTATCGGGAAAAAATTTTTTTTACTCGGGCCTCCTTTACATATCTTGATTATTTCTCCAACCACAAAATATTGATTTTAATTTATGGAGGTTCAAATTTTATCACTTGGGCTGTAAAAATATTTACCCTCGTGCAATTACTTTGAAACAAGCTCTCCACCACAAAAAATCCATCAAATAATAATATTTGACAATAAATCTCGGGGCCCACCATGCTTTGTGCAAATCTTTACCCAACATCGCGTATTGCATATAGAATGAGAGAAATGAGAAATATAATAGCTATGTGTGATAATGCAACCAAAGTTTTCATGAAGGATTAAAAATCATTTATCGGGAAAATAAAAATTTAACCCTGCCTCCACCCTTACATTTACCTTCCCACCATTTAAATCCTTCATTAAATATTTCCATAGTCCACGGGCCCACTGCTTCTTTATTCAAACACTATCAGATTACCTTTGCACATTGCTAATGCATTTGGAAAAGCTAATATTTATTAGCGATGCATGATATGTTATATGAAACGGCTTTGCTGTACTTCACCTTTTACTCTCCATTGATTTATTTCCACCACAACAAATAAAATTTTATTTTATTTGTGAAAATTTTACTCTTGGCAGTTACCATCGCCAATCGTGGATACACTAAAAAAAAGAGATATCAACTGGCAATGTGCGATGAAGAAAGCATATCATCACACATCGCAGATTTATCAAGGAAAAGAGGTTTGAGAACTATGATAAGAAAAATCTCTCTGATGCATATGTCCATGCAAATCCTTCATTCTCTATCTTGTTGCTTCCCTGCAAACCTTTGGAAGCACTTATTGCAGCCATAACAAGAGAAAAATGTGTAGGCCATTTTTTGGCAATGTTGGGCATTTTTGACCATTTTGGCAATCAAAATTCATCATAAACATGCTTAAAATTTCTGCTCAAGCATTAGAAATGATCATGGGACGAAATTAAAACCTAGAACAGTATTTTTGAGCTCCAAAATACCCCCAAAAATGTTTTGGAAAATAAAAAACGTGATTAGAATTCCTCTTTGCACAATACATGCTTGAATCTGCCCAAAACGCCTTAGAGGAATTGCCATGAAGATCAAGAGGTGTCAAATCTTTGATGCAAAATAGAAAGTAGGTCAAAATCTACCCTGGAATGGTGATTTCGCACCATCGCTAATAAGATGTGAGAAAGTGTTTTGAAATTGCGATGAGTAATAAGAAGCTAAGAGCATGCTCCGTCGCCAATGTGCTGAGGAAAAGAGCCTTCAAATCCATGATGGGTGATGAGAGGACACAGTATCATTCCATCACTGATTTGGAATGAAAAATGAGAACGCAACAACGATGGGTGATGAGTTTTGCATGAAGCTGTGAGTGTCGCTTCTGGACCAATTAGAAGCAAGAATTAGACTTGCTTTGATAAAATACATTTCGAAATGTATTTTATTTTTCCCTAAATGCATCTTTTACCTTTCCATAGTATTTAAAATATTCAAAAATATTTTAAACATAAGCATTTGAAACATTATAAAAATGCAAATTTTAATTATGCCCACAACCCAATTGGAGGAAATTCACTGCACACAAACCAAGACACCTAGAGCTATGAAAATTTGCATGTGGCCACAATCAATTATTTAGAGAAAACCCATTTCCTCAAAACTTGCATCGCCAAAATATTTCTAGGACCTCCTTTGTAAAATGGCCCCTGGGATGTGTTCGCCACGCCCAAAACACATTAAAATAACGCATCATATGACCTCTAACTTTGATGAAAATGAAGCTGGAAACATTTTAGACAAAAAAAGAAATGGGTTACCCTTAGAATTTGAAAATTTGAAACTTTTTGGAACACCAAATTTGCCCCTGTCACAGTCAGCAACACATTAATTAACCCATCAAAACTCATCCAAGAGCCACAATACTGAACAGGAATGTAGACATTTGAACCAAAAATTTAGTGCAACAAACAGGTTGAAAAAATTCATCCCGAGGTGTAAGATATTAAATGGCAAAGTGGCTCACTCAAACTTTTCTGCAACTATGGCTATCAAAGACCAATTCGAGCACACCGCGTCACCTCCTTGAAAAAATATCAAAACACCTCTTGGGAAGCTACCACTAGAAAAATTAGATCATTTAGGTCCATTGAGTGTGTGTGAAAGAGGGATTTCCTTCAAACCACATTCACCACAAGATATTAAAGGTCAAACTTGACCTCCTTGAAACATTCAGATGTCAAAATATGACAAACTACCTTTGCTTTTGACTTGGTAAAAATATCAAACTTGATCCTATGGCTCTGAAAACAGACTAGGGAGCATATGAATATGAAGGGAATATAGAGTGCCAATAAATTTTCCATGAAGACTATCTAGCTGTGAAATATCCACCTAAACAGGAGGCTACCTCGTAGGCCTAAGAATTTGTGAACAAAACAGTCCTAGAACCCTCCAGCTTTGCTCTTCAAAACCTTATCAAAGCTCATCACAAGAGGCTGAAATTTAACATACATGTTAACATATGACAAATGAATACACTCACCAAGAGATTTGGCATGAAAGCAAATGGGCTCTGAATTATGACCCTTCAAAGTAGGCCACTAGGGAAAAATTTTCAGGCGTGTTTCTGAGTGTGCAAATCAAATTTTCACATCATGGACACTTCAAATTTGCAAAATTTGAAGGTGCCATCAAGAGTGACTATCTTGTATTGGTTGGAGGTGATAAGATGTCCCATCGATATGGTGATATATTGCTCGCTTCACATGGTTGTTGTGAAGCGATAGGAGCAATTGACTCTTTGATATTATGTTAACTGTATGGAATGCTCTTGATCATTTACTGTAGTTGTTCGTTGGAAGTTGAACAAAACCATTCCTTGTTGGAATTTTGTAATTAGGGTTAGGGTTAAGAATGAATGTTATAAAACCCTAGAAAATTTTGTAATAAAAGAGTGTGGGAAATAGAATAGGGTTATGCTACCAGATTCTCTCCAAAATGGAACAAGATGTAAATCTCCTATAATGGTCGTGAGCTTGATATTGAATTGTAACTATTTTTGTTGTTGAATAATACAATGGTGATTTGGGATTTTGGAGTGTGGGGTTTTTTACCCGTAAGGATTTTCCCCACGTAAATCTATGTGTTCATATTTTTTGTTCCATCTTTCATGTTTAATGGTTTTGCTTGATTGAATTTATTTAATGGTGTTGTTTGGAACTGGTTCAATTAGCATTAATTTTTTCTCTAAGGGTTAATGTGGGAAATAAAATATGTTTGATTTTGCTTTGTTGCAAAGTGGTCTGTGTCTTTGAGGTGATCTAATGAAATTAAAATTACCGAAGGCACTGTTGTTCTTGGATGTTTCTTTCTGAGATGACCGACTTATTTTCCCAACAAGTGGTATTATATCCATCTTCTAGGATTTTATTTTGCTTTCATGTGTAGGTTTTTGAGTTGCATGTACTTGCATGTGTATTACATGTACTTTCATGGACTTGCATGTGATTGCATGTTGATGCATGTTTGAATTCCTAGTGTTTCTGGTTCTAGGTATTCCTTTTGTGAAGATTTCTTAGTGTGATAGGCTTGAGGAAATAGGAAGGAATCATTTGATATTTTGATCCTTTGGTGAGTTGAAATTATTTCTCTTTTGTTTGAGTTCCAAGAGACAACACACAATATGGAAGATGGAGAAACCCAAGTTGGTCATATTGAATTGATGTAACCTGAAGCTTGTGAGTTGGAAACTATATAAACCTAATGCAAGGGGTGGAATATTATCTTCTCTATGGTTGTGTTGCAGCAAAGATTTCATATTGGGTGTTTGTGTGAGGGGCTCCTTGATGATATGGATAAGCTTGGGTTGTTTCTCAGCTATGGTGAAATGTGCTTATGTTGGGTTTTTTGTCCTTGTATTGAAAGGCATGGTTTTACTGGTACCTCAATTGCATGAAGGCTATGGAGTTGGTCATTGGATGATTTGAAAGCTCCTACAATAGCATGTCTCTCTCTTGGATGCACGTACATGTTGGTGGTTGAGGAGTTGGCTTGAAATGGGCCTAAAGTTTCTAACAACCTTTTTCTCTCATGGATGTTTTGTACCTGCATGGATCAAACTCGTGCTTTTGGATCTAAGATTTTTCTATAGGTTTTCTTAAAAAATTATGCTGATGGTCACTCATGATAATCCATTTTTTGGTTTAACTGTTATGGTGTTTATATTTCAAAATTTTGAGTCATCCAGATGTGAAGTGGATATGGATGTGCATGGGTGTTCTCAAACATAGTGGTTTTGCAGGTTTTACATGGTCAAGAAAAAAAAACTTGTGGTTTTGTGGAGTTACTATTAAACTATTTTCTAGACCCTAGCTTTTGGGGGCGTTGCTGGATGAGATAGTTGTAGTTCTGCATACATGCTTTATGCATGGTAAGATAAGGTGTGTTTTCTTCTTTGCATGGGAGTGTTGGTATATGATTAGTCATTCAACATTCTTGTGGTGATGCTTGGTGGATTCCTTGACTATGGTGCTCATTGTGGATGTGATTGGAGAATCGGATCTGAGCTTGATCTAGTGTTTGAGTCATGATTTTCTACGTGGTTATTCTCTTTGAGATCTCAATGTTGCAGTTTCTAGTGCGATGATGGGTTTGCATGTTTCAATTTTTTGGATCTATGAGTTATGCAGTTGTATGGACTGATCACCCATTTAGTTGCACTGGGATAACTCAAAAGTGGACTATCTATATCCATGAGGTTGATTCGATGTTGATGCAGACTTGTTAGTTGGCCTTGTCTCTAGTCACTTGTGCATTGGTGTGGTTGCTTTGAGATGAGAGATTAGATGATAAGAAAGTACCTAGGTATTCAATGTTGGGGTCCTGTAGCATGTTGTATCACGATGTCATGGATAGCTTGGATACACTGCTTTGTGTAAGCTTTTGACAGTGATGGTAATTCTTTTGCTTGGTTTTGGAGATCTTGGTGTTGCTTGGTATTATTGTCAGATGGATATGTTAATGTGTGGACTTGAAGGATTTTCATTATAGTAGATGTTTGGTCATGATGCTTGAAATCTCGGTATCATGGTTTAGTGGGAGCTTTAGCAGTGGTTGTGGATTCATCAGTTGGTGGTGAATGATCTTCTTTAGTGTTGCATATGTTACTAGGAGGAATTCTTAGATCTTGTTGCTGCAAATGGGTTCTTTCACATTTGCATGGACACTATTTGAAGATGTGCAACATCTCGGAACCATGGAGGATTCTTGGAGTCTTTGGTTGAGGTGTTGGTGGTGCTTGATAGGTGATGTTGGTTTAGAAGTTTGTTTTTCTTTGTCATGTTACACTCTTGACTACGCATTAGAGTTTTGGCATGATGCATTACTCTTGAGACCATGGTATGTTCACTTGGAGCATGGTATCTCCTAAGGGGGATGGTAAGATCATGATTTCAAGATAAGTTCCTGGTTCAGATGATTGGAGCTTTTGACAGTGGTCTGGTAATTCTTTGTGTATTGGGTGCATTGGTCATATGCTTGAGAACTTCATGATGGTGTAGTGATGCATTTGGATTTTAGCATGAGATGATTAGTTAAACGTTCTCATGGATACATGAAGAATAAGGTGAGGTTGTATTTATCTTATGAGAAAAGTGTTGATGGTTACTCTTGATGAAGATTTCAATAGAAAGTTTGAGGAGCCTACACCTTGGTTTAAATGTAATTTCACAAAGACTAATGAGGAGATTGCTCTTGGAGAAGTCATGATGACTTGGTTATCCTGGAGGAGCATTCTCATTCCCCACTCTTGGTCTACTCTATAGTTTTTGCTTGAGAGGTATTGCCTATTGTTTCTCTCAGGTGTTTTATGATTTCTTTCATGGATATGGATCTTGAACTGCTATTAGATGTTTATGAAGGATTCATTCTGAGAGATGGATAGTATGGTCATCTCCTTGTGCATTGTGATTACTTTCATTGATGTTGAGTTTAGGAGATGCAATGGGCTGATTTCCTAAGATGGGAAATGAAATAGTTTGATCTTCTTGGAGAAGCTTACATCCATTACATGTATATATGTTGTGTTTGATCTTGGAGATTGAACGGTTGGGTGTTGTTATGTTGTTCTCTATGGGGTTTTGAAGGAGATCATACTTGACACAATTGAAATTTAGAGGTGTATGTAGGAGGATTTTTCTACAGGTTCATGTTGTGTAGAGATGCTCTCTTTGATCTTGGTGGTCTTCCTAGAGGTTTGATTTCATATTGCATTGGTTTGAGATTTGGTTGGAGCTATTGTTTTCACTCAAGTTCTTGGGTGGTAACTTGGAGGTTCTTTATCTCTTTCCTATGTTGGGTATGAAGATCTTGGGAGAGTTGTGCAGACTTGTTGTGAGATCTGTATTTATAGGTTTTGTATATCACCGTGGATGGTTCCTTGAAACTACATGTTTACACTCTCTATGTTATGTTATTGGTAGACTCGTTATTCCTTGTTCTTTCAAATTTGGCATTACCCATGAAGTGGGAGTTCCTGGATGTGTTTGGTCTTCCTCGATAGGTTTGTACATGGAGCTTACAGTATCTATGATTGTTGGGTTGGTTGTATTACTGGCATGAGTTTACTAATGAGGATACCTTGGAGGTATGTGAGATTGGATGGATTAACGCTTATTGTGGGTGCTATTTCCATTCACGTGGGTTTTTTCGTTGGATGGGAGCAATCAGTTCTCTAGTTGTTGTTCTAGCTAGTGTTCTATCTTGTTTCTAGAGGATAACTTCATGGTTGTGTTCATGTTGAGTGCTTTGAAGTTGAAATTACTTTGTATGGATTGTTGAGTGTAGTGGAGTAGTGACAGTGTGTTGAAACCTTTAGTGTTAGTTGGTTCTGATGGTGGTGTCTCAGATTAGACTATTTCATATGTACGCCATGGTTTTTTCCTTTTCTTCTTTAGAGGATGGCTGAAACTATAGCTTGATATGGTAGACATTATAGATGTTGCAAGTTTCCTAGAAGATATAGAGGATTCATGTGTTGATTGGAAGGCAATATGTTCTTCAGCAAATGGGAGAATGTTGAGAAATGGCGCCTCAAACGTACTGGTGTTCAGGTCTCTACATTGTCAAATAGATAGTTGAATATCACAGGACAAAGTCACTAGTCTGATTGAAATCCCTTTGTTGGAAAATGGTTTCTTAGTTAAGTCGTTATTTTTCAAGTTTTCCTAACTTAAGTCACAGGGCTCTAAAGTTTCGTAATCTCCCAGCTTAGCTACTTTGTGGTTCACTTTGTTTTCAGTATGTCGCAGCTTTTGAGAACTTCATAACATGAGGTTCAAAATTTCAGGTTTTGAGCGATAGAGTGATCCCTTTGTCGGCATGTCGCGACTTTTGGGAACTTCGCAACCTCTGACTTGAGGTTTATAAGTTCGGATTTTGAGTGACTTAGCGATTGGTTTCATTGGGGGGACGTGGCTACTTTGGCGGACTTTAAAGTTTGTCTCCCCATGACCAATGGGCTATGGTGAGCATGTTGGTGATGAGGTTGACTTGGTAATAATTTTGAAGTAGGGACCACGTGGACTGGTATAGTGAACATCAGAGCGACTATCTTGTATTGGTGGGAGGTGATAAGATGTCCCATCGATATGGCGATATATTGCTCGCTTCACATGGTTGTGAACCGGTTGGAGCAATTGACTCTTCAATATTTTGTTAACAGTATGGAATGCTCTTGACTATTTACTATAGTTGCTCATTAGAAGTTGAACCAAACCATTCCCTGTTGGAATGTTGTACCTAGGGTTAGGGTTAAAAATGAATGTTATAAAACCATAGAATATTTTGTAATAAAAGAGTATGAGGGAAATAGAATTATTGGTGCTTCATCAGGGGGACGTGGCTACTTCGGCGAGACTTTAAAGTTTGTCTCCCTAATAGATCAATGGGCCATGGTGAGCATGTTGGTGATGA
>VDFB02271358.1:1011030845-1011169063 GCA_007258455.2 Sequoia sempervirens | reverse complement strand
TTGAATGTTTACACTTTTTGACATGCTAATTTAATGAAGTGTGCCAATGGTCTAAGAGGTCACTCTGAAGATTTTGAACTTTTGTCATCCCTTGAAGACACATGTTCTAAGGGTCTATGATGTCACTTTTATGTTGTTAAATTTTTTGTTGGCTTCCTTTTATATTTGTGAGCTCTAGAGCATTAAAAAACATTTTGATAAATTTTCATTTTTTTTTTGAAATTCCTTAGTGTACTAGTATGCTCTTCAATATTAGGATGCCCATTATGATTTTTGCACACTTTGGTGGGCTATTGTATTGTCATGCTTCAATACCTTACAAGACCCTTTCACGACAAACAATTTTTAGTTGTCCTTTTATGTCCAAGCTCTATTCTTTATCTTGTTTGATGTGTTGTAAAGCTTCTTTTGTAAGCTATGTAAGAACATTGGAAAATATGAAATCCATGAACTTGGGAGACAATGATTCACAATGATTTATGCTTGTTTAAAAAATGAAACTACAATTTATTTAAATATGTAAAATAATATTTAGTATTGAATTTGAGATCGATTAGATACTTTTCAAATACATTGCCACACCATATTATTAGTATTTTTAACAAAAAAAAAATTACCACCAAGATACTTGTTAAGTGCACTTGCCCAACACCATAAAGAGTGAATTTGAGAGGGAAATACTTGAAACTTAGTCCATTAGCATGACACCATAAAGAATAAATACGGCAAGATGTGAAGCCCTTCATACTTTGGATCGAAGTTTTACACCCACTTTGACAACTACTACCTAGATAAGTCCGACACCCGCTTTCACACTTGGTAGAGAATTACCTAGTCAGACAAATCCCACTAGTACTGATTGCCTCTCGCCATCGCCAACTAATTGCTGTTGTCAGCTGAAGCACATCTCTCTAGATATACATTGTTTTATCTGCTTATGAACAGCTTGTCCAACTCGTTGTCGCTATTCTTGATTGCCGCCCGAATGATTAAACAAGTATTGAGCACACAGATAACTTGGCATTGCCCGTGTGCCATTTCCATTTATTTTAGATGAGTAATATCTTGTAATAATTTTTTGTGCAGGTTTCTCTGATTACCATACGAGGCATGGTTATTATGTCTATGCCTATTTCCTTTAAATTCCCTAAGTTCTTATTTTCAAAAAGCTGCTCATGTGCCCACAAATTTTGTTATACGTTTCACATTCACATTTGTACAAGGGCTGTGACGCTTGTTCAGTTGAAATTAACTTAATGATTTCGACAATACATTTTGCAGGTTGGAAGCTGCCCAAGCATTGCCATTGTTGAAACTTGAAATGTGAAATGTGAAGGAGTGATAAAAATGTACAAAAGAGTATTGGGTTTGGCATTGTCACTTTTGCTGTTGGCTGTAGCTCACGCGTCGATCCACGAATACACCAATGGTGCCTTTTCTCCACAGATGAATGCATTCTCCTTCTATGCGGGCAGTGAGGGGCTTTATGCTTCTTCAACTACAGGCAATGCGAAATCATTCATCAAGTATGTTTTCGCATCTCTTCCCCTTTATTTTTTAATTGGACAGTGGGGTCTATTAGCTGAAATAGTTTGGAATAATATAGTCAGAGGGAGAATTATCTCTCATTTAATTGGATTAGAAATCTGGATCTATGAAAGAAAAATATGATTTTTCATTACAGGTGTGATGAGAACTGTTTGGATTTGCCAAATTTTTAATAGTATTTTGCAATTTGGTGTCTTACTGGATAAGTTTTTTGGAACTGATATGGAAATCAGCTGCTGCTGATGAATGTCTAGATCTGTTCTAAATTACGGAAATTCTTGTTTGGTAGGTTTGACTCACTTACTTTCCGAAGGACCAATGCATCTGCTTCTAAGCACGGGGATATGGAGCATATCACTGGACTAATTGAAGCAATCATATTTGAGATAAAGGACAAGGATTTGATTGGGCGCACCTCACATTCTGGGGAAACTGCACTCTGCTGTACTCTTGACCTCGCGAAGTCAGAAGGCTGTAAACAGGGTCATATCATTATTCGGCAATCTTCTAATGAAACAGACTGGCCTCGCCATATCTCTTTTGTTTTCCAGGGAAATAATTTGGAGACGAAGACCCAGCCAGACACCATCTACATACCAAAGACTGGCTTGTACAATCTATATTTTATGTTCTGTGATAAACAACTGAAAGATACCGTTGTTAATGGCAGAACTCTGTGGAAGAACCCAGCAGGTTATTTGCCAGGCCGGCTGGAACCTTTAATGAAATTTTATGGTTGTTTGTGTTTGGTGTACATAATTCTTGGACTTATATGGTTTCTCCAGAATGTACGGTTTTGGAAAGATATAATACAACTGCAGAACTGCATATCAGCAGTTATTTTTCTCAGTATGTTGGAAATGACCTTGTGTTATTTTGAATATGCTAATTTCAATGGAACCGGACGCAGACCTGTCAGTATTACTTTCTGGGCAGTCACCTTGGGGGCTATTAAGAAGACTGTCTCTCGCCTTCTCCTTCTTGTGGTTTCTATGGGTTATGGTGTGACACGACCGACTCTTGGAGGAATTACTTCCAAGGTGGCTCTTCTTGGAATAATTTACTTTGTGGCTTCAGAGGCATTGGAGCTTGTAGAGAATGCTGGGAATATAAATGATGTTCCTAGAGAAGGAAGGACTTTATTTGTGATACCTGTTGCAGTTTTGGATGCTTTATTTATAATATGGATCTTCACTTCCTTGTCAAAAACCTTGGAAAAGTTGCATGTAAGTTGCTCTTCACTACTTTTTTTTTCTGAATTGTGTTTCTTCTAAAAGAATAAAATGGATAATAGACCCCATCATAATGTGAGGCTTAACCATGGAAATGGAGAGAGACCGACATTACGAGTTTCGATTAGCATCTCACTCTCTGGAAGAGATCTACAAATTTAGAGACATTATTTTCTCTGTTCTAAGTTTTCTCCATCACGAAGGACAGCCATGCAGGAGGACTTTCTCCTCCTTGATATTGCAAGTTAGAATTCCATCTACATCATTTAATGATCATCTGTACTCTCAATTATTGCACTAGAATTTCATATTAATTTACAGGCAATTTTCATTGAGACAAAATAATAAAAATGTGTAGTTTGTGTGGAAGAGGAATATCATCAATTCTTTGATTGCTAAAAGAGTCACAAAAATATGCCAATAGGAAGACCGAAATTTATGTAAACTTAAAACTGCTATAGGCATTGACAAACTGAAATACTTAAGAATTTCAACATCGACTAAGGTCAGTATACTTGGCTAGAACATGATGCTTAATTTTTTATTTATGTCAGGTGAACTAGATTGGTCAGGAGAAGTAGCAGGCGAACCATCTTTAAGATCAGCTGCAGAGTTGTGAAGATTAACCACTGGAGGAAAAGAAGTTTTGCCAATATGACTGGCAACAATGACCTCACCCTGCCCTATAGGCACTGGAGAAGGCTGTCAGTTGGAATAGATCAGTCTTCCACAGAAAATAGGGCTGTGGTTTTTCTCAAATCTATCATAGACCATCCATCATGATAATAAGGTTCTTAAGGTCTGGTAATCTCTTTTCTAACAGCGGCTTGCAGTTAAATTAGCAGCACTGCTGGCGGTTCACTCATCTGCAGCAATTTATCTTTTCATCTGTCTCTGAAAAGGAGTCGTGTGTTTTCTCTACTTCTTAAATGGTAAATTAAGTTGTTGGTTTTGGTTTTGGTTTGGGTTCCGGTTTGAGTTTGCGAGTATGGTGATTTTTTCCCTGCGTTTGGCCATACAATATATAGTATTAATAAAAACATCCATAATTTGCAAAAAGAATAAATACAGGACTGAAAACATAGCTGATAGTGATAAACATATTGATAATTCAATGTCAAATGTCAAATCAATACAGAATTACAATCAATAATATTCGTGTTTCTCTTCATCGAGAGCTTTAATCTCATCTCTTGGATCAGTTGAACCACAAGCAGACCTAGTGCCACTCCCACTAGCTGTACTATGCAAGTCCTATGTATGAGCCTCCTCATCCTTGAAAGAGACTGTGGAAAGCAGTGCAACAAAAGCATCCATGTTGGCAAACTCAAGGGCTACATCTCAATTCCTCATTGCCCCATCCTTGTAGTCAACTTGCTTATGTGACATGTTGTGCAAGTTGAAATGCACATATACCAACTCCTCTGCCTTCTTTGCAGCCAATGGCTTGCACTTAATTGAATGAATAAAGGAGTATGCACTTTAGTTCTGCTTAGTTGAAGAACTCACAACCTTTTGAAACTGGAGACAAAATTAATACAATATTTACAATTAGAAAATATAATAGCTGTCAAAGAAAAATAAGAAAGCTAAAAAGTAAAAAATGTATACCTGTGATAAAACTTTGATTACAAGAGGTTGTAGATAAATAGAGCCTTGGCCATAGAGGTACTACCATGTATGAGTGTCCTTGTACCCGTCTCTTAGAGTTACTGGGTTCTTTGCTTTGGGCTCCCGTGCCCGCTTCGGGAGCATCCCGGTCTGGGAGAACTCGGGAGTGCCCCGGACACCCTGGGTTCCCTATACCCACAAGAAACCCGGGGCATCCGGGGCACTCCTGGGGGTGCCAATGCCTAGGGGGTGCCAAAAATGAAGTTAAAAACATAAAAACAAGTTGCAAAAAGTGCAACTTAAACAGATCAAGCTGCTGCAGATCATAATTCTCCCATGGGAGGCAGCTCATCATGACGAGTCTGGTTTGTAATGGTGGCTTCCTAGCATGCAGTCTATGAGAAGTTTAAAGCATTCCTAGGGACATCCTTGTGAGTGTAGTATATCAGTTTTTGATGATAAATAGAATAAAAGAAACCCAAAAACTCCATGAAGACAAAGCTATCATTTGTCTATTCACAATGTCTTATAGAATGCTATGTTTTCCAGGTCAGTTTTAATAGAGGGTCCCTACCATTTATCTTTATCACTACCATTGATCAATGATGAAGTATCATACTATCAAATGTATTTACAATTCTATATATTTTTAATTTTTTTGCATATATATCTATTGTACAACCGTACCCAAACATACCATACCCAAGACTTTTTTTTTTCGTCGTATCGACGTACCCATACCCAATCCTGTACCAGAATCGACAACTTAGAGTTGAAGCTATAAAATTGTCTAAATCATCTGCGATTGTGTCCTCAACATTTGGTTGAATTAGAAAGATTGTTTGATCCTGATAGACTGAGTAGAAACCAGAGTACCCAAGGAGATGACTACGAAGCTATCAATATGGGGACAGAAGAACAAGTAAAGAATGTTTTTATTGGAAAAGTTTGCACACCTGAAGAAAGAGAAGGCATCTTACAATTCATGAAAGAATTTCCAGATGTAGTAGCCTGGGGATATGAAGATTTGAAAACGTATGATACCTCATTGATTACACACACAATTCCATTGAAACCAGGCAGTAAGCCATTCAGGCAGAGGCAGAGACCGATGAACCCATTATTAGAACCATTGATTTACCAGGAGGTTAAGAAGCTTCTTTTTGCTCGCATTATCTTTCCAGTGAGGCACTCCACGTGGGTCGCCAATCTAGTTCCAGTTAGAAAGAAGAATGGAGAAATAAGGTTATGTAGATTTTCGCAAGTTGAATAGAGCCTCCGAAAAGGATAACTATCCATTGCCTTCGTTAGATGAAGTGTTGCAAATAGTGAATGGTTCGCAGATGATGTCCTTCTTGGATGGCTATTCAGGATATAATCAGGTAATGGTGGAGCAAGCAGATAGATTGAAGACAACATTCACCACAAAATGGGGAACCTTCGCATATAGGAGAATGCCTTTCGGCTTGATCAACGCAGGAGCCACTTTCCAACGAGCTATGGATATCGCCTTCCGAGATTTGGTAGGAAAGTGCATAATTATATATATGGATGACTTGACCGTGTTTTCAAAAAGAAGAGGAGATCATGTTGAAGACTTAAGAAGATTTTCAGAGATGCAGAAGATTCGGTGTCTCTCTCAATTCTAAGAAATGTATATTTGGTGTCATCGAAGGAAAATTGTTAGGTCACGTCATCTCGGAGAAGGGTATTTCAATTGATCCAGAGCGTATCGAGGCCATTTCAAGGATTGGTTTGCCAGGTAGTCAGAAGGAGTTGAGATCATTCTTCGGAAAAAATAATTTTGTGAGAAAGTTTATCACTGGGTTTGCCGAGATCGTGAGGCCATTGAATGAGATGCTGAAGAAGAATGCAAAGGTGGAATGGACTCCATAGACTAGGAAGGCTTTTGAGGAGATCAAACAAGCAATAGTGGATGCTCCAGTACTGGTCAGCCCAGATTACACCAAGCCTTTCTATTTGTATTCATTTGCCTCAGAACACACATGTGCAACAGTTTTGACACAGAGAACAGAAGAAAGAGATGAACACCCAATTGCTTTTATGAGTGCACCTTTAAAAGAGGCAGAATTAAGGTATCCCAGTATTGAGAAGCAGGCTTACGCTTTGGTAAAGGCCGTCAAGAAATTTAGACACCATATCTTGAGAAGTAAGGTCTATGCTATTGTTCCAGATGCCACAGTAAAGACTTTGCTGATGCAAAACGAGTTAGGAGAAAGAAGAGGCAAGTGGGTCGCCACTTTGCAAGAATATGATATAGAGATACAGCCTATGAAATTGGTCTGAGGACAAGCTTTGGCTCAGACGATTGCAATGACTGGTCCAGAATTAGTTCAACAAACGTATGTATTGGAAGAAGTGTCTCCGGGGGAGTGGTATGACGACACAGTTTACTACTTGTTGAATCACAGATGCCCTCGTCACCTGAATCCAGTCCAACGAAGAGCTTTGAGAATGAAAAGTCAGAGATTCATGCTCCAAGGATCAGTTCTTTACAGAAGAAATTATGAAGGTATTTATCTGAGATGCGTAGGAAAACAAGAAGTGTAATGTCCCCTTCTCGAGCATGATCTTTCCAGTTGACCGTTGGCCTATTCCAGAGACCCGTAGGCTATTCGGAAGGTGAAATTAGGGTTTCATGTTTTGAAGGATGCTCTTGCTTGAGGTTGGTTGATTCAATGGCGGATTCTTTCTGGGTTTTCAGAGAGCTTCGCAGTGATACGTTTTTCTTGGCATTCTGAGCATCTTCAGGAATTTACTATTTTTAGTAAATTCTATTTCTGACAGTGGTCCTGTTGGTTTCGGCTCGGTTGGCTTTCCATTTCAGACTGATCAGTTGGCTTACTCATTTTGGGCTTTGGGGCACAATTGGAGAGATAAGTCGAATTTTTTTAATTAAGTCATGTTTTAATGTTATATTTTAACGTTGACTTTCGCCTTGGCCTAGCGACTTCACTTTAAGTTGTTTTAAAAGATGTTCTTTATGGGTGGGCGCTCCATTGAAGGAATTAATTATATTTTTTATAAAAAGATTTAATCCAAGCATAAGTTGGACACCAACTTCAAGGAAGAGATAAAGTTTATAATAAAAAGTCAAATATTGCTTGGGAAAGTGGGACGCCATCTATTGGAGAATTAGGGTTTGACTCAAAAAAGAAGATTAGGGTTTCGAGAAGAGTCATTTGGAAATTATAAAAGGAAGCCATTGGTTCTCATTTCATCATCTTTTGTCTACAGAAATGTTATGCTGCTGGATTGGCTTTGGGATTGCTTCGAGGAATGTAAGCCTCCTAGCTTGGCATTGCTTCTCGCTTGAAAGATAGCGACTAGTGGTGAAATAGTGTAGTTTTGAGTGTTTTGTAGTGGGATTTATGCATTGTAGTTAGTGTGTGGCTTGTAGATCAGTTTTATGCATATTAGAGAAATTCTGGAATTGCATTTTCATTACAGCAGATTGTCATTTTCATTCATAAGTCAAAAAATACAAAAAAAATCATTCTGGGCATTGTCTAGATCCCTCTGTCTGTGAAGGGCGCCACTTTTCATTAAGTTTCAGATTTTTAGAGAAGTATTGAATTTTTAAAGTCAAATCGCCCCTCTTGTTGGGCAGTACCATATGCATTGTCTTGGGATTCGTGCATTAAATAAATAGGAACTGTTGGGTCTGTTTTGGGTTCCATTCTTGGGCGCCATCATCTTAGGATCATATTGCATTTTACTTCGTGAAATTTGAGTGAGTTTGGAGTGAGTTGTGAGTAAAATTGTGAGTTTCAAGGCTGCTGTTCATGCATGAGAAAAACAGGACTGTCATAAATCAGATTGTGAAGTTGGTCTTATAGTGCAGTTTCTGATCTAAGCTTTATTATTCAGTGAAGGAAATTCAATATATTGTTGCAGCTCTATTCAATTCTTGATTCACGTTAATAGCAAGGCATTCTTTATCATGTTGTAAGCTGTACAGTAGTACTGTCAGTAGTTCTTTAATCTTGCCTTATCATGTTTTGTAATGCTTATCTTACATTCTGAAATTACATTGTATTTCTTTCTATCTCTGCCACATGGTCGCCTCATTTCCGTATTGGATTGAGTAGCACATTCTTGGTGTTGAGTTTGCTTTCAGTATATTAGATGGTAGGGATCCTCTGACCATATGCTCGTCTTTCGCCGGCGCATTCTTGGTTAGAGTTCTTGTATAAGCATTTCAATTAAGACCCTCTGACCATATGCTCGCCATCATTGGCGCCATTCTTATTTAGAGTTCCTTCCAGCTCGGTTTCTGCATTCAGATCCTCTGACCAATGCTCACACCTTGCCCACATCGGGATCTTGGTGTACATTCTGGTTAGAGTTGCTTCAGTATCGTTTTGGTTTAGAGCTAACCCTAACGACTGTGTATTGCTCTGCTGATTGTACTTGAAAATTTGAAAAAATTTGGCTCGGATTATTTCAAGAAGCTAAACAATTGATGGAAGACTTTCACGAGAAATTTGGAACTGGACACGGAGGTAGTTTGGCCACGGCTCACCAAATTTTGAGGGCTGGATATTATTGGCCCACGCTTTTCAAGGATGCATATGAGCACGTGAAGGCTTGTCACGTTTGTCAGATAGCTGCGAATAGAGGAAAGCATCCAGCTATGCCCTTGCAACCAGTGATTGAGGTTAGGCCTTTTGCGAAATGGGGATTAGATTTCATTGGAATGATCAATCCGCCGTCTTCAGGTCAGCACAGATACATCTTGACAGCAACGGACTACTGCACCAAATGGACAGAAGCTCAAGCTTTAAAGCAATGCACGACATATGTGGTGATCAGGTTCCTTGAAGAGAATATTGTCACAAGATTTGGATGCTCCCATGTCCTAGTATGCGACAACGGTTCAACCTTCTCATCATTGAAGTTTTCCAATTGGGCATTTGAATATGGAATCACGTTGAAGTTTTCTTCCAACTATTATCCGCAGGGGAATGGACTTGAAGAGTCCACAAATAAGAATTTACTGAATGCCATCAAGAAGTTACTAGATAAGAATCCTAAAGATTGGCACACACAGCTAAGGTTTGCTCTATGGGCAGACAGGATTAGAACAAAGAGTTCATTGGGAATGTCTCCCTATCACTTGGTCTACGGACAGGATCCTGTTTTCCCAGTTCAGCTGAGGATCCCGACTCTCCAGTTCATTCAAGAGTATCTCGAAGGAGAGGATCAAATTCAGACAAGGTTGTCTCAGTTGATGCACTTAGAAGAAAAAAGAGATGAAGCCTTGGAGAATCTGGCAAAGCACCAAGCAGTGGTGAAGAGATGGTTTGATAAACAAGCAAGGATCAAGTCTTTCCGGATTTTTGACTTGGTCTTATACTGGGACAAGGCCCACGAGAAGAAAGGAGATCACGACAAGTTCGATAAATTGTGGCTGGGCCCGTATCAAATTGCTGAAATCCTGGGAGATAATGCATTTAGGCTACGTACACTGACAGGAGAGGATGTCCCATTGCCTGTCAATGGGCAATTCCTCAAGCATTATTTCCAGTCCTAGGTTCTCCCCAAGAGCCTACTTTGTAACATAATTAGATTAGGTTTGCCTTCCCGTTTGCTTTTCTTTGTTTTTCGGTTTGTTCCGTTTTTGGTTTTGGTTTGTTGCTCTTTGGGTTTTTGGTTTGGCGTTTCCGTCCCTTGAGTTGTCCACTCAAGTGGTTTTGGTTTGGAATGGGCAAAGATTTTAGGGTTTCCCATGGCGAAGGGGGTGATGATGGTTTTATTTTCACAACGTGGTTTCTTTCCACTGGACTTTGTGCAAATTTTGAAAAGCCAAGGTTGTTTTCCTCTTGTCATCATCCAGTTTGCGATTGAGCTCGTCTCGGGAGGTCAACCCGTTATTGTGTCTTAACACATGAGTCTAAAGACCTTAAATACCTTACCTATCTCCATTCTAAGTCATTTTGGTTTCTTGGGAAAGGTCTTGGCAGGTGAAAATCTTACATCTTGCTTCAGCGCCACTACAATTCTCAAACCCATTGGAGGCTTAATTGCCTGCCAGCCAATCGAGGAATTGATGGAGAATCAAAAGGAAAAGAAAACGTGCTAAAAGGAAATATCTAAAAAACAAGAAAAAAATGAAAAATAAAAGAAAAATATTATGAAATATTGGTTTTGGGAATACGCGAGTAACTCCATCGGGGCTATGGACGCCTGGCTGGCAGTGGAGCAATATTCGTGAGAATTGTAGCGACAACCTCGTCGGGGCTATGGACGCCTGACTGGCAGCGAGGCAATGTCCAGGATGCTTTTGAAGTTACGATATTTATATAACTTGTTGCGGCCAATTCCGAGAGTCAGGATGGTTTAGAGATGGAACAAATATGCACACACTCACAAGGTCTTGGATGAAAGTGTTCTGATCCAATATCAGATTCTTTTCCCTTTTCGAGTAAGTATCCTTTTGTATGATGGTTTGAGGAAGATTAATCAAGGTTCAATTCTTAAAGTGTTTTTCAACACTTTCCTGTGGAGTTGCTAGATGTTGTGACCTTTTTCACACATTGCCCCATTCAAAATGGGGACCCCCTAATTTTTGCTCCATTCTAGTCTTTTGGCTTTGGTTTTGTCTCTCTCTCTTTCTGTCTCTTTCTGCTGTCTGCCTTTCTAGGGATGTGCCCATCTGTGAGCTTAAACGTGAAATTTTGGCCAAGTCCATAGAATTAGGGTTTTGAGTTCTCTGGTCAATTTGAGGTCAAATGAAGTGAATAAATTGAAATCTGAGACTAACGTTGTTGTCAATGTGCTCCTAGCAAGCTCCCAGCTAAGTTTCATCAAATTCTGACAACTTACTATTTTTAGTAAGTGTGCAATTCAGGGCATTTTCTCGGCATTTTTGAAGTTTTGATCATTACACTGCATCCGGGACATGTCGAGCTGCTCGTCTGCAAGTTTTGAGCCAGAACGGACAACTGTCTATTTTTAGTAAGTTCAGCTTCCGGAGCAGATCTTAGGGTTTATATGTGAAATTCTTCAATGCATGTTTGGAGATTCCTTCTGGGTTTTTTGAAACCTACGCAGTGATGTGACATGCAAGGCAAGATGATAAGTTTTTAGAGACTTACTATTTTTAGCAGGTGCATTCCGGCAGCTGCCCAGCGCTTCAGAATCACAAACTTGATGACATGCAACAGAAACGAAGTCAAACGGAGGTCATTTGATATACATGCAAGTCAAATTAGGGTTTCCAGCTTCGAGACCCAAAATGAGGGGTAAAATGCCATAATTCTCGAAAACTGGTGTATCCCACTACGATCAACATCTTTCAAGCTATCCACCGATAAAATTTGAAGGCAATCGGAGCACTTACTATTTATAGTAAGGCGTTCCAGAAACTGGCTAAAAATAGTAAATTAGCAGTAGTCGCTAGTGTGAACGGGCAAGTCATCCGATGAGGAGCACGTCATTCAAATTTCAAGACAAACGGAGTTGTGGAGGTCTCAAAATCAAGCAGTTGCTATAAATAGTAAACCACCTTCAGAAACATACTATTTTTAGCAAGTCAGCTCGAGATGGCAGTATGAACGGGTTGACAAGGTCATGAAGATCCAGTGGTTAAAATTTCAGATCAATCTGAGCTCTAGAAGAAGGACAATTAAAGAACTTACTAAATATAGTAAGGCACGAGCAGGCAGCTGGAAAATGGCTAGGTTTGAAGTTTGTCCACCTCCCTAGGCTAAATGCGCCCAAGGAAGTAAGTGTTGGTGAAGAAGTCTAAGGCGTTAAGGTGAAAATATCCCCCTTGACCTCCTAGATGCGCCCAAGGCATTGAAGGTAATGTGCTAAGTGTTGATAAAAAAATTCTCTTCACAGGCAAAATGATTGAAGATGAATGGGGAAAATTCTCTAAGGCAAAATTCAAATTTCTCCTTGATGCCTATATGCGCCCATGTTGATAAAAAGATTTAAAATATTTTTCCTAAGTGTTAATATTTAATTTCACTTCCTTAGGAAAAATACGCCTAAGTCTGATGGAAGGTGGTGAAATCTATTAAGGCATGGATAAAATTGGCAATGGGTGAGTCAGAGGATGCTAGCTTCGCGAGGTTGATAAAAAAAATTTCAAGTCAGAGCAAGAAAATACGCCCAGGGATGAAGAATTGGATTAAATTTGATGGAAAAATATTTTTCTAAGGTTTAAAATTCAAAAATTAAATGTACCCCCTCGTTTGTAGACCCATGAATTCAACACGTTCTGAAGGGAATTTTCTTCTGGGTATTGAAGATCTTTGACGATGAATGGATTTTAAAGTCTTCTGCACTTCGCCAAGGCTTTCAAGATGGAGATTTTGATCGGCATTTGAATTATGAAATTTTCCTAAGGAAAATTTAAATTTTTCTAAGGTAAAATGAATAAAATGTGTTTTCGAAGGTAAAATGCTTCAGATGATGAATTTGAAATGGATTGCCTAGATGAATTTGATCGAATTCTTCGTGAGATGAATCTTCCAGAGTCAGAGATGAATGAAACTAAATGTCAGAGCTTCAGCTGGTGAATTAAATTTCTTAAAAAGTGAATTTGAAGTGAATGTTTTCAAAATGAATTTAGATGCTAAGTACGCCAGTCAAGATGAATCTTTTGAAATTCTAGAAGGTCAAGATTCTAGATGCCAAGTGACAAGTGTTGAAATTACTAGAGGGAGGGAAATTCAAATTCCTGCTGTGAAGTAGTGGAGATTTAATGAATTAGCTAAACTTGGCTTCCTTCTAGAATTCGACTTGGCTATATAAGCTGAGACTTCATTCACTTTTCTCCATCAAGCTGGCAAGTTCGATTTTAGCTCTGAGGTTGAGATTGCAGTGCAAGTGAGTAGCTAAGTTGGTGAAGAAATTCGATTTGAGGTAGAAGAGGATCATTGAAAAGTGCGAAATTTGAAGAAGTCTAAGTGGCTGAAGTGAAGTTGGACGATTTTCTCAAGTAGTGAAGTTGCTGAAGCTTGTTGGAAACTTTCTAAGTGTTGAAAGTTCGAAATTGTTAGAGGAGAAGTTGAGGTTTGCAAATGAAATATGATGTTGTAGCTTCTCAATTTTAGAAGTCGATTGGCAGCCCCTGCATGTTATTTTATTTTTTATTTTAAATTGCTGATGGCTGTATGTTGTTTTGCAGGATGGTTGAAGTAAGAGCAATTGGCAGAGACAATAATGCTGCATCCAGGCAGGCTGTTATCAAGAAGCTGAGCAAGCCTTTCTTACCAGAGTCAAAATTCACTTCAAAGTTGAGCAAGCTGGCTGATACAAATTTGGGTTCTTTCAACATGGAGGCCTTTAAAAGTCGAATGATGGGAGTTGGTAGTCATCGTCCTTCGATCACTTCACACAATATTGTTCGAAGTGGATTATTTGCAGCTGCTGGTTTTCCGCTAGCTATTCAGTGTCCAAAGCTGATGATGGAATGTGCCAACTACTATGAATCTGATCACAAGTCTATTGTTTCACCTGATGGTAGATTGTTCGCCAACCTCACTCCTGCAGCTATCGGCGAAGCTTTTGGAATCCCATCGCATGAGAAGATGATTTATAAGACAAGGGAACGTGCTGAGCGAATGTATGCTTGAACGTTCGAGAGATGTGCGGAGATGATCAACTCTCGTTGGATGAACAAGCCCAAGCCCTCTCGCACGAAGTTGCCGAAACAGATAATATCAGATGATTTGAAGCAGGAGTATTGTGACTTGATCATGATGCTTAGTAGAGTTGGAGGCTGCCCTCAAGCATTTATTTTTGAGCCATGGATGTTCTATTACATAAACCTCGTGTTGGAAGGGAAAGAACACATCAACTGGACTGTGATGATTAGTGACAACTTGCATGAGCAGCTCCTGAGTTTGAGACGGACAAATTTTTTTTACATGGGCTCCTACCTTGTTTACATGTTGGCTTGTGTGACAAAGTACAGAGGAATTTCCTACAAGGAGCCAATTGGTTGTGGCTCTCACCAGTTCAGAATTCATGAGGCTTGTCCACAGTTGCACCTGACAAGCACGTCCAATTACAAGCGAGTCAATGATGCCTTCACCATGCATATAACGAGATCACTTCAGCAGAGGACTCATCATAGGATCTCAAGGGAAGCTCAGGAATTAATTGAAAGGTATGGGTGCTGGTTTATTCAATTTCCGAAATTCTCTTACATCAGGCTGCAAGGTTTTTCTTCATACCCATATAGATTGCCCAAGTACCCAACGAATAGAATTTTGATGTTAGAGATATCTAGGCAACTTGTTGCCTTTGATAAGATTCAGAAGAGAAAGAAGAAGGGAGGAATTGACTTCCCGATTGTCATGGGGAATTCAGATGAAGCGTGTCCTTCACTTCAGGCAGCCAGGGAAGCTGAAAATGAACTTCAATTCTTCCATCTTTCCTATCACACCAGCAGGCAGTATTACGATCCTCACAGGAACATTAGATGGATACTGTCAAAGGAGTTTATTCATAAGGCAAATATTGAGGATTACTGGGCTAATACATCAGATGAGGCTAAAGTCAGAAAAAGAATGTTCTCGAGGCTACCAATAAGTATGATCAGGGAGTGTGAAATCATTCCAATACCAGACCAGGTGGATGAGGACATGAACGTTCTCCATCCAGATTATGAGGCAGTGAGAGGCACGCCACTTCCACCCCCAGATTGGTCGGAGCCAGAGATAGTTGATTTGGACATGCTTTGTATTCCAGTCATGACTTTCACTAGAGCGTGGGTTGAAAGGCATGTGAGCAGATTGAAGAGTAGGTCAATTCCTTCGACTTACAACTTGATGGGAGATCATAGGATGCCGACTACCAGTAGAAAGAAACAGATTACCCGAGGTCCAGAATCTCGAAGGAAGGAGCCAGTTCAGCCGGAGCCTCCGAGAGTTGTGATAGAGTCACCCAGGCCATTGGAGACACATTCTCCAAGTATACATGAGGTCTCATTATTTGCTGATCAGAGAAATGCATTGAATCAAGAGTAGGAATTAGATGAGGAAAATCAGCCACCACGGAGAGAATCAGTTGGCCAGAGTGTTAACGCACCTACTAGAGATGATTAGCAGAAGGAAGATGAGGAGACTGCTATTGATACACACTTCCAGCGTGAGCTTGAGGCGGCTCTAGAGGATGATGCAGTTTCAGGAGATACTCAGCCATTAGAGGCCGATGAGCCTCGCCAGAATGAAATTGAAGTAGAACAAGTCCGTGAGGAAGAAGCTAGAGAGGAGCAGCCGTTTGATGTACAGCAGGTGGTACCTGATTTGCTTAGGGACAAAATGAGAAGGAGCCCCAGTGAAGAGGCTGATCCAGTGGTAGAGATGAAGGAATTTTTGAGTAGGATCAGCGCGCCTCCACCCAAGAAGAGAGCTAGGAAATTTTCAAAGATCTCAACAGATGAGGATGGCTCTCACACCCTTCACGTAGCTATGCCGAGGGTTGATTGTGATCGAGATGAAGCAGTGCCAAAAAATTATGTGATCACAACCATGGATTTAGGTCGCCCCACGGGTGCACAGATCATTGAGGAGTGTGATAATTCCTATCAGGCGCTCAAGGACAGATTGCTTAGGATTGAAGGGAAGTACAAGAAATTGAAGAAAGAGCATAAGACGTTGA
Organism: Sequoia sempervirens; assembly: GCA_007258455.2. Lineage (NCBI taxonomy): Eukaryota > Viridiplantae > Streptophyta > Pinopsida > Cupressales > Cupressaceae > Sequoia > Sequoia sempervirens. The sequence continues at coordinate 1,011,153,029 of VDFB02271358.1, read as the reverse complement.
TAGGATACATGCAGCATTTGTCTCGTCCTTGTGGGCAGGAGATTCCGGCAATTGAGCTTCCAGCCAAGTTATCTAGGGAATTTGTTAATGGCCTAGAAGATTTGAGGAAGATGGCACAGGAGGCAGACAAGTGGGTTGCAGGACTTCGTGCCGAGACAGAAAAGTTCATGGAAGATCTTGCTCATGCTTACCAGCAAACTTCCGGCATTGTGGCACGGATGGAGGGAGTTGATCAGGCCTGGGGTGATGCTCACGTCTATCAGAGCAAAGTTATTCAGCGTCTGGAGGCCTTGATGCATACTCCCTTGCAAATGTTGATTGATGGAGGAGTTATTCAGGAGGGTGATAGGTATGATTTTACCAGCTGGTACTCTTCAGTAGTCACAGGACGTGGATTCTTCGATGTAGCACAGGCGGATTCAGCCAGAGTTAGGAAGGCTATGATGAACATTGTTGATGGAGTCTTGAACACCTTGGAGGCGATCTTTGCTAGACGGCTGAATTCTAATGAGGTGACTACTGATGGATTGAGGAGTAGGCTGCCGCCTTTCTTTTCGGAGGTGAAGACTTTTGTGCAGGATGACTTTGAAAATATTTCGACTTTCTCCAACCTGATTTAGAATACACAGGATGCTCTAGTTGCTTGGAGAAAGTCTTGCACACGGCACAGATAGGCGGTCACAGTGTTAGAGTTTCAGCTTGATCATATTCCGTTGATCTCAGTTTAGGAGGTTGAGGCTGTGCTTGCTAGGTTCATTGATTTTGTAGCCAAGGAGAAGGAGAATGGAAACACACTTCTGGATGATGAACTTCTGGAAGACTGATTGTGGGAATTAATTGCATTTACTATTTTGGGAGTGAGTGGGAATCTTTGATTCATTTATTGTACCACTCCCCATTCTAGCTGTTTTTAGGGTTAGGGCTGAGGTGGCTTAATCTAAGCCATTCATTTGATTGTAATCTGAGCCGTCCATTGGACTGGGCTATCTATAAAAGGGGCATCCCCCCTCGTTTGTAATTCATTAGAATTAGAAATTAGATTAGACAGTAGACAGAGTAGAGGCACAACTTAGAGATAGCTTAGTATAGATTGATAGGATAGTTTGAAGAAGGAAAGCTTTTCCTTTGAAAACTTTGTAAGAAATTGTTGTGAACACTCTCTCAATAAAAAGAGTTTTCGTTGATGATGATCTCGTCTTTTGTTGTGAGTAGCTAGCGAGGTTTCTTCATCCTTCTACTTCAAGTAGGATTTTAGAGTAAAGTAAATAGATTTTGTTTCATGCAAGTAGTGGATGTTGGTAATTGTGGAATGTGGTCTTCAATTTGAGCAAACTTCGTCTATCCATACCACTAGTGTGTTCGCTGATGGTGAATGCGCCTTGTATGGTCAACTGGAATATCGTGTACTTAACTTCGATCATGATTTGTATGTTTATATGCGTCGTTGTGATGGTATTTTCATGCTAAGTTGTGATCTGAACACCTTGAGCTACTTCTCTGAAGATTGCACCAGTTTTGTGGAAGCTGTCCGAAGTGAGGCAAAGCGGAGCCTGGTTGAAGTCTGCGAGAATTGATCGCCATATCCCATGCCTTAGAGTAGATTAGAGCCTTCTTAACCCTGCCACCATTTTAAATTCAATACTTTCTGGTTAGTATAGGAAACCCGTGCTTCGTTGATAAATCTGTTGAACTGTGAAAATTCCTTTCTCCGCTGTTGAACAATTTCGTAAGTCCCCTTGAAATACCAGCAAATCACAACGAACTAACTGAGACTATCCAGTACATAAAGGAACCTTGGAGTTGAACGCATGAACTTTCTTGCAATCTTAGCACGTAGAATACTTTGATCAAGAGGATAGAGTATCTGTCAGAAACTTTATTCTGTGTTGGTGCGGTCACGAAAAACACATCAACAGGTCCCATATGCTAAGGGGCTGATTGCGCGCCTCAAGGTAATTGTGGTCACTGTACTATTCATGATCGGATGCCCCTGTGAATGAGTCACTCTTCAACTCCCTGGTACTAGCATCATAATAGTCATTCATCTCCATATTTTGTAAAATCAAATTAGTGCTAACCAATCCTCTTTGTTCACCATACACTAGAATTTTTGGACTGTCCTCATATGTGTGAACAACATCCCATTCATCGTCAACCAAGCCACCATTTGATTCCTTGCCAAGACAAGATAATGATGATGAAACAATGCTAGGTTCCCCTAGAGGAATAACCAACGAACTCATAACTCCTTGATGCTGGTCCATCATGGATGTTTTGTCAAATCCCATGGCGGTATCTTCCTCAAACTTCAAGTGTTCATTCACAGTTTTGATAGGCGACTCTACTTCAATCTTGCAGTCATCTTGAAGTGTCATGTGTTTCTTGCTTGTGCCATCATTTTCTATAAAACTTAGAGTCCCATCGTCAATGCTTGTTGACTCATTTTTGTCTTCCTCGTGCTTACTTGTGGGCTTCAAATCATAAACAAGAACTCCTTTCTTTGACCCTTCACCAATGGCAGCTTATGATTTCTTTTTCATTTTTAACCCTTCTTCAATGGCAAGTTATGATTTCTCTTTCATTGTTCTTTTGATATACTTCAACAAGCCCATTTTAGTAGGTTTCATTATTACAACACAACCCAAAAAAGAGTCAAAAGAAACCGTGTTTTTACACCCATCAGACATGCCTTGATACTCTTCAAATAATTGGGGAGCCTCTTGTTCATACTGCCTCTGGATCTGCTTTGCAACTCTACTAAAATCCATTGATAAATCTGAATTTTATTGTTCTCCCAACAGGTTGGCAGGAACTTTGGCTTTGATACCATTGAAATATCCCCCTTAGTTTTTTCCCCCAATTTTTCACATAAACTTCACCCATTAACATTAGCATAAAGCAAACTGGAAGTAACCTTTCACTTTCTGATCACTCGGGTCCCGGAGTGGGCAAGGTGAGAGCATACGGTGTAAGGGGATCTGATTACAATATTGAAAATGTTGAAAGTACAAGCTATTGGCGGCAAGCCATCCAATAGAGAAAATGTAAATACTAGGCGGCAAGCCAGCCTCTTCCACTTTTTCAGCGGGCTACTGGATAGTAAATGAAAGCAAAGAACTTGGCGGCATAGTCAGCCACTTTCACTTTTTAGCGGGTAACAAGGAATGCAAAACAACTCGACCACTTATTCAGCAAGAGTGAAGTACAATAAAATTGAGAAGTAGAAGGCTGATTGGTACTACCTAATCAGCATTACAATGATTATCAAATACATGGAAAATATGTCATGAGCTACACAAATGAAAGCTTATTACAATATAAATCAGTCCTTGCTTCAATGAACCATAAGGCAACATAAAACAAGCAAATATTGAGAATATACTAGGTCTGATATGAAGGGACATCGGTCTGATTTTCTGAACAGCGAACCTGATACATCAACCGACACATCGTCAAATGCTCATAATTCTCTAACCACACCTCCGAATCACTTCAAATCTATTGCAAAAGATGCCAAAGAGCTAGGCATCCAAGTCCTAGCAACTAAACACCCTGAAATTGCCTCAGAAACAACAACATGCTTCCCAATGCACTCCCAACCAAGATGTATGGCCTCCAAGGAGGGCGACCTGCTCTAAAATTCAGATTCTCTGTCTAAATCATAAAACTTGGCAAGAATGGGTGCCTGAGCATGAGGAAACTGTTAAACCAATACCCACAAAAAGATCTCGCCTTCTCCGGTCAGAGTGAGCAAACACATGAATCAGCCAGATAAACCAGCAACACAAAATTGATATAAATACTCCAAAAAGAACTCCAAAACCAAAACTAACACACACCCACACCAAAACATCAGAAAACATCAAAACCCACAAGATTATAAAACCTAAAAGTAGCCATCACCATTGAAGCTCAACTGCAACCTTTGAATGAAGAAGCACCCAAATGTTCAGCTAGGAGTTATCTCTCAAACTTGAAATTGAAGAAGAACTAGGAGGTGTACCAACCTCGAAGCAAGAGTCTGAAATGATTTCAGCAGCACTTGTCATAAAGAAAATGAGATAACCAAATGAGGAGGAAGAGAGGCACATTTATAGGCTCCACACCCAGAAATTCAAATCTCTTTTTCCCTCCAAAAAGGGACGCCCATTTGAGGAATAAAATAACATTTATTAAAACTCATTTACTTGCTTACTTCGGTGTCCACTTTATCTTGGCATAAATATTAACTTTTGAAAGCAATAGTCTCCAACCTAGGCGTCCAAAAATGAGGCCCACTTTTAAAAACAACTCAAGTCATGAAGCCTAGATGTGGGGTCCAAAAGCAACAATAAAATATAATACGACTTAAGTTATCAAACTTTCCCTTTTGAGTTCCAAGAATGCTGGAGAAGCCACTGCCAACATTGAACTGCGAAACTGCTAGAAATAGAAATTAAGGGTTGAACTGCAAAACTGCTAGAAATAGAAACTGAGTGTTGAACTGCTGCCAAACCACATTGCCAAAAATAACACTAAAAATAGCATACTGCTAAAAATAGTGACTCCAAACACCATTTGAGCACATTCCGGGCAGCCGTTGTAACTTACTAAAAATAGTAAGTCCAAAAATAGTCTCTGATGAAAATGCATGTGACACCCCTCTGAAGCTCTCTAAAAACCCAAAAAAACCCAAAAACAATCTGGCAAACTCTTGCATGCATCCCCTGAAAACTATGAAAGATACCTCCTAGAAAATAGAAAACCCTAAAAACGCCTCCGAATAGCCTACGAGACTCCAGAAATAGGCTAACGGTTATTGAAAAGCATAGGGCTAAAAAGGAGACATTACAAATTTTCCACTTAAGAAAACCTTGGCTGGCATGATTTTTATAGGAAACTTTATGCGATTTGCACAAAATTATCTGCAATATTTTGGCAAAAAAAATGTTTGTAATGTCCCCTTCTCACACTTGAGTAGTGGCATTGTCCATTCGCTTATTCCAAAGTTCCTGGAGGCTAGTTGGAGTTGATTATGGGGCTCAATGGCCAACATTGGGCTCAGTGTTGGTTTTTAGCAGGACTTTCTATTTATAGCAGTGGCTAGTTTGTAGTGCTTACTATTTATAGTAAACCACAGGGCATCTTAGTGAACTTCAGTTTTGTGCCAGTTTGTGTTTTGGTGAGTACTTACTATTTTTAGCAGTTGCTATTTATTGTTGCTATTTTTTTCCCAGGCCCATATTGCTTCAACAGTGTAATTCCTAAGGTGGCGTTGGAGAGTCTAAGGTTGGATTATTTAATATTTTCCATTTATTAGTCCCTTAAGTTATTTTTTATAAAATAACTTTATAACTTAAGTGAAGGGGTTGGTGGTCATCGTAAAAAGCACCTTGTGTTAGATTTTATGATCAGATATAAAACTCAGATTTTAATTCAAATTCAAACACATAAACACAACATATACCCTGGGAAAACCCTCCACTTGAGGGAGAAAAACCCAGCAACAATATATCACTTATATATTGAATATAAAACAATAGTCTCCTTTACAATGAGGCCAATAATGAGGCCAAATAATTTGCACCACAACTTGATGCAAACTCAAAATAATATATTACTCCTTCTATGCTGATAGTATTGATCTCCCTTAGTGATTAATTCGGCCTTCTTCAAGAATACGATCTGCTCTTGATATACTTGCTCTTGAATATATGCGAACTATGCAATGGATGAATATCTAATAAAATGAATGCAATGAACAAATGAGTGGTGCACATATATACACAAGGGAGAGATCGCGACCCTTCAAGAAGCATCATGTCGGCCTTCAAAAGAAACGGATGTGTCTCCAAGGAGGTGGCGGATGATAGAAGTCGGCTCCAGGAGATTAATTAAATATTAAATAATATTCAAGATGAGGCACCTCCTCACCAATCGATGTCACCATAAATTAAATAGCCTATGGCTATTATTTAATTTATTCTTCAATGCAAGGAGATTGGGGCTGGAAGAGAATCCTGACGCTGTTATAACATCAACACCTTGGAACCTAATGTTATAACTTAATGTTGTTTTAGAAGGCAACAAAAACGAAATAGTTTCCTTGTGAGCATTTGGATGCCCAAGGGAGGTATAAGGCGTTTTAATTATTAATTTTTAAAGGTTCATGAGGATGTCGTTGGAATTGGAGGGGAAAGTGTTTTAAACCTAAAGTTGCCCTAATTTCCCTCTTACTCTATAAAATTTCATTTTGACTCTCATTTGCTCATCTTCGAATTGGCAACTTAATAGGATGCTGCTGGAATGACTCCAGAGTACTTTGGCTGTGTGTTAAGGACAAAAACCCTTGCCATATTGAGCTGGTTTTGGTGGTGAAAGATCCACGCTAGCTGGGTTTGAGTGGTTCCATCTAGGGATCACACTGTGCTACAACAAAGGTCTGATTTTCTGAGTTTTGGGTGTTGAAAGATGAAGATTTTTGTGGTATTTTGATTTGGGTTTGTTGGTGTGAGTGTGGTTTGGAGTTTGAATCATTTTGGAGGTGATTGGTAGATGTTTTGCATTGATTTCTGAGGTTTGATATGCATTATCAGAAGTTCTAGAAACTCTGATTTTACCAGTGGCTGAAGGACAAATCTGCTCAAAACTCCGTTTGTGTTTGGCTCCTCGTTCTGGGTATTGGTGCATTGGATTCCTCATGTCTGGGCACCATCTTTCAAGCTATCATTTGGGGGTATTCAGTGAAGGTCTGATTTTTGGAGCTAAATCGCCCTCTCTAGGGGCCATACCATTCTGGGTATGCATGACAGAGGTTTGCTGATGTATAAACCTCTTTATCAGTCCGTTTTCCAGTGTTTGTGTTGCTGTTTGAAGGCTTTAGAAACTAGGGAATCTTACGTGATTCATCTATGAGGAGTTTGGAAACTATTGGCGTTGATTTGCTCCTGTTGTAAGCCTTTAACCAGGTCTGATATAGCATTGTATAAGTCTGATTTCAATCTGGAAACGTTGTTTAAATTGTATTTTGCCATCTTTTATGAAAGTATTGTTATTTGCTAGTTCTTCCATTCTATTTGCAATATTCCATATGTTGGTGTGCATTTTGGAAATACATTGGAAAACAAACTTAAACACACAGCATAAACAATACAATCTGCAACTGTGAAACTCAAAACAGCATACATGGATTTTCAAAAAAAAATCAAGGGGTGTATGTTACAGGATTGTCAAAAAAAATCAAGGGGTGCAATTCCTTCTTGGGAGGCATGATTTGCAGATGTAGACTTGGTGTGATTTTTGGATGCAATTCGCAAACAAAAATCAACTAAAAACTTGGCACGATTTTCACCAGAAACTAGTCGCATTTTTTTTTCTTGTAGATGGTCACAACTTTTAGTTTGCAAACCTTTTCAGGTTGCAAACCTTTTCATGTGACATGCTTTGATTGTCATGTCCCCAAAGTGACATAAAAAGAAAAATAGATAAATGAAATAAACAACCATTTATAGAAAAATATTATATACATTTAAATATGCACGAGATATAAAAATGAAATAATACACATAATCATAAACATTATTATTCACAAGGAGATTAAATCGATACTAATTAATGGCCTTTTTGCAAAGCAAGCACTACCCTTAAGTGACGGGGGAAAGACTGGGCGTTTATTTAAGATCATGATTGAAGGCATTAAAACATAATAGAAAGGATCGACAATATATAAGACAATATTAATATATATTAATTGTCTTTAAAGAGATAATCATAATAATTGAGGAAGGACGATGGGATGCCTCCAATTGTTAGTTTTATGATCAAATGTAATGCACAGAAAATTAATTTAAAATCAGACACAATAACACAGTAGATACCCTGGGAAAACCCTCCTCTTGAGGGAGAAAAACCCAGCAACAATTATATCTCTTATATATATGAGCAATGGCAACAAGTTACATTACAAAGAGGCCACACACAAGGCCAAAGATCAGCATCAGCAATGGCTGTAACACAAACTAGTAGTCTGACTTTCAATTCGCACTTGAATAAACACACAATCTGTTCCTCTATGAATTTGCACTATTCTTCTTGAAGAGCTCGCACTTAATGAGAAGGAGATCGAACTTGCTTGATGTGCAAATGAGAGGAAATGACCTCATATAGATACATTGCTAGATAGGTTGCACCCTTTCAATAAACTAGGTCGGCCACCAAGAAATAAATACAATTAATAATAATGAATTACAATGAAGGTCGGCCAAGGAAGAATGATGCAAGGAAGTTGTCCAAAAATAATGTTGCCATTTACACATATAAATAATTTATATCTTCAATTGGGGCTGGAAGAATTGAACCCGAAGCTGCTAACATCAACACCAATGAAAGGACATGACCAAAATAAAAAGACGTCACCATCCACACACTTAGATATAGAGACGGAATCCATTCATGGAGGGAGCATCACTAAGAGCAAATACAATAAAGAAGATAGAGGTAGTCAGCAGAAATATAAGGGAAGGAGAAAGCTAGAAATAAGAATAGGTTGGGTAGGACAGAAATAAAGGAGATTAAAATAGGAAAGCATTCGATAGAGGCTACAGGAGGAGACTAGACACGCCCAATCAGGTGATATTCTCACTTAGCCATTAGCAAAGTCGACTTACAAGATTAGGGCATTGAATCAGTATTGTAATTTGGTTTTTGAATTATGTGTTTGCCTCTTTCATGTATGCGCCCATGCTTCTTATTTTTGTCTGGCATTACTATCTGTTCTATCTTACTTAACTGAAAATAGTATATGTGCGAATCTGAGTATTTACATTTGGCAAATCTGAATAATCGACTTGTGGAGAAAATCTGAGCAACTTGTCTAAACTTGTTGTATGAATTGATTCTAACCCACCAGCAAACTAATATATAGTGCCTTGTCTAAAACACCCTCTAAACAGACTGATACATAAAAATGCGATCTGGTTACTCAATGAATCCAGCTATCTGTTCAATTTATTCTCCTGCCTGTAAAAGCATTTCAACTTATGTAGTTACTTGAGTATCTTCATAGCAAATGGCATTACATTGTCTAGACATCCATGTAATAAACTTTAACTGACCATAGGTATCAAAGGATAGCAATAAAATACATGTGTAATTGTTCACTTTTATGTCATCTAATTACCAACAATAAGGCATTGTAATAAGGCTAATGATATGCATGTGTGAAAGCTTCTCTCTTATTTTTGAATGTATGTACAATTGGATTATAAGTAAGATGATCTTCATAGTATTGTCATTATCATTTTAGGAATGGATTTTGATGTTGAATTGAAGAAATAAGGATATGTGCTAGTATATGTTGATTACCTAAAGATTGTTTGAGTGTTTGGAATCCTACTTGGAGGAAGGGCCTGAAAAAGGTGGTACAGTCTAGAGACCTCACTTAATATCCGCCCAATCCTAAGGCAAGGACGGGCCATGGATGAGTGGAAAGGTCGACTTAAGATCCGCCCAACCCAAAGGCAAGGATGGGCAATGGATGAGTGGAGGTCCCACTCAAGTCCGTCCGGACGAAGAAAGGAATGGGCCAAGGAGGGGTGGTAGGCTTAGGGTCCCACTCAAGTCTGCCTGGACCAAGGAAGGGATGGGCCATGGAGGGGTGGTAGGATCAGACCACTTATAAGCTCCGCTGGCTTCCTCCAGTAGGCAAAGTGTTTTCTTAGTACATAATAGTTACATTTGTGATCAATCAATGAATAGGATGCCATGATGTTAATGCTAACCAATGTGTATGTGCATGTGTGGAAATATGATTCATGTGGTGAATGCAGGATTTCAATCCAAGAGATTTATTTAATAAGGTGAAACCCTAATCCTAATTTGTGGCAATTTATGATCAATAGGCGAATTCTAGGGAAAATCGAGATAGGGGACATTACAATGGTATCAGAGCATAATCCTGCCATCTTGTGAAAAAGTAGTTAATGTAAACTTACCATAGAAGGTACGCCTAGAAAGAACAACACACTCAAAACAACACCATGAGTGAAAAAATGAGCAACGAAATAAGAATATTCATGGAACAAACCACCCAAGCACTTAGGGACCAAAATGAAAGGAACAAAAGATCCACCCAAGCACTCTTAGACCAAAGTGAGAGGAATGAAAGAACCACACAACTTCTCCTCTAGGCCATCCTAAATATGAATAACAATAACGGAAGGGAGACACATTCTAATCATTCCAAGAACAATAACCCTATCTCCCCAAAAGCAACCAATTCTAGACCCACAAGACCTCCCTTCTTACCTAGGGAAGAGCACATGGTTGAAGGGGAGACAAACGAACCCCCCCATAGATAATGTGGATGAGATTGCAGTAGCATACTATAGACCTGATCCTGAAATTAGAGGAACTATCCCTTTTAGAGACTATTGTGAGGCCAAAGTAAGGACCGTCCCTAGAAAGGAAAGGAAGAGTCAACACGACAAAGACCTCAAGAATAGAGTGAGTAAGCTAACCCTCCCTAATTTTGATGGAGAAGGAAAAACCACGACACATTCGTGGGTCCAAAAATTGTACACGTATCTATCACTAAGTCCAATGATAGAGGATAATGCCATTAAGTTAGCTGTGCTACATCTCACAAGGATGGCCCACGAATGGTGGCACCATAGTCTCATTACCCAAGGCCACCAACATGTAACCACCTATGATGATTTCACTTAGAGGCTAATCAAAAGATTTGACCAAAAGCATCTCGAGTGGTACTTTAGAGAGCTCACCCGAGTAAGACAACATGGAACTATAGAGAGCTATGCCACCAAATTTCAAAAACTAGCTATCATGGTACTTGAAATCTCTCAAGAGAGACTCACCTACTTGTTCATGGAAGGATTAAGGGGATCCGTCAAGAGCATGGTGGGTGCATTAGAGCTCACCAACTTAGATGAAGCAATTCAAAAGGCCATGAAATTCGAGGATAACCTACCAAGAGACAAACCCAAGAACTCTACTACATCGTCCAAACCCCCTCACAGAGAGGAAAGACCTAAAAAGGAAGATTCACTAAGGACATGTTCTTACTGTAATGGTAAGCGAGATCGGGATCACATGTGTCAAGCAATGGAAGATTTAAAAAGGAAGGGGTTATGTTTCTCATTCCATGGACCATGGGGACATGATCATAAATGTAAAGGCCGAGCCCACAGGATAGAAGTGACCCCCAAAGGAGAAAGCCAAGAACTCCCAAGCAAGAAAACAAGGTATGATACAAGAGATCTCAAAAGTATACAATCAAAAGAAGAGAGGACAGAAAAAAACTGGAGCTTCGTGGAGGAGCCAATCTAATAACTACGACACCCTTACACCCTCAAAGATCTAAGAACATACTACCCAACCAATCTTCCCAATAAGAATTGTAATATGTCACTTGAACTCTCTTCATAAGACCCCTAAGGTCTCCTAATCAAGTAGATAGAAAACCCTTCATAGAATATTACATAAATATGTAAGAGATATCTAGGACATTAAAAAGGGTTTGCTTGAGGGCAAGCAAATTGAGATAGGAGGATTGTCATCTCCCCAAAGTGACATAAAAAGAAAAATAGATAAATGAAATAAACAACCATTTATAGAAAATATATTATATACATTTAAATATGCACGAGATATAAAAATGAAATAATACACATTTATCGTAAACATTATTATTCACAGGGAGATTAAATCGATACTAATTAACTGCCTTTTTGCAAAGCAAGCGCTACCCTTAAGTGACGGGGGAAAGACTAGGCATTTATTTAAGATCATGATCGAAGGCATTAAAACAGAATAGAAAGAATCGATAATATGTAAGACAATATTAATATATATTAATTGTCTTTAAAAGAGATAATCATAATAATTGATGAAGGACGATGGGATGCCTCCAATGAAGGACATGGCCAAAATAAAAGACATCACCATCCACACACTTAGATATAGAGACGGAATCTATTCATGGAGGGAGCATCGCTAAGAGCAGAGACAATAAAGAAGATAGAGGTAGTCAGCAGAAATATAAGGGAAGGAGATAGCCAGAATAAGAATAGGTTGGGTAGGACAAAAATAAAGGAGATTAAAATAGGAAAGTATTCGATAGAGGCTACAGGAGGAGACTAGACATGCCTAATCAGGTGATATTCTCACTTAGCCATTAGCAAAGTCGACTTACAAGATTAGGGCATTGAATCAGTATTGTAATTTGGTTTCTGAATTATGTGTTTGCCTCTTTCATGTATGCACCCATGCTTCTTATTTTTGTCTGGCAATACTATCGATTCTATCTTACTTAACTGAAATAGTATATGTGCAAATCCGAGTATTTACATTTGGCAAATCTGAATAATCAACTTGTGTAGAAAATCTGAGCAACCTGTCTAAACTTGTCATATGAATTGATTCTAACCCACCAACAAACTAATATATAGTGCCTTGTCCAAAACACCTTCTAAATAGACTGATACATAAAAATGTGATCTGATTACTCAATGAATCCAGCTATCTGTTCAATGTATTCTCCTGCCTGTAAAAGCATTTCAACTTATGTAGTTACTTGAGTATCTTCATAGCAAATGGCATTACATTGTCTAGACATCCATGTAATAAACTGACCATAGGTATCAAAGGATAGCAATAAAATACATGTGTAATTGTTCACTTTTATGTCATCTGATTACCAGCAATAAGGCATTGAAATAAGGCTAATGATATGCATGTGTGAAAGCTTCTCTCTTATTTCTGAATGTATGTACAATTGGATTATAAGTAAGATGATCTTCATAGTATTGTCATTATCATTCTAGGAATGGATTTTGATGTTGAATTGAAGAAATAAGGATATGTGCTAGTATATGCTGATTGCCTAAAGATTGTTTTAGTGTTTGGAATCCTGCTTGGAGGAAGGGCTTGAGAAAGGTGGTACAGCCTAGAGACCTCACTTAATATCCGCCCAATCCTAAGGCAAGGATGGGCCATGGATGAGTGGAAAGGTCGACTTAAGATCCGCCCAACCCAAAGGCGAGGATGGGCCATGGATGAGTGGAGGTCCCACTTAAGCCCGCCCGGACCAAGAAAGGAATGGGCCAAGGAGGGGTGGTAGGCTTAGGGTCCCACTCAAGTCCACCTAGACCAAGGAAGGGATGGGCCATGGAGGGGTGGTAGGACCAGACTACTTATAAGCTTTGATGGCTTCCTCCAGTAGGCAAAGTGTTTTCTTAGTACATAATAGTTACATTTGTGATCAATCAATGAATAGGATGCCATGATGTTAATGCTAACCAATGTGTATGTGCATGTGTGGAAATATGATTCATGTGGTGAATGCAGGTTCTAGTCTAGGATTATTTCATTAAAGAGGACATTCATTTGAGAAGGCGAAACCCTAACCCTAATTGGCAAACAATAAGCGAACTCTAGAGCAAATTAGGATAGGGGACATTACATTGATACCATGTTATGAAATGAAATAAAACACAAAAAATATTCGATTAGATTCGATCTATGATTACATTGACAAACTCCTTATATAGAGTTCAAAATGATGATAAAAATGGTGCATGACAAATGCATGATAAATAATCTAAAAATAATAAACTAATAATAAAAATAAACTAATCTAAATTAAGTCATTAAAGTGACTTTATTACAAACGTAAGTCTATAAGGTCTAATAGCTTGGTGGGAGACAAGTACAAATACTGGAATTTGGTACTTTCTTTAGCTAAGTTTGCTTACAATGGTTTAGTTAACAAAAGTACATTGAAGACCCCTTTCCAAATAATGTATAGGTGTAGTCCTAGGGGTGCCATCAAGTTGAGAGATAGATTTGATTTGAGGAGTGGTGAAGCTGAAGATTATGCAAAGCATAGAAGCATAAATCTGCAAAAAAACCCGATTAATCGCGATTTTTAAAAAATCTGCAGGCCGGACGATTTTTTCCCCAATTTTTTGAAAAAATCGTTGACCTTTTGGTCAATGATTTCTTCCCATTTAAAACTGCAAAATCGCCAAAAAACATGTTTAAAACTTGCAAAAAAAGGCAAATAACATCACGCTGATTTTCGTGTGAAAAAAAAAATCATGAGACCATAGCTTGTTGCTTACTATTATTCTTTGATAGAATTTTTCCAAGCATCCATAGCTTGTTCCAAAGCACCTGTTTTAGGCTTTCAGCCATAGCAGCAAGGCAGTGAACTGTTTGATAAAATGCTTTGGTAGACATGTATGAAAAATGTGGTAGAATAGACAAGGAGCTTCATCATCGGGAGGTTCTGCCCTCTAGCACGTCAATTGCTACAATTGATTTTTTTGGAACTTTGTACTCTGTTTATAGGTTGACTTTGTACAAAGTCACAAACTATATTGTAATAGACATTTTGACAACTGTCACCATCTGATATTTATGCAGTTGTAGTATGTTTTGTGCAATGTAATCAGCGATACGAATATAACCAACGAAAATCTATTTTCTATAATTCATGGATTGAACTCTGTATTTTATTTGGCTCTCAATGTCTGTATGCTATGGAAATGCCATTAAATTTTTTAAAAAAGTAGTTTCTAACTGTTTTCTTCAATTTTTTGCGTTTTTTTGTAAATCCAATTTTTTCCCGATTTTTTAAAAAAATCCTGAACTTTTGGTTTGCCGATTTTTTCCCCAAACGATTAATGCTGCTATGAATTGCAAAGTATATGCAAGAGGTGCATCAACAAGTGCGAAAAATTAGAGCAAATTACCATGAGCTACAAGCAACATACTCACCTCAAGTGAAGAGACAAATAATTTCAAATTGGGGGCTTGTTGATGGTATTTTTGAGAAAAGGAAAGGTTTTCAAGTGCACATAAACAATCTCAAATGGAAAAAGATTGGACCATGCAAGATCCATTGTTTTTTTTCATCAAATGCTTATGAGATAGAGCAACCGGATGGGATTGACATCTCACCCATCTTCAACATAGCGGATTCATATCCTTTCCATAAGGGACTATCAATTGATGATAATGCTTGTTTGAATTTCTCAATTCCATTTTGGAAACAATAGTTGCTTGAGAAGGAGAGGGACTAAATTGTAGTGATTGATTCAAGAGTCATAGAGAACAAGGGGCAATTAATACAATGATTATTTGATCAAGTGGAAGGATAGAGTAACAATAGACTCAGCTTAGATGGGTGCATATGAGATTGGTCAATATAGCCAATCATTGGAGGATCTTGAGTTTAATGGGAAGATGCTCGTTTTTTTCTTTCACTTACTTGGGGTGTATGATGTAGGAGCATCTTGGCATGATATGCAATCTTGGATCAACAAAAATATGTAGGCTTAGTAGGCCATTAAATGTGCTTTGGAATTCAAGTTTCTTGTCCAATCAAAAACTTATGGTTTGTCATTGTGAACTAAGCCTATTATGTTTTTGTTTGATGCTTCATAGAAGTGGTGTCAAGCATAACATATTTATCATTCTATTGTAGAAGAGGATCTCCAATAAGCCATTGTGTCCTTAATGTTCTTATGTTTTCATCAACCACAAAGAAATCTGATTAGGAGTGTTATCATTTGTCCAAAACATTCAAAGATCCCAAGTCAGCATTTTGTCAACCATTTGATGTGCAGATGTTATGGTTTGAGCCATTGTAGCAAAACTCAGCCAAAAATTACAATTACTTGTGAGCAATCAACACTCGATAAGTTCGGTGATCTAATATGAATTGGATCATTGATTTTTCTTTATACTTTGGCATGAATCTCAATGCACCAAAAATCAGCAAAATCTTGCAATCTAATTGTGGTTATATTAGAAATTGTGAGTTAATTCTGATTTGGCACAAAATTTAAAAAACAGCAAAATTTCTGTATTTTTTATGAATTTTACATTTTCTTCAAATTTCTTGATTTTTTCCCAAGTTTTTCTTGATTACTTGAATAAATCTTTATCTTTTGGTTTGCTGAGTCAATCTTGAGAAAGATTTTTGCTGCTATGGTTTGAGCAATATAGGATAAATCAATTGGGTCTTTGAGCACATATGAAATGTTTTTTTTGCATATTATATAAAAATAACATAGGTAGCAACTTCTTGCTGTAAAGGGATTTTTTTGACCAAAAATGTCTATCTTGAAGCTAGAAAAAAGGGGAAAATCATCATTTTGAAAATTTGAAACAAATTAAGGTTAGAGAAGGTTTAGCAACATGGAAAAAAAATGGAAAAAAAATTGTTGTAGAAAAGGATGGCCAGGCAATGAGAAAAGAAGTCTTATCAAGAAAAGAGGCATTTTTTCAGCAAAAAAACTCACTAAAAGTCTAAAACAAATGGGAAGACCTCAGAAGCTACTGTAAGGTTCTTTTGGATAGTACTAAGAAGTGATTCAACCCTAAAAAATCCTGATCAAATGTGTTTGGGCTACTTTTGAGGCACTTTTCTTCATTTTTAGATATTTCTAGGGCCCTGTGGGCTGTATAAATTGTAAAATATATGATGAAAAAGTGTTACATTTTCTAAAATGAGGTTTTCTTTTTTTTGGTTGTTTATCATTTTCTACAATATTAATATTTTAGAAGCTTTGAGGTTTTTTTTGAGCTTTGGAAATCAAGATAATTGTTTGTTTTTAAATTTATATGCCTCAGTGAGAAAATACCTAGATTTCCAAACCCAGTGGTTGTTTTGGGTTAAAATTGAAATTTGATGTTTGCAATGTTCCTGCACAATGTGAGATTTTTTTTTGAGTACTCATACTGTATATTCCTCTGTTATTTCAAGCAAATTTAAATTTTTATGCAATTTATGTGTTTGTATTTCTAAGTTAAACTTTCCGTTAAATGACGATTTCCCAAATATGTTGCAAATGTTCACCAGAAGGTTGCAACAACATAGTTTGGGTAATTAACTGTGGGTAATCTTACTTTGGTAGTTCAGATGAGGTTGCCATACTCTTGGTGGCCTAACCTTGATTTCACCAATAAGTTCATGTTAGACAGTGAGACCATAAATGAATTTCTAAATACTCATTAAGGAATTGAGCCTATGTTTTGTGTGAGCATGGAAAAGAAATTTAAAATCCGTAAATCCACAAAGCAAGTTCTTTTAGAAATGCATGATGATTAGTTCAAGAAGAGAGATATTACTGTATTTTGGTAACTTACTCTAATGTAGACCTAATGTTCCTCTCATTCGGCTATGTTGTAAAGTACATGGAGAATGGTTTTTTGGTCTTATGAATGTCTAGTAGTTATGTTTGTATAAGTTTTTTTTGGTTCCATATAGTCATACTCAATACTCATATTGCATTTAGGGATGTTTTAAGGATTTTCCAATTACCGAATTGGGTGGTTTGCCATATATGGCATGAGGTTCTAGGGTAATCAAGATCATAGATCAAAAACTTAAGACTCAACAAGACAAAATTTTGATTTGGATTCAAGACTTGGCAAAAACTCAGTATATTAAAAAAACACATAAATTTGTAAAATAAACTTAAATATCAGGCATAATTTTGAATTTAGAGAACTTAGTTTTTATATTATTTTTAGGCCAAAAAGGTAGTACAATGCATAGTGTCATATACAATATGATGATTGATGAGTTGTATTCATAGAAATTACAAATCCAAAAAAATATTTTACAATTTTTTTCTTCAATTAAAGCTCCTTAGAAGCGGTTCCCTTGAATTGGATGGCAAAGATTTCTTCTTAGGAACAATTTCATCCTTAAGCATATTATGATCATCATCCATGAAGCCCCTCCTAATTCTTCCATCTCTACTTGGGCTCACACTTCTACATCTGCTACCCATTTTGCTGCTTCCTTATCAAAATTAGCAATTTCCTTCATGGAAAATATGGTCATCACATTTTTCAGCAATCCAAACTGAATGTGCATCAATCTCATCCAATGCAATCACATCACGAGTCTCCTTCCCTCCACTTTTTTGACATGAAGATGACGGTTGTATTGCACAAAAATGAGGTAATTGAGTTGCTTTTGGGTCAACTTTATGTGAATAGCCCTAAATGTGCTCTAGTTGTGTTCGCACTTATAAGTGCTACAAGGCTGGCACAAAATGAGGATGACAAGGCTTTGCAGGTTTTGTGTTTTTGTACCATAATCTTCCTTCCACAAATTTACTGTTGGTGTGGTTATGTGCACACCTTACTTAAGCTTACTTAAGTAGTTAGGTTATTCTAAGTTAGACTTGTTAGTTATTTTCCTATTGTGAGTGATTAGGAAATTAGAAAAAGTAACTCATTGTGCAATCCAAAAGATTAAACCATATAATTTGGCCAATCAAAATCGAGAATGATGTAATATCACCAATAGATTCACTTGTAGGGTTATCATAGAATTCTATAAATTAGAGCTTCCTTCCTTTAGAATGAGAGATGAGAGGATGTGTTTGGTGTGTGTGTGTGTGTGTGTGTGTGTGTGTGTGTGAGAGAGAGAGAGAGAGAGAGAGAGAGAGAGAGAGATAATCTGGTCAATCAAAATCAAGGGTGATGCAATTTGGCTAATAGGGTTATTAGTGTTAACATATAATTTTGTAAATTAGGGCTTCCTCCCTTTAGAATGAGAGATGAGGATGAGAGAGAGAAAGACATAAGAGTACATATGTAAGTGTGAGGAAATATCATTATACATGCTTCATGGAAGGAATTTATTAGAGAAACTTAGTGATGCAATGCTATTATGTTGTTTTCTTTTCTTTTGAATATAGATTTATAGCATTTGCTTTGTGTTTCTGGTGACTTCTTACATAGATATGTAATATACAGCCCTTAATTTTTTTTTGAAAATAACTTCCAAATGAAAGTAAGATGCAATACAACGTCCTTTCCACTTTCTGATCACCTACTTCCCGAGATGGGCAAGTTGAGAGCATACAGTATTCAAGATTATACAATTAACTTGAATGCTACAAATGAAAGGGAAATGCACTAGGTGGTAAGCCAACCAATCTCACTTATTCATCCGAGTGCATACACAATATTGAAAGAAATAACACTACACACTTATTCAATGGAGTGTGATTACAAAACATCCACTTATTCAGTGGGAAAACAAAGAGCACTTCCACTTATTCAATAGGAAGACAGATACAAATGTAAGCACTTGTTCAGTGGGGCGAGTAACAACCAAACCTTCCACTTATTTAGTGGGAATCAATACAAAGCTACCACTTATTCAATGGGGTGAGTACATAAATCAATGAACTTGTGCCAAACATGCTAGCAATACTATCATCCAATGTTAAAAACGATATAGCAAGTTGCAATATAACTCATAAACTGCTGCAACACTTCAGAATAGATTTCAATATTCAGTGGGAATCAATACAAAGCTACCACTTACTCAGTGGGGTGAGTACATAAATCAAACATGTTAGCAATACTACCATCCAGTGTTAAAAATGATATAGCAAGTTGCAATATAACTCATAAATTGCTGCAACACTTCAGAATAGATTCCAATAACATGAAATGATCAACTTAACAAGTAACAATCAGCAGAATACCTTGAATGAATGATGAAGGAAGCTGGTGCTAGTCTGCTAACACTTGTTTACTCGCTAATATACTGGCATCACAGAGCTGTGATTCTGCTGGAAAACACTTAGACAATGCTATAGTGAAGCATATTAACATACCAACTACCCAGTCACAAAGAAAGCCTTCCAAACTCCACAATGCTCACCAGAAAGTGCTTAGAAAATATATATAACAGACTGGATATCAATAACCACAGGTTGCAGTTTTGAGTTGAAGATTACTTGCAGGTCCAGTGGCTGAACTGACCTCCAAAAACTCCTCAATAACATGCCAAATACTTATTTCTCCAGCTCAAACAGAGGCGGCAGGGATAAGGGAAGTCTAAACGCCATTAGAAGCTCCTCCGAACAGCAGCAAACATCAGTGACTTGTTCTCTATTTCTCACGCCCCATTCCTGGGCACACAACACATATGGTATGGCCTAGCAATGATGAAGTCCAGACCCCAAACTGCATTAAAAATCCTTAAAGTGGATGGCCTGTTGAGAGACATCTACCATACTTGCACAAACTATTATCAAACTATTATCATATGATGATAATGAAGTTTATCAACCAAAATGAGTGGTACGGCTTGCTATAGGTGAGTGGTACAACCAGCAAAGGAAACCTTTGAAAACCACCTCAAAACACTTCAAAAGCTTTAAATTCTTGATAGCATAACACACCAAAAATTTGCAAATCAAAATACATCAAAATTTTCCATACTTGCAACCCCAAGACTGAAACTCTTCTTTGTAGCACAATGGTGATCAATGTTTGAAACTACTCTAACTAATGAGGGGGGCTTTCGTCCCCGAAACCAACAACTCCAGGAGGGTTTTCGTCCTCAAGAAGTTTTGGAAGAACTCAAGTTCTCTCCAACAACTGAAGAAAACAACATTTTCCAAGTATAACCTTGCAAAGGAGCTCTCATTTGTTGACGGGTGTTTTATGACCGCACCAACACAGAATAAAGTTCCCAACGGTTACTCTATCCTCTCTTGATCAAAATCTCCTACATGCTAAGATTGCGAGAAAGATCATGCATTCAACTCCAAGGTTCCTTTATGCAGTGGACGTAGTCTCAGTTGGCTAGATGTGATTTGTTGGTATCTCAAGGGGGACTTACATAATTGTTCAACCAAAGATCAAAGAGAAAGGGATTTTCAGAAGATTCAAAAGATGTGTCAATGAAGCACAGGGTTCCTAGACTAACCAGAAAGTACTGAATTTAAATGGCTGCAGGGATTAGAAAATGCCATGATCTACTCTAAATGCGGGACATGGAGATCAACTCTTGCAAACTTCAACCAAGCTCTGCTTTGCCTCACCTTGGACAGCTTCCACAAAACTGGTGCAATCTTCAAAGGAGTAACTAGAGGTATTCAAATCACGATTCAATATGAAGGCACCATCAGAACGACGCATGCCAACATGTAAACCATAATCAAAGGTAGGTCCACAATATTCCAGTTGACCACGCACGCAAGGCGAACTCACCATCAATGAGCCCACTAGTGGTATGGATTAACGAAGCTTGCTTAATTCAATCACCACATTCCACAACTATCTACGTGCATGAAATGAAATTTATTCTACTCTAAACTCTACTTCAAGATTCTAAGCGAATTGGAAGGACGAAGAAATCTTGCTAGCTACCCACAACAAAAGATGAAACCACAAGCAATGATAACTCTTTTTATTATAGGAGTGTTCACAACAACTTCTTACAAAGCATTCAATTTGAAAGCTTTCCTTCCTCTTCAATCTATGCTATGCTATCAATCTATCAATCTATGCTATGCTATCTCTCTATGCTCCTCTATTCTAATCTATGATCCTATCTATGTGTACAAATGAGGGGGGATACCCCTTTTATAGTTGCCCAATTCCAACGGACGGCTCCAATTCAATTACAATGAAGGGCTCAGATTGAGTCACTTAAGCCCTAGTCAAGATTCTGCCCTAAAGCCTACCAGAAAGTGGAGGAGTGGGGTAATAAATGAGCACATAATTCCCACTCTCTCCCTTTAACCACCATGAGCATTTAATGCCCACTATCTTCTAGAAGATTCTCATCCAGAAACGCGTTCCCATTGTTCTTCTCTTTGACCGCAAATTCGATGAATCTGGCCAACTCAGCTTCTACTTCTTGAACTGACATGGCAAGCACGTTCTCAATCTAAGACTCCAAGACTGCAACTTCTTTCTCCTGTTTGATGATGATTTTCCTCCTAGCTGTCATTTGCATCTTGGGTTGTGCGAAGTATGCTAGAGAACATTTTCTGAATCATTGCCGGAGAAGGGCTTCACACTTAAGAAGAATTCCTTTACTTTGTCCTTCAATCCATCCTGTTGTCATTCTTTAACTTTGAAGTGCTTGAGGATGATCCCTAACTCCTGGGCTTTCATTATTTCTCCATCCTGATCTTGACGGATTTTCCTGTCTTGGACTCAACCATTTCTTCTTTGCCACCTGCCTCACCCGAGTTGGGCACATTTAGATTCTTGTGGAGGAACTTCAACACTTAGCCGTTTCTTCCAACATCTCCCTTCATGGTTTGGGGGCAAATGATACATCATGGAGGAATTTCAAACATGTAACTTTTCTCCTTCCAAGGTTGTAATGTTGTCCTAGAGTATTTGCTCCATCACCTCAAGTCATCATGCTTTTGGTCCCGGTGCTCATCCTGCAAAACAAATAAAGAGAAGAGCATCAAAACACTTTATAATATAAATTCTCTTCACTTACCTGATCTCCATGTTCTAATTTCCAAAGTCTGATTCATCATTTTCTCCAGCAAGCTTTGCCTCCATAACTTTTCATCATGGGCGCATTTAACATCTACGTGCTAGGGCGCATATCACATCTTGAACTTCATATTTCTTCCCTTGGAAAATTTTCCAACCCAACTTTATTTTTCCCAGGGCGCATTTAGAAGGGTGATGCTTCATTTTCATGCCTCTGGCGTTTTTAGAGTGCATCTCAAGTCATCTTACTTATGGGCGCATTTGAGCTCTCATCAAATCTTTCTTGCCTTAGAAAATTCTCATATCTCCTTGATTCCCTTAGGGAGCACTTGAAGGGGGTCTACTTTGTGTTGAGGGTGCATTTCAGAGGGGTCAACTCTTATTTTCCACGCCTTAGACAAATTTTCTACCCATCTTCTTCCTCTTGGGCACATTTAGAAGGGTGAGCTTATATTTGATGCCTTAGGCAATTTACATGGCACCTCATTCCCCCTAGGGCGCATTTCATCCCTCCTTCTCTTGTTTCGTGCCTTAGGAAATTTTTTCAAGTTTTCTTACATTTCTCCTTGGGGTGCATTTGAAGGTTTGAGCTTTCATTTTCTCTAACTTAGGAAATTTTCTTACCTCATCTCCCTCAAGAGCGCATTTGACCCCTTGTTTTATTTTCCTCTCCTTAGAAAATTTTCAATGAACTCACTTCATGGGCGCATTAGAGTGGTTGAGCTCTCATTTTCACGCCTTAGAAAAAATTTCTATCTCTACTTGCTTCTTGGGTGCACTTGAAGGGGTCTACTTCCATTTCTATGACTTAGAAAAATCCTCTTACCTCTTCACTTTGTCTTGGGCGCAAATGAGAGAAAAATCCTCTTACCTCTTCACTTTGTCTTGGGCGCAAATGAGAGGGTCTTCTTCCATTTTGTGCCTTAGGAATTTCTCAAGACTTCACTCATTTTACCTTGGGCGCATTTGAGAAGGGGTTATGCCATTCTCCCATGCCTTAGAAAGTTTTCTCCATCTTCTCCATAATGGGCGCATATTGAAGGGGTTCAAGCAACTTTATGACTTAGAAACTTTTCAACTTCCTTTGAGGCATGTTTAGCTTATCCATGCCTTGGGCGCATTTTGATGGGGGTCAAGCACTTTTCATTGCCTTAGAAAATTTTATGCCTCCTTCACAAGATTGGCGCATTTAGGGGGGTGTACTTCCATTTCTATTGCCATAGAAAATCCCTTGTATCTCTTCTCATCTTGGGTGCATATGAGGGGGGCTCATGCCACTTCTCAATGCCTTAGAAAAAATTCATTTTAACTTGCCCTCCCTTGGGCGCATTTGAGGTGGGCTCAGGCAATTTTTTGCCTTAGACAAATTTCTTCACTTCATACCCCTTGGGTGCATATGAAGGTATCCAACTTTGTGTTGTGGGCGCATTTCAAGGGGCGAGCTTCAAGTTGAGGGCACATTCCAGAGGGGGAGCTTCACATTTCCATGCCTTAGAGATTTCTTTTCAACTTTACACCTTGGGCGCATTTTACCCCTTGAGCTTTGAGTTTTGCCTCATGTGCTTCCCCGTTTCCCTCTTAGCCTGCCTGAACACTTAGTCAACTTTTCAACTTGCTCGCCCTCACTTTCTATTTTTAGTAACTCCTTGATTCTCGAACTTTTGCAACTCCTCTTGACTTGAAATTTTCCCAACGTGATTCTCATGACCTATTTGACCTGTTCACACTTGCCTTTCTTGCTCATCTGCTATTTTTAGCTCTGTTCTGGAAGTGACTTACTATAAATAGTAAGTATGCAGATTACGCTCAAATTTTACCAATAGATTCCTTGAAAGATGCTAATCGCAATAGGATACATCTGTTTTTCATTTTTCTCAAGTTTTGCCCCTCATTTTAGGCGCCAAAGTAGGAAACCCTAATTTTATTTGCATGTGCCTCTACTGACCTACGTTCAACTCCGTTTCTGTTCTGAATTGCTCTGCTCCTGAAATTGAAGATCTGGGACTGCTGGAGTGAACCTGCTAAAAATACTAAGTGCCTAAGAAAGTGATCAACTGATTGCGGGACGTGGTTACATGTCATATTGCCCGAGAGATCTCAAAAAACCCAGAAAACTGGCTCGCATGCAGGGTACCTGCCAAAAATAGAAAGTGATCACCTTGACTTGTATGTTATACCATCGTGAAGCTCTTGAAAAGCCCAAAAAGACTATCCTGACATGCATTGAAAAATCATACATGCAAACCCTAAAAATTTCTCCCAAAGCCAGAACTGCTAAAAATAGAAAGTTGTTTGAATTCAATGAAATTTTAATGGGAGCCCGCCTGAAGCTTCTTGAATGCAGTGCCAAGCTCAGATTTCAATTTGCTCACTTAAATTGACCCCAAACTAAGCCTGAAGGATAAACCCTAATTTGTCAAGACGCACTCCAGACTTAGCCAAAACCTCAAGTTAGGCCAAAAGATAGGTACATCCCTGGAAAGACAGAAAGAATTGAGAGAGACAGCCCCAAAACAACCCAAAACCAAAGCCAAAAGACCCAAATGGGACAAAAAATTAGGGGGTCCCCATTTTGAATGGGGTGATGTGTGAAAAGGTCACCACATCATCCTCCATTTATAACTTTTTCAAAGGGAAATTACCAATATTTTAAAATAATAATTCCATTATTCTCCAAAATGACCTTTTTGAAAGATAATAATAATATATCATGTATAAAAGGCCCCTTTTGAAGCACACTAAGACACCTTTTAAATGAATTATTGCACTAAGTTGTCATTTTAATATTTCAACATTAGATGACTTATGTGATATAGTTAAATTAATTTACCCAAATTGCAGAGAGCACCAAAACGACATAGAAATAGAATTCTGACCATACCAACATGATACTGAAGACTTAGGATGATGATTAGAAGCAACTGGGTGACTTAGAAGTTTGGGGAGCTCCCAAAAGATTGAAAATCAATTTTGAAAGTGTCACAAGGTTCACCAAGGCCAATTGAGATCACTGCCAACAACAACTACTCTACAAGATTAATCCCGTGTTCTCCAAGAAATTTGGAGATCCCTCTTAATCACCACTTAGCCTTCGGAAGAACTTGGAAACTAGGCTAATTGTTCACAAATCACTTTTGCTAAAAATGGGGACATTACAAGATATAATCTTAGGCTCTTTTCTAGGTAGGTTGAGTTCATGTACTTGCAAAATAGCATAATAGTTCATGCTGCTTCCTTCTTTCCAATATAGTATTGGAGGTGCAAAAATTATTATTTTTTTTTGTTGAGAAAATTCAGATCTTTTAGATTGAGGAAATTGGTGTCCAATCTCTCTTTTCTCACAAACCTTGGTCTTTTCTCCTCCTCTCTCTTATTTCAATTTTTGTGAAGATTTATTTAAAAAAATAGAAGTTGGTTCTGGCTATGTTGAAAATCAATTAGGGGAATCTTCTTAGAGGGATATTTAAAAAATTCAAGAGTTTTCTAAAAGTTTTAAGTCTTGGTATTTTAAAAAAATAAAAATAAAAAAACCTCAATGTTAAGGCAAAAAAGGGGCAAATTCAAGTTTCAGAGACTTTCTTACAATCTTATAGGCAATCTTAAAACTTTTTTCCATCTATGATGTTTTACTAGGATTCAACCACATAGGTTTTTTGAGCTAACTTATTTTTTGAGAAAGTTTGTAAAAAGGTTCAGTTGACTCAAAATACTAGGATTGGCTGCCTCACTCCACCTTTCCCTTCCCTAGATGCCTTGGTCACATGCTCCCTACTCTATCCTGCCTTCTAGTTTCCCAACTTCCCTTTCCTAGCTTGGCCTAACTTGGTTTGGGTGGCTTTGACCAACTTGACTTTGCCTAGGGCAAGGTGCAAGGCCTTGACCAACATTGATTGACCTTTTTAGGGCGTGATGATAGCTGACCCAACCTCAACCAACCCTTTTCAGCTCAATCTAAAAGATCTGAATAAGGTGCCCTATAGTCCCTTGGTAAAATTTTTTAACAAGTAAAATGTAGTTTCCTAAGTTGCTTAAAAATATATAAATGTTGTCCTTGCAAATGTTGGAAAAGAGGCAGCATTAACTCTCAAATCATGTTCCAAGTGTAGAAAATCAACCTATTTAGAAAAGGTTCCAAGATTATATTTATGCAAGAAATCATTAAAAAGACAAGCCAAATGCTATAAATGGGTATAAAAATTGAAAGCTCTGGAGTAAGCTCTTCTCATGGAGATTATTTGAGCTGAATAAGGCACCATATAAGTAAGCTCTTGAGTAAACTCTTTTAGATAGCTCTTTCAAAATATTATTGTATTTTCAATTTCTCTTGAGCATATCTGCGTAGGCAAGGATTTCAAAATCTTTTTTGCTTGAATAATAGGAGAATGCATTTTCTCTTTTTGGGCTACATGCATGATGGGAGTAGGCGAACATTTGTGAATGGATTCCCCACTAAATCTGAAGATTTGGCTGCCTTCCATTGGGCTTCCCACAATCTGATGTTGGGGTTTAGTGTTCTACTACCACGAAGCCTTACTAATGGATTTTCTATTCTTCCTTGGACATAAATCCAACAAATGTCCAAGACCATAACAATTTCTACATCTAAAAGCCAACATCTAATACTCAAGGCTCTTCTTCCAAATGTGACCGCCACTTTTAGCCAAATATCTGTTGGAAGACTTAGAGAAAAAACCATTTCTACCAAAATACATAAGTTGTATGGGAATACCCCAAAGTTTCAGAACAAATAGAAGCAAACATACTTAGAGTGTTACCAATGCTTTCCAAAGAGGAAGACAGTAAAAAATGCAGAGGAAGTTTGGGCATCCTTACCTGAACTGATAAAACCAAGGAGTTTTCTATCAATGGATTAAATTCTGGAAACCATGGTTTGACAATGAGAGAAGCACTCCCTCAGCTCTATGGTAGCAAGAATGAAACATTTGTTGCCCTTGATTCACACAAAATGATGAAAAATTCTTGAGCACATGGAAGGATTGCCACAGACTTTCTAAGAAGGGGTTTCCATGTTTTTGACACCCATGCATGCAGCTGTGACAGATTGGCGCATAGATTGTTGAACCAATTAATCGCACTCATCTCTTTGTGATGCTCTGATTCCTTAGCCACATTGTATCCCATTTCCAAAACTGGAATCTTGTTAGCTACTTCAACCAGCTGACCTGATGTACACATCCACCCAAGAGAGGATCACTTATATTCATCGCTGGTAGACTCAGCATGCTGTGTCCCTTATCTTGAAGTAGCAACATCCACATGACCCCTCTTATTAGCATCTTCAACAACTTCCAAAAATGTACACTCTATTCCATGGATACCATCAACGCTAATAATGATTTTCCTTACACCTCCACTCACATCAAAGGGCACAGAGATGACAAAACACAATCTAGTCTTCAAGATCTGTGAGTGGCTGTTGCTAGGGATTGCGTGAGCTACCACATGAGCAGACCCAGCCTTACCAAAGTTGTCTCCCTTCACCTTCTTATGAACTTCAACATCATAGGACAATGCATTTTGTAGGAAAGCAATCCAACTGACAGCAGCAGCTTTAGTGGTGATATAATTGGCAGCAGCAAAATTAGGGATTTTAGAAGCCTTTGCAGCCACGGCCATTGTAGCACATTAATAGAAAAAGTGTTCTTTCTATTTCTTTTAGCATTCATTATTAAAGATATTTTTTAACATTTTCATTGTTAAATGCTTTTCTTTTACTATTTCATTTTTTAAAATTTAATATTCAGTGTTTACATATTTGCAAATTATTCATAGTGTTTAAAAATTATTCAATATTGTTTTCAGGGTTGTATAACTGCTGTTTTTACTGTTTAGGCTTTTCTAATAGCTGTTTTAGAGTATTTAAACATTTTTTTAGCTATTTAGTATTTTAATTTTTTTTTAAATGTTTGTTTGCATAATGAGATAACTGTTTTTTATTTGACTTTTATGTATGCCTCGTGTGATTTGAAGTAAGAAAACAAAACTAAAATGAAATCTTCTTTTAGCTTAAAAGTTCAAAGTATTGCATTTTTAAATTGGAAACCCTCCTTTAGTTTTTTATTTTATTTTTAAATGTTATTGATAAAGTTAAAAGAATGGGTTTTCGAATGGGCCTGGACCCTTTTACAATGAAGTAGCCATCAAGCAAGAGGAACAAGTTCCATTAGGTATGGAACTATCAAACCACCAAAAGACACAGGAACAGTAAACAAGAAAGGAAACAATAACGACATAACTCAGAACCAGAGAAACACCATATATTTGATATCAGCAAGCCTCTTCAGGCCTAACACAGCCTGCCATTCCTGTGTTAAGAAGTTCACTTGGTCCACTAAAGAAACCTCCAAGGGGCCCTCCTCAATAACAATGGTTTCAACATTCTGGGCCATAGTCTTAGCTCTTGTTCTTCTTGCAGGACTCTCCAATTTGATATCCTTTTTCCTTTTTTGAGGTTTGCTCTAGAGCATATTACAATAATATTGTAATATTTAATTTATAATGGTCAATTAAGTTGTTAGGATAGACTTTAGGAATTTTCTTTTATTCTTTCAGTTAACTTCTTATCATTTGTTTGATTAGTTGTCAATCTTATCCTTTATGGATAGATCCTTTGCTCTACTAGTTGTCAATCTTATCCTTTATGGATAGATCTTTTGTATCTCTTATTTAAGGAAACTTTTGCTGCTTAATTTAATATCGAATATCTTGGTAATCATTCTCTGTGTTTTTAATTATTTTATGGTATCATAGCTTAGGTTTTTGTTCTTAAAAGTTTTGATGAATTTTTTATAAATTCGTGGGCAGTTCTTTTTTTACAGCAGTTCTTTTTTTACGGTTTTTTTTCTAAGAAAATTAAAAAATCATGGGATTATTACCTGAAATTTGAAAGGGTTTTGCAGAAGATTTTTTGGTGAATTTTTTGACAAAAATTCATGGTTATTTTTTTTACCTGAAATTTTCATGAGGATTTTTCCAGAAGTTTTTGAATGTTTTTTTATAAATTGTGGGATTTTTTCTGCATCTTTTTGGCAAATTTTTACAAACAAACTTGTGGTTATTTTTTTTATTAAATAAAAATTTGTGAGTTTTATTTCTGCAAATTCGTAGGTTTTCAGCCTTTTTGATGATTTTCTTACAAAAATCGTGGGTGTTGTTTGCTGTTAGGGTTTTGAAATTATTCCTGAATTTTTTTGTGGTTTTGTGGGCCTTTATCAGAGCCTGGGATTTTGACCAATTTTTTCCAAAAATTCGTGGTGTTTTTTGACTATTTTTTCTCAAAAAACATAGGTATTCAATTTATTTTTGCAATTTTTCAATAATTTTTATTGCAGACTTTTTTCGATTTTTTGATAAAATCGAGGATTGCACCTGGTTGCTAGGGTTTTTGGTAAATTTTTCCCTTTTTTTTTTAAGTCTTCTTGGGTTTCTCGTTTTCCGTGTTTCTAAATTATGGGAGGGATGGCTTCATTGACCAACATCATGTGGGAAGGCAGCTAGAAGGTCACTAGCAAAAATTACAATACCTAGAAATAGATAATGCTTACTATTTTTGAGTATAGGTGCCTTGATCGGATTGTCCTTGGTATTGATACCCGGCCAATAGTTGCAGGTAAAGATTAGGACAAGTACAATGAGCGTAATCATGAAGTAGTTATGCTCATCTATCACAGATGAAATGCTTTTGGAGATTTCTTTAGGCAAGTCTTCTGTGGAGATTTGGAAACACCTGCGAGATTTGCACGAGACGTCATATAAAGGTAGGGAATTCTTCCTAAAGAACATGTTCTCAATAATGATGGACGGGTGTCTTTGTAGGATCATTTATTGAAAATCAGAGACATACGTGATAAGTTAGCTGCTATTGGTTGCAAGATGGAAGAAAAAGACATGGTAGTTATCACGTTGAAAAGCTTACCACGATCTTACAAGCATTTCATAGAAACTCTCAACATAACATCTACCAATGTTGATCAAAAGTTTGATGATGTATGCAACAAACTCTTGCAGCAAGATAGATGGAAACAACCGTTTGGTAGCAACGGTGACTCACCGAGTGCAAAACATGCCTTTGTAGCCAAGGGCAAAGGAAAGTGGCCTCAAAAGAAAGGTCAAGGACAAAATGAAGACAATTCCAAGAATTTGCAGTCTATCACATGTCATTCTTGTGGTAAACTTGGTCACACGAAGAGGTTTTGCAGAAAGAGGTTGGCTGATTAGCAATCCAACCAGGGAGGGTCTTCACCAGAGGCTCATATTGCAGAACATTCTAAGCAGAAGAAGTCAGCCTTCTATACTTTTTGACCAACAGATCATTTCAGTTTTTTGGGTTTGTCTTAGTATAGTTAATAAAATTGACCATTAAGGGAGGGTATTAAAATAATATTGTAATATTTAGTTTATAATGGTCAATTAAGTTCTTAGGATAGACTTTAGGAATATTCTTTTATTCTTTCAATTAAGTTCTTATCCTTTGCTTTATTAGTTGTCAATCTTATCCTTTATGGATAGATCCTTTGCTTTATTAGTTGTCAATCTTATCCCTTATGGATAGATTTTTTGTTTTATTAGTTGTCGATCTTATCCTTTATAGATAAATCTTTTGTATCTCTTATTTAAAGAGACTTTTGTTCCTTATCGAATATCTTGGTAATCATTCTCTGTGTTTTTAATTATTTTAGAGAATATAAAGACTGTAACTGAATTCCTTATAGTGTTTTTGCTAAAAGCCACCACTTGAGCAAGATTTTCATTCAACTCATCCTAATTTATTTTAACAGTGAGGATTTTTCCTCCAAGTTTTCCCATCTTTGGAACATGGCAGAGAATTTGTTAACTTCTTACCAAATCTCATCATCAAAATGGATTGTGGCTTCTTCCTTGTCTATCTTTAAAAACTCCTCAATCTCTTGGATTCTCTTTCTAAAGTCTTGATGTTGCCATAAAAACCACTTCATAATGTTATTATGCAGGTTTAAACTATCCTTCAGCATGTCAATGCAGAGTTTTAGGTTGATATAGTTAGGATAGTTTGGGTTTTGCACCTTATCCTGCTTACATAGGGGATTAGTTGTCTCCTTTTGCATAGTCCTACAACTCTGAGATTCTTTGATTTGGAAGAAATGTGCCAATTTGTGCCCATTAGAAGGGTATTAGTGGGGTTGGAAACATCCACATGGGGGAATAAAGGAACCAAGATGAGGGTTGATTGAGGAATCCTCTTCCAAAATTCTCTTGCACAAGTTGGGTTTTGTTATAGGCAAAGGACATAGTATAGTTGTCGCCTAGAGTAGAAAAATTCTTTTGAGGAATCTTGGCTGGGACTAGAATGGTGACCTTAGGAGCATGGGGTTTGACATGGGGAGGTTTATGCACCACCACAGATTTAGGGTGCAAGGAAGGGGGAGACATCTCAACTGCACACCTAAGGTTAGCAGGGGTGGGGGAAGTAATAGTGGGGGTATTCTCTTTCAGTTTAGGTGGAATCTTGGCTGGGTTGACAACCATAGGAAAAAGAGTTGGGGTGGGGTTTTAGTCCATTTGAATCTATAGACGTAGTAGATTAAGCCCTAATGTAGTGGCAACTTTGACTTCTCAAAAAACACATTTTGCATAGAATATTCAAGAGAACTTAATACAGAAAAAATTAAAACTCATCTTCTTCTTGTGGCAGAGATGGCTAAGCATTGGCAAGTGATATGAGTATATTCTTTTACTCCTTCCCTTGAGGGTGACATACCTTATGAGGGTGTCAGCCACTTCTACCTAGGGCTTGGGGAGGTCTTTTTTTTTTTTAAATCTGTTTTGGATCTAGAGACCTTTTTCACTTTTCTTCAGAAATGCTTCCATATGTTGGTGATCCCTGGACTTGATTGTTTTCTGCAACTTGAGTCCCTCCATTTGTAAGCTTGTAGCCATGGCAAGAAGCTATTTTAAATAATAAATGAAATTCCTTGAACATACACTATTCTACTCTTCCAAGATTGTGCAAACTCACTTGAGAACATAGTGAAATATTCCGAGCCAATTTTTTCAACTTTTTCAATTGCAAGTTACAAACAATATGCACCCGTTAAGGTTAGCTCTAAACCAAAACGATGCTGAAACAACTCTAACCAGAATGTACACCAGGATCCCGATGTGGGCAAGGTGTGAGCATTGGTCAGAGGATCTTAAAGAAAAGCTGATACAAAGAACTCTAACCAAGAATGCGCCGGCGAACGACGAGCATGTGGTCAGAGGATCCCTACCAACTAATAAGCTGAAATAACTCGACGTCAAGAATGTGCTTTCCAAATCGAGGTGGAATGGGAGCTACCATATGACGGAGATGCTAAGAATTACAATGCAATTAAGAAATATAAGCGAGAATGCTGAAAGTACTCGACACCCAGAATGTGCTTTCTAACCTAGAGTGGGAAAGGAGCTACCATAGGGCGGAGATGTAAGATGTTACAAAGCAACTTCAGAATGTAAAATATGCATTACAAATCAGAAATTAAGCAAGATTAAGAACTGCTGCCAGTACTACTATCAGCTTACAATTTGAAGAGCATTCGCCTGCCAAGAGCATATGAGTATAACAGATTAGCATTACATCATAGAAAAGAACTCTCCTTTGCTTAATCAAGGATGCCAAGACCAATATCTTCTCTCAGAGACCAAATGATGATTCTGATTTTTAACAGATCTGCACTTTAATTTAATAACCAACAACCTATCAACTTACTTAAATGATCATATCTCTCTCACAACTCACCCAATTGACATGAAACGAAGTGCAATAGACCCTAATGATGAAGGCGACCAAGGTAGAGCTCTGAAAACTGATCAAACGACCCTAAATGAAGTATGCACGAATCCCAAGACAGATCTAGGAGGTACGGCCCAGCAAGAGGGGCGATTTGCATTTAAAAATTCAAAACACTATTAAAAATTCTACAAATTTGAGGAAAGGGTCGCCCCTTACAGACAGAGAGAATAAGACAATACCCAGAAGCACTTTTTTTGTATTTTTTGACTTGTGATTAAAAACGACAATCTGCTACAATGAATATGCAACTCCAGAAACTCACTAATGTGCATAAAACTGATTTACAAAACCTCACAAAGACTAAAATGCAGAAATCTCACAATAAAGCATTCAAACTACACTATCTCACCACTAGTCGCTATCTTTCAAGCGAGAAGCAATGCCAAGCTAGGAGGCGTACATTCCTCGAAGCAATCCCAAAGCCAATCCGGCAGCATAACATTCCTGTAGACAAAAGATGCCCCAAAAGAGAACCAATGGCTTCCTTTTATAATTTCCGGTTGACCCTTCTCAAAACCCTAATCTTCTTTTTTGAGTCAAACCCTAATTCTCCAATAGATGGCGCCACTTTCTTCAAAGCTTTGACTTTGACTTTTAATTAAATTCATCACTTTAATATTGGCGTCCAACTTAAAGCTTTAATTCAACCTTAATAATTATAAAATTATCTCAATGATGGCGCCACCCCTTAAAGACCACTTTTAAAACAACATTAAGTTATGAGGTTAGGCCAAGGGGTAATATAACATTAAAATATAATGTTATTTAAGTGAAATGAACTTATCTCTTCGAAACTGCATCTTGAGGCCAGAATTTGAATAAACCAAATGAGTCGACTGAAGAGGAAAGTCAACTGTGCCGAGACCAGAAGGATCACTGCCAGAAATAGAATTTACTAAAAATAGTAAATTTCAGAAAGTGCTCGGAATACCAAGAAAATTACATCACTGCGAAGCCCACAGAAAACCCAGAAGGAATCCGCAGTTCAAACACCAATTCACGAGCAACAACAACCTCCACTCAAGAAACCCTAATCAAACCATCCGAGTAGCCTACGGATCTCCAGAATAGGCCAACGGTCAACTGAGAAGATCATGCTTGAGAAGGGGACATTACACATAGGGTCATACCTGTCGATTGCTTCAATAAAAGGGACAAGGCCTCCCTTCCTTAGGATGTTCTAAATGGTGGCATTGTTCCTAATTTTCTCATAGGAAGAGGACTAAACTGTAAGCATATCTCCTCCCATGATGTTTTTATTAGTAAGAGCCTTCAATGTGTGCTAAACTGCAAAATAGAGCCAACAATTACATAGAGAGAAATATTGAAGATGAAATGGGGAGATTTCTTATTACCAATGCAAAGGAATCTATCATAAATATCGATCTTCCCCTTTGCAATGACATCTAAGCTTTCATGTTTACAAGGGTATTTGTCTCCTAACTACCTCATGAGGGATTAGTTCTCTAAAACTTAAGCTCATGGCTGAATATTAAGAATAATTACTGTAATCGTTGGATATGCTCATTCTAATGTTTGGAGGAAGTGTCCCCTCATACAAATAATATTGAACATTAATTGTGCCCCCCATATTAGCAAGCATATCGGCAATTAGGTTACCTTCTCTCTAGATGTGAAGGATTCTAATCTTTTGAAAGGACTTTAAGAGCTCCTTAGCATCACCTGTAATGCTCTTATAGGACCAATTAGAAACAACCTTCGAGTTTAGAATATCTAAAATAGTTTTTGAGTCCCCCCTCCACCTCAATGTTGGGGATATGGTCTTTAGCCAAAATTAAGACTAGAAGAGTCACTGAGGCTTCAACATAGTTATTAGATCGAAAGCCAAAGTTCTTAGCAAAAGCAGCAATGAACTCCTCATTGTTGTTCCTAAGCACTCCCCCACCACTAGTGTACATACAATTTCCTTTCAAGGATCCATCAAAATTAAGTTTTATCCATCCCATGTTAGGAGAAGGCCACACAATATATTTTCTTTTTTGGTTTTTGAGAGTATCCATATTATCCAAAGTGGATTGGATGTTCCAAATGGCAGATTTTTTTTGTTCGATAGCATTGGGGAATATTTTTGGCTTTTTATTTTGGGAAGAATTAACATTCTCTTGTATTGCTTGCGGATTTTCAAGTGCACAACATTCCAAGGCTTCTGTTTCTGAATATCTTGTTATTTCTTTCCTTATAGATCCCCCAATAGATGTGTGGAAGGGCTTGTGACTGAGTTTCTTGAATAGTAGGATGACCCAATGTATGTACCAGCTGGCAGCCAAAAGCCTAATCTCCCTAGGCCAAATCCATTGTGTTTTGAACTTCTTTAGAATAGCTTGCTTGATATTCCATGCATAGGGGCACTCTATTAAAACATGGTATCCTCTTTACAATTGCATCTTTTATGTATCCTTTTCTTTTGTGCATAGTGCAATTTGAAGAAAAACAAAAGTGAAATCGTTGTTTGATGAAGGTTGAAAGAACAAGGATTCCAATCTTTGTGTATCCTCTACATCTACGCTTCATGCAACTTGAAGTAAAAAAAAAGGAGAATCCTTGTGTTGTGAGCTCTTGCATTTGCCATTAAGTTTCTGTAGTGATGTTAAATGATAAGTTTCGTTTCTTGTAATGTCACCTCGAGTTTTGATGGCATAAGTGACAATGAGGAGGCTAAGAACCCTAACAATGAAATTGAAACTCAAATTGAGAACATACATTAGAGGGGGAATGAGGAAGGTAGTTCAATGGGGAGTGCTTATCATTTTAATTGTCCTTCCAAACTATCGGAAAACTTTGGAAAAGGTCCCTTAGATAAGAAAGGCCCCTCTAAAACAATTTTCTATTAAGTTGCAAACGAGCAAATTTGATTGTTTAGGGTGCATGTGGCTTTGGAAATGCCATTTTTATGGCTTAGAATTGTATTGATTGTAACATTACTAGAGTTAATGGGCATCTTCTTCACATCTCCAGCATGGTTGCTGAAACATGTAAAACATTGTCATAGGAACAAGGAGAGAAATTGTTTGGTGGTGGGGATGAGCATGACATAGTCACACCACTTGTTGCCATGGGTAGAGGCAATTCTTGACAGCCATGGGTAGTGGGACAAGTTCCACTTTTTTTTCCTAGTGCATCAAAGACTGAGAGGAAACATAAGGAAACAAGTGCATTTCCCAACCTAGCGGCAGAGATGTTTAATGTTCAAATGCGAGACAAGATAGATGATTCCATTGAAAAGTTCTTCTTTGCCAATGGCCTTCCATTCCATGTCACTCACTCTCTTATTATAAGGAGGTTGTATGTAATGCCCAAAGCCACACACCTAGGACATTAGCCAAGTGAACATTTTTTTTTAAGAACAACACAAGAATGAATTTTCATTTTTCATGATACAACAATGACATGTTGCGTTGCACACTAACAAGCACACAAGTGTTGTGTCAATCACAACAACACAAGGACACTAACAACACAAATGACCTCACCATTTTTACAAGCAAAGTGACACAAGTTGAAGACTAACTAATCGTGGGATAAAACTACCATGATGCACCTATGAGAGTGTGGGACAACACCCAACGACAATGGGGTAATAACCCGCAATCACATTCTCTCGCAAACACAACACATGGTTCAGATGAGGAAACCATCTACATCGATTCCACACCTTCATACACTTGATGGCACTCACATTGCCAAGAAAAACCTACACAAGCGATAGGAAAACTAGGTGCCATACCTTGACTAGCTGGAATGATCACTAATTTCCCGAACAAGGAGGAGGATGAGGGTGACAAATAACTCCAATCCACTCCACGACAACGCAAAAAACACCCAAACACAAGGGACAACCTTCACTAGAGGTTGCAATACTAGGAGGTACAAGCCCTCCATCAACAAGAATAACAATGAGCCATTTTTGTGCAAAGGCATGCTTCCCAATGCAATGAGTGGAATAAATTCTAATCAAGGACACCTATTGACATGGGAAGGCTCGCAAGACCAAGGGGAACAACTTTCATATACAAAGTTTCCTTAAAAAATGGTTGGAAGTATCCCCTATCTAATGAAATAGGGGACTACAACGCCCTAGAGGACTACATTAGCCAAAAGGGACATTAGCACCCTGATAGGACACTAGTGTGCTAGGAGGACACTAGTGCAATTACTCAAGTGTCCCAAAAATGCATTGGAGTCTTGCAAATGCATTGGGAGTCTAGAAACTATGCTAGAGTCCAAAAGCTACGTTGTAGTCTTGTTTTTGTGTTGTAGTCCTAGCCAAAGACTGAACAAATGACTGTTTCTAGGTCTTACACTTGCTATCCAATGAAATAGGGATTGTAGCACCCTAGAGGACTTCAGTGCCCAAAAGGGACACCAACGCCTAGAAAAGACACTAGCATGCTAGGACACTAGTGCAATTACTCAAGTGTCCTAGAAATGCATTGGAGTGCAAAAACTACGCTAGAGTTCAGAAACTGTGTAGTCCTATTTTTGGGTTGTTGTCCTAGTAAGAGACTAAATGGATGACCGTTTCTAGGTCTCACACCTAAGGACAACTCCTAGGAATTACAAAAAGCAAGATCACAACACAAACAAACTCCAAAATGACCAAAAACGATTAGGAGACCAAGAGGGACAACCACACTCAATCTCCAACTCATAAACAGTTGAAGGAGACACTCCCCACAAGATGGAATGCCTACAAGAGACTCCAATATGAGTCCAAGGACATGAGAGAAAAAGGGAAATGTTCCTAACACACCCTACTTGTCCTTCTAGCAAGAGGAGAACCCAAACAACACCACCCTATGGTAGGTCCTCACACACATCATAAAACTAGGGAGACGAAACAACACATGATCCAATGATGCCAAAATTGAATGTTTTGTAACACATTCGTTTTAAGCCCAAATCCAAATGTGCTCTAAGTTCTTTTTACCAACCATTTAGCCAAAATGGAGAAAGTGTTGCAAAACACTAAATTCCATTTGACACCGACATCAAAATAGGCTAAAATCAATAATAGGATCCTTGCCACCTATATGGGTAGAATACAATTCACCATTGACACTTTCATAAACATTGTTGAAATCATTAAATAGATTGACGCTAACTTAGCCAATTAACATGATATCAACAATCTAAACATACTAACAACCTTCCAAAATGAGGTGGGGAGAGAAGCAAGATGACACCAATAAATTATTACATTCAACGAGTCTCATCCTAAACATGAATGGATCATAATGCACATCAAGAATTAATAAGATACATTGTTGTAATCATTATACAATGGTCTCAAGGATCCACTTTACAATTACACAAATTACAATAAAGAGAGATATGCAATTTGCAAGGTGCCATGAGAGTCCATCACACTCTTCAAGAAGAATCCTCCAAGTTTGCCAATCCTCAACGGTGGTTGAGTGCCAACCAACCATGTGGGTTCCCTTAGGTCCACCCCACCGTGTTGGGAGAGTCATTTGGGCACAAGCACACACACTCATGCAATACAAGGGAGTATGGCTCACAAACACACCAATCAATATGAACCATCGTATCATCCACATGGCAACAAGTAAGATAAACCATCATAGCATACATGACAACTAGGATGAACAACCAATGTAACTCCCGTTCTTTAGTTTTGGCTGTTTCTTGTAACTGTGAAGAGGAGATCAATCAAAGTTAAAAGATTAATATTTATTTATTTATATATATATATATATTAGAAAATAATTATTTATTTTCAAAGAATTTTAATCTTTTTGATTGTCAAATTAGTGTCGTCATACCAATATCATTTATTTAATAGTACTAATAAATCAAATTTAATTAACCATTCAAAAAGAGGGTTGTGACAGTTTATTTACAATCACCACACATCACATGCACTATTTTGGACCTTATCCAAGAAGGAAATTCTCAAACCTGTTGAGACTAGATATTCCTTAAGCTTCATTCTCTTGGAGAGGATGATTTACTTGCAAGAGCCATTGCAGCTAATGGTCATGAAAAATGAGTGAAATCAGTGGTTTAATTCCAAGTTGAAGTAGGGGAAGAGGGCGAAGGAAGTCATGAAGAGCGACAGTTTTTGGGTTGATGCCAAATACATTGTTTCCATATCTCCATTTTCACAGTGATAAGATATGGGGACTCTAATGCTCCAAACCTTGGAGAGGTGTATAAGTGCATTAACAATGTGTTTGGCCAAATAAAGCCCATACAAGTGAAAGACTCCACCTTATAGTTCTATAATGAACACATTCAACTTATCATTCAATGGAGGTGGGAAAAACTCAACACTCTCTTGCACATGTTTTCTTATGCATTGAACCCAAAGTGGTATGTGCAAATGCTTGATAGAGTTGTCCCTATGGCAGATAGTGAAAGGAAGAGGGGCTTCATGAAGGCAATTCATAAATGTAGAGTATTGAGGATGCCATCACCATTTGTCATGAGTGGATCAAATTTGCTGCACTTAGGGGATATCCAAGAGAGACAAAGTTGGATAGGGAGACTATAGTACAAGAGGACCCAATACTAAAGTGGACTATGCATGGGCTTCATTCATTGACAACCACACTAGCCATTTGCCTCTTATCTCAAGTTTCTAGCTCTACTATCACTAGAGAAATTTGTCTACATAAAGCTTCATCCATTCTATCAAGAGGAACGACCTTACCTTAAGAGAGTAGAGAAGCTTGTAGCCATACATAGTGCCTTGTATCTAATGGACCACAAAATGTTTACGTGTAAGGAGAGACTAATAGTACGATGGGATGTAGATCTAGAGTAACCAACACAATTGACAATGAATAGGCACAAATAGGGTTGGTTGGTGTTCATTTGGAGGAACTTGAGCTAGATAGGTCTAGTAGTTCTAGGGATGAGGAGTTTCCTATGACCTTTGGGGATGATGGTTAGAGTCTTAGACCATTGAGGCATTGGCCAATTGTATTTCCATGTTATTGTCATATTGAAAATTTGAAAATTATTGATATGCGACATTTTCAATATGTTGTGTTTAGCAATTTATAGTTTCAATTGTTATTTCTTATACATTATTTTACAACTATTGTTTCAAGTACTATATTATATTTGCACCATTGCCCTCCCGTTGTCCCTAAATTTGGGTCCTTGTTCCCCCCACCCCCCCATACCGAAATTGTGGAACAATGGTAAACACACACAAGTTGGTTGCATATTGTTGTGACAAGATCCAGAGAAGTGATGACAATGGATGTATGGTTGCATGGCATTGTAATAGGTTTTCAAATTTTGGATTGATTACAAGGAGAGCAACTCATAAAGTGCACTGAGAAGAGGTTTTGAGAATGCATATCGCATTGAGGACAAGTTCTTTGAAGGTGCATGTCAGATTTGACAAGGTAAAGAAACTGTTTGAGCACAAGTGAAATTCTTTGTATAATGTATTTCTATTCTTTAGATAATATATTTGAGTGGTGCTATGTTGCTGTTTTTTCTTGAAAGAGTTTCCTAGGGAAATCTGGTGATGATATGAGTGTATACTTTGATTTGTTATTCTGTTTAACTAGTATTGGATTTTGTAACCTATTCAGTACATTTCTTCTCATAAAGTTATTAGGAATTTCCTAACACTTCGTTGGACAAAGGCCCACTCAAATCATATGGAATAGGTGCCTCGAACAATCTTTAAGCTATAATCAATGCATTGACCTACTCTCAATATGGGCCTCTCGCAGCATTGAATGATATGTTCTTATAGTACCAAAAACTTGGCCCATGCCATCCTCGCTTCAGAATGGTTCTCTTGGTTCCACACACTACCTTATACCAAACGTTGTGTACTAGGGGTATTACAAGAAAAAAAGAACCCCTACAAGAGTGACTCCACCAGGCTAGAACCATCTCTAGGGAATGAGTCCTATATCTGTGGGCCAAGACAAGAGCCCACTACATTAGTAGTCTAGAGTAAAAATCATCATAGCTGCAACTGCCTCAGTTGTCCTAGCCTTTTCTGGTTTCTTTTCCTCGAGCACAGCAAGGCTAACCTTCATCTATTTTGTAATCTCTGGTTCCACTGAATTACACA
This sequence comes from Sequoia sempervirens, assembly GCA_007258455.2. Lineage (NCBI taxonomy): Eukaryota > Viridiplantae > Streptophyta > Pinopsida > Cupressales > Cupressaceae > Sequoia > Sequoia sempervirens. The sequence continues at coordinate 1,011,111,825 of VDFB02271358.1, read as the reverse complement.
ACTGCACATCTTATCCAGGGATTTATGTAAGGTGATATTTGGAGCGATTGATGCCTCCTCTCATCTTCAAGCCACAATAATTACACATGATCATTCCTACCTTTGTACCCAATGTGCCATGCCTTCAAGTGGGATCCCTAGTCTTGGCACTGCTGCAATTGCCTAGTAATGCCAATTTTAAAGTTTGCCAACCTCGTCTCTGATAGAAGAAAAAGAAAAAGCAGAAAAACATGAAATATTGAAACTCTATACTTGCTGGAACACAACAGAATAAATGATCATTTTGGGGCAAGATATTCACCGATTTCACCAGTTCTTGCGAGAGTTTTAAATTACTGATTGGGATTAAAGAACTGACATACTCAAGGACGTATTTTTTAGACTAGCTACCCCTTAGTTAAAAATATGGAGCTTCTTTTGTCATATTATGAGGCATGTGGAGATATTAAAATATTGATTTATCTTGAAACTAAGCACTTGGATTTTGTTAAAATTAGAAACAATTATGTCAATCTTTGATTGCCTAAGGATTGTTGTTTAACCATTCTGGGAGTAGGAGATAGTATTAACCTGCCTGTATGATCTATTATTTAAGGGTTTTGCTTTAATGTCTTTCTTACATACGATCTTTGGAATTTGGCATGCTCTTTCTCTAATGTGTGTTTTGCCAATATGTTTATCAGGTGCGGAAAAGTTTTGCAAAGCTTGATCTCTACAGAAAGTTTACAAATGCCTTAGCAGTAGCTGTACTCTTTTCTGTTGCTTTCATTGGCTATGAGGTAGAACCGAACCTTCCATCACTAGTTTTCGATAAGTAGTAGAATTGATTTCCTTTTGGGCTTCTTAGTAGAACTGGATTCAAGTAAGCTACTTTAGGTCTTATAACCAGCATTACTATTATTGTACATGACTTCTGCTGATTTCCAATTTGGCAGTTCTATTTCAAGATAACAGACCCCTTCAATGAAAATTGGGAAACTTCTTGGATTATCATAGCTCTCTGGAATTCACTTGCATTTGTACTGCTTTGCGTAGTTTGTTTCTTGTGGGCACCATCCCATAATGCCACATGGTAAGCTTCAATATTTTTTCATTCAAGCTTATTTTAGGCCTTTTCAGTTTTATTTCAAGGATTACACTTTAGAATGAACAATTGATCTATTAGCTTGTTCCTTCTCGACAACTAATTTTAAGGCCCAGAGTGCCTTAAAAAATTGTGTATGCTATCCCATTTAGAGTACATGGTCTTCTGCACGAGGCATAGAACTGCAAGGCTAGAGTTTGTGATGCATTTGTGTGGACTTACTTCTTTGACATGAAAGACATTGAAATATTTCTGTGGTTGGCCACTGTATGATTGTTTACACTTTACAGGTATGCATTTTCTGATGAGGCTGGAAATGCTTTTGATGAAGAGGAGCTTGTTGCTTTGACTGGAGGAATTGCGAATCCAAAAGTTGACGTATCTATCAAACAAGATGTTTTTAGTCTTGGGGAAGAGACTGAAGAAGATAAAAGAGATTAAGTCCTACATTATTCAAACTTATATTCAAATTGGGATTATCAAACTAGTTGGGAATACGTTGTTTTCCCCCATAGACAAGCATAGTTGCTACCCCTTGTTTCATTTGGATGTTTTCTTTCATTGCGCATCTCTGTTTCTTTTAATGCAGCAAATTGTATGCAGAAATCGAAGGGAAGCGCCATGTAGTGTAATATAATAAGAAAATTGTTGCCTCTGTAACATTTTTAATTTTTTTCGAAGCAAATAATTTAGAACCAAGTTCTAATTTTTAAGTAATAAGTTTGATGATTTAAGCATTTTGAGGCTTCGAATAGTATTATATTCAGGTCCTGTTCAATATGACGAAATTGTCTCCTTGTTGGGTTTAGAAATGGAAGAAAATGTTAAATTATAAACTTAAAAAAGAGATTTGATTCCCTTATACAAGTTGAATCGCTTACCAACTCTAGCAACAATCACCAAAATGTCTTGGCCTTGGGCACTACGATATGATATAAGGCTTTCAGGAAGGCTATAAGCGGGCCACTGTGACAAGTCCATTTTCGTTTCGTATTTATCCAAATTCTAAAGCAAATCCTATATGAAAGAAAGAGATAAGTAAAGGAGGTTTTCAATGAAAATAAACAAAGGCAAGGCATGTACTATGCTTGTCAGAGATTGAACACCAACTTGCTACCAATGAGCTGGGGTGAGCATTATGCTCTCGACTAGTGCTAGTACTGGGCTCTTTGCTAAGTAACAACCTTGCAATGCTTTTAGTGCCTTCAAATATCATATGCTTGCAAGAAATTAAGATAACTGGGATTTTTATCACACTACATTTAGTTTTATGTAGCCAAGTAATTTCCAGTTGGCTAATGAATCATTCCCAAGCATAAATTAAGATAACTGGGATTTTTATCACACTACATTTAGTTTTATGTAGCCAAGTAATTTCCAGTTGGCTAATGAATCATTCCGAGAGGCAGCATGGTGCCACATTGATGGTGATGCCCTTTCTTTCAATGATGGTGATTTATTGGCATCTAAAGCTAGTCATCTTTAGTTTTGTGAGTTATTTTTTATTTCAATGGCCTCTTCCTCAACTTGGTCAATGTCTATGCACCTTATTGATGGGGGAATGAATCGATGAAGTTTGAGAGAATTGGATGGCACAAACTTCAGTGAGTGGCTTATAGTTATCCTTCAATAAGGAAGTTACAAGGTGGCTGAAAATTAATTGTAAGTTACTTTTTAAACATAATGAATATAATGTTATTAGTGGAGAGGGGTCATAGTTATGCAAAGTCCAATACTCGTGCAGTCAATTGTGATTATAATACCTAATCTTACTGCATATTTATACTATATATTGTAAATAAATAATCCAAATATGAATTAAAAAATAACCAAATGTTGATCAAAAGTAGACCTATACTTGAATACATGAGAACCTTTGAATGCTATATATAAAAAAAACATAAATACATTCAAGAAGAAGTGAAATAAGTATTTTTTTTTGTTTCAAATAAAATATCATAACTATCCACTATAAGTAAACGTTCATGTTGCATACTTGACTTGAGCCATAAAAATGAAACGTTCATGTTGCTAGAACACTACAACTAAACAATAATGTAGGAGACCTAAATTAGCCTTTTCAAAAGTAAAACATAGATTAGATTTCACACGTTGTAATGTGATGGCCCTAATATCTATGTTGGAAAGATCATCACCATAGACAACAAGAATCACATCATCACTGCCTTTATATTTAATATAGAGATTCAAATTAGAATGATTTTGTTTGAATTGAAAGCTCAAATACTTTTATCAATTTTTATGGACTAGGCTCATGGTGCTTGCTTGGGTCCATATACAAACTTAAGATGCTAACAAACTAGATGATCACAACCAAGTCCTTGAAATTCTTGAGGATGTAGATCTCCTTCCAAATTTTTGTTCAAGAAGGAACTCTTCACATCCATTTGATACACCTTCCAACCAAATTGGGTTACTATGAAGAGAACTAATTTAATGTGAGTCTTTTTTCTAGGAGCCAAAGTCTTGTAGTCAATTCCCTCCTATTGCAAATAGTATTTTGCATAAGAAGAGCTTTTTAGTTGTTCAAAGTACCATTGAGCTTTTTAGTTGTTCAAAGTACCATTGCATTTATATTTGATCTTATATACCCATTAGCATCTAATGATATTTTTATTTAATATAATTCAACTAAATCCTAGGTACTTTTTTCATCAAGAAATCATATTCAACTTGTATAGTAGGCTCCCATTTAGATTTATCTTTTGCTTCTACAAATTGTTATGGTTTAAACACCTTTAAATCTCAAAAGAGAGCAAACTAAAGATGTTCATCTAAATTAAAAATCTATTTTCTTTCTCATTAGGGTCAAGTAGGAAGATCCATCTCACATAATGAATAATGGATTGCTTCTCTTTAGTATATATACAACCCACATCATGCACCATACCATCTCCATGATAGCTCTATTTCTCGTCTTAACTATCCCATTGTGTTGGGTGTAAGGGGCTATCAACTATTTTTTAATGTCTTCTTTCTTGATGTAGTCCTCAAACTACTTGAATGTGAACTCATGCCAATCATCAAACGTTGGGGTTTTTATTTGCCCACTTTTTTTATTTTCAACTAATTTTTTGAACTTGACAAAGGCTCTACAACAATCAAAATTGGTTTTATAAACTATACCCACATTTTCCTTGAAAAATCATCAACCAATAATTGAAAGTACTTTGCATCAAGAGGGTTGTTGATGTTTCTTAGGATGGTTCATATAGATCTACATGAATGAGATCTAAAGCCTAATTTGTATGACATGCCCCTTCACTAGAAAATAACTTTTACTTTTGCTTACTAGTGAACACCCCACACACATATCTTACTTCTCTTGGATAGCTAGCAATCCTTGAGTATTTTTAGTTTGGCTAGATATTGAATATTGAGATGTTTGCATCTCACATGCCACAAATGACTATTTTTGTCATATGCAACAAAGGCATACAAATTAAGTGTAACATGATGAACTATTTTGTACAAACCCTTGTACCAATGTCTAAAGTAATCATTTTGTCATGCTTCACATCAATCAAAATACACTTCATTCTATAAATTTTTTATAGCAATGCTAGGATTTTCTATTTGTTGGCTGATATATAATTAATTTTTGTTCATATTTAAAATAAACCTAACATCTCCCATCCCTTCTACTACATGTTTAGATGATAAAATTGACATTAATATGTTTGTTGAGTGATTATTATAACAATCACTTGGAATAGGATTTGTTTGAGAAAGAATAGTATTACAAAAAAACTCAAGCATGTATAAATTCCCTTGATATTCAATAAAATAATAGTTCAATTAGTGTTTGAATGCTAAAATCTCAAAATTGTATTAGAACAAAAGTAGAGAAGAAATATGAAGGGGCAAATCAAGTTTTTATCATCAAGGGAAATTGTGCACATCTATAAAAAGAAGGGTTGTAGGACAAGAGCGAAGGTGGTATCATGCACACTAGAAAGTGAATAATATTAAAATTGGATTAAGCTTATGATATTTACATGAAAGATCGCGAAGTTTCCAACTTGCAAACTATATTGTCACATAAGAGAGTGATAGTTTTGTAGTCTCTCTCAAAGAGAAAACATGTAGCCTAAAAAATGCTTCACTTGGAGACCTTGTGATAGGAAATTGGCATCCACCAAGTGAATGAGGAAAAATATTATACCATACTAGGTGCAAGTGCTTCTTTTTAGTAGTAGATGCTTCATACAGTTGGTTAGGAGAGGCACATAGATAAAAGAATGTAAGATTATGTCCAATTCTTTTTAATACTGTTTGTATAGGATATCATAATTTTGTTCAAGCATAGTTTTTTTGGAGTTTCACCTTTTCAAATTAAGGATTCAAACCAACACTTTAAGCATTTAAGTATGATTTGTCATATTAGAGTAGCACACTAGAAGGTGGCATATAGACCAATTTAGCCAAGAAGCACATTTTGTTGCTAGCAAGCATGGGGTTTCCTTATGGAAGGATGAGACACTCATTTGAGTGTGTTCCATCTTGGAGATCACCCAAACACTTAAGCTTTGAAATATTTTTCTTGCATATAATATGATCTATGATTTGTTAGAGTAAAAAAGTAATTAATTAATTAATTAATTATTAGGTCCCCTTTTACACTAGCATACTTAGGTCATGTGCTTTTTCTTTCTTTTTTTTTTATCTCAAGTCAAGATTGATCTAATTTAATCCTCATCTAGGGTTTCATCTATAATTTATTTATCCTTTATCAAGGGTAATTCAATGCAATTGTATTATTGATTCATGCATTTTTTCATCAATAGAGCTCTAAGGATTTTACAACAAACCTATTGCTTTTTCCTCTCTTTTTGTGATAGGTATAGGTATTTAATTGCAAGTGATTTTCATGAGTTGTAGGGTTGAAGAATCAACTCCAACATGGTATCGAAGCTCTAGATATGTGATTCCTTGTTTATTTCTTGAGATATTTGACCTTGAGCATTCAAATGATGTACCTTAGAGAAAAATGAACCCCTTTGTTGTGCTTATAACACCCAAAAACCCTAATATTGACTAGAAATTCATCAAAATCAGAGGTCAAATTTTTTTGAGGCTTTTTTTGTGGGCACCAGATTTGAGGAATTAAAATTTGTATAGTTGCATGGATCCGTTCAATGATGTATATTATGCCACCATTAAAACTTACAACTCTTGCAAGCTTGCATTGGGAGGTATGGATAAAAAAGTGTTTTTTTTCAAAATTAAAGAATAAGCAAAAAAGAATCAAATTAAAAATTAGGGTATCATAAGGTACTTGTGCAATTTTTCGCACACACGCCCCGCTGTAAGCAGGGACCCTCTTTCTCTTCGGTTTTGGTGTTCTGGCCCTTTCTTTTGAGGTTTTTTGTCTTACTTGGGTATGTGTTTAAATGTTTATTTTGAATGCCCAAGTGTTCCCCCAGGTTGTTTATTGAAAATCTTAAGTTTTGATTGAATTTCGGGCTTTTGCCCTGATCCAGGATTTTCCGCCTTGGTCGAATTTTCCCGGATCCTGCTTGGATTCTGGTTGAACCTTGTTGCTCGGGACTTTTGGGTCTTCGCGGATTTCCGCGTTGTCCGGATTTTCCCGGATTCCGCCCTGTCGTCGGCTCCCCGGGTTTCATGACTGTCTTATCGAGTGCATTAATGGCTTCGTACGCGCTTTGAAGGCTAGATCCTACTTGATTTTTGAGATCTTTTGCGCCATTATGTTCACTATTTGCCATCATTTGAGCTAAGAAGTGCTTTCTTGTGAGTATTCAGCTGGGATTTTGGGCATTTGGGCTTGAATTTATTGATTTGGGGTTATCTCTTGAGGCTTGCCGATAGAGATTTACCTTTCAAGAGAGATAGGATATTATATTCTGTCTGGCTGTTATTATGCAGAAAACACGATCAATAGGAACTAGCACTAGAAGGAGGGCCGAATAAGCAAGCTGGATCAATTTTTGAACGCCATCTCTCCTGAGCAATTCAGAAGAACAAGATCTACTCTAGGAGAGGAAGAATTTCAAGAGTTACCAGACCCCACTAGGTCAAGAAGGACCAACAGAAGGGGAGAATCATCATCTTCCCATCCATCCCATCCACTCCCATCATCCCCATCTTCATCAAGTCCATCTGAGTCTGAGGCCATTCCCAGTCCACAACCTCAGCCGACCACAAATCAGCCATTACCGCCCCCACCTCCACCAATGGCTTTCTTGGCAACCAACCCATCTCCCCTAAGCTTCGCTATCTACAATGTTATGCCCAAAAACCCTGAACACTTCTATTCAAAATTCCATATCAACGATCCCAATAGAATCGCTGAAGAGCACATTAGAATCTTTCAAACTGGCCTCAAAGATAGAGGGATAAACCATGAGGATGTAGCATGTAGGTTATTTCCTTATTCACTAGGGGAAGATGCATTCTATTGGTATAACCACTTGCCTGCTGGATCCATCCAACATTGGACTGAGTTAGAAGCTGCTTTTCTACAGAAATTTTGAATTCCCATTAGTTCTAATGAGCTTTACCGTCAGTTCACAAATGTGAAGAGAGAGGTCAATGAGCCCATAGGGTCTTTCAACAATAGGTTTCATCGTGCCTATACCAGACTGTAGGCTCCTTATGTTGTTGATGAACCCACTGCCTTAGAAGTCTATTACAAAGGTCTTGATAGTTTAACAGCTACTTTTATGAAATGGAGTAGTAACCCTCCTGAGAGTTTACTAGATGCATATGCAAAGGCTGTAAAAGTCAGCACAAATCTAAGGCAACATTTGTCTGGGCCTTTACCCTCATTAGGACCCGTTGCGCACCCTGGACAAGTTCCAGCTATCAACCAAGCCCTTGCACACCATACACCTATCATGAACCAGGTACCTCAGCTGCCTTTGGTCCCTCACCTAGGCCCCCCTATGGGAAAAATGTTGTCCACGATGGGTTATCCCCAGCAGAATGTGAATCTACCCCTGCACACTTAGCCTCAAGCTAGTTATCCTTCATACTTGCAAATTCTAAAGTCCTAAACCAGTCGCTAAATCCCAATGCTGTAGTTGGTTGTTAGATCAGAATAATGCAAACCAACTGGCATGCAGTAATCCTGACAAGGAAAGACTGGATGAACTATCGGAACAAATAAAGAAACTGAATATGAAGGTGACCTACTTGAGAAATCAGAACAGTTAGTTGCAAGCTGCTTAGAGGAATATGTAGTCCACTCATAATAGAGAGAATCCACAGGGACAACACTTTGATAGGGGGCAATGTCAGGATCGAGGATACAACAATGATAGAGGATATAACAATGATAGAGGTTATAACCAAGACCGGGGATATAATAATGAAAGAAGGCAGAATTATGATAAAGGGCAATCCTCAGGCCAGAACTTTGACTGAGGCAGTGGACAAGGATTCGAGAGAAGACAACAGTCGGGAAAGAGTAGAACTTGGAATACAGGTCCCAACAATGGAGGAGTTCCCACCCCATTGGATCAACCAATCAGTCAACCTGTTAGTCAGTCTGCCAGTCTGTCGACTAATCAAGAGAAGCCTCCTAGCGGTGTATACCTAGCTAAGGCTGCCTTATCAGGGTGGTGTAGGCTCCACAAGACTAGTCAGCATTCTGAGTTGGACTGTCAGGAGTTCCAAACAGTAGCCTCGATCTTTCAGTATGAGGTGGAGAGCAATACAGGCTGTCAGGAAATTGTACCCTCTATCCCTTATGATTCACCAGTGTTGGTATTGAACCACGCTCCTTTTCCTCAAAGTGAGGACAACGTACCTAAAAAAGAATCTGACCGATTGAAGGATGAGGCAGACCAGGTGTACAATGGGGATGAAATGACCCAATTATTTGATGAAAATCCAATGAATGACAATGGTCCCAGAGATGAAGAAGAAGCTTACATTGAAGAAGTACAGACCTTCCAGAAGCCTATCAAGAAGTATGATTTAAGAGAGTTACCAAACAGGCGCCCATAGGCTGGAGGCCCCTTCACTACTTCCATTCCACTGAATAATTTCAACACGCCTCCAGACCCCAATGCTAGTAACAATCCCTCATTGCCCCTGGTTTCCAGGCAATATTTATCTCAAGGAGGACAGGCTGATGTACCAAAGGGAAGAAGTGCTGAGGCAAGTAAAGAAAATATGGTGGAGTACCCGAGGGAGACCCCCACTAATTTAAATGAAGAACAAATGGCCATATATGTTGCTGAAGAACTCCAGAAGTTAAAGGTAAATCTATCTGCATTTGAGCTATTAAGAGTTCCATCCATTAGGAATGCAGTCTTAGGTTCTTATGATGCAAATTTCATATCGCAAGATAAATCAGTTAGCAAGAATGCCTATAAAGTATCTAGTTCTCAGCCAATAGGAGGGAAAAATCGAGTACATAATCAAGACCATATTCCCCCTGAGAGTACAGGGAAAGAGAGGGACAAATTCCAGGTTGCCCAAGTGGACACTCCCTTGACTCTGTTCCAAGGGAAAATAGATACTCCCCCATTCTTGATTTCTGTCCAAGTATTTGGCAAGAATTTACATAACTGTTTGCTGGATTCAGGTGCCTCAACCAATGTTATGCCCCTTGGTGTCTGTAGAGCTATGGGTATCACCCCTGCTGATTCCCAAAAGAAAGTCACCCAGCTGGATAGGATTGAAGTCAATGTTGTAGGAGAGCTGAATATGATCCACATGCAGATTGCTTCTGATCTTAGGATTTAGCAAGTTATTAATACACAAGTGGCTGACATTCCTGATGCTTATGGCCTAATCTTGGGAAGGGACTTTACCAGGGCATTGAATGGATATGTTTCAACTGATCACTCTCATATGTGGCTCCCCTGGAAAGGAGTGCCAAATCAAATTAGAATTGAACGAGAACCCAAAATGAAGTATATGATTACAGAGTATCAGAAAACCTCTGCTGAAATTCTAGTGTCAGAAGTAAGTCTGGGTAGTTACATGCTTTCCGCTCCCCTTGAAGGACTGGATTCAGAGGAGGTCCTCATGTTGCATACAGTATCTCACAGCCTCATGACAGAGTCTAGTGGTGTTGAAGCCCTAGTGGACCTAGTTAAGGATAATGGTGAACCAGCTGAAAGTAATGATGGTTCGGAGGACAATCAGCTGGCTTTGTTAGACAATTTTCAAGAGTTCCTTCAAAAATGTATTGAAGGTCAGATTCAGTTAGGAAGGAGGATGAACTTTGAAGAGTTACTCTTGCCCAATTGGTGTAGGGTACACAATGCTTCACATTTAGAATTGGAATGTTGCTTATGCCAAGCCGCAGTAAGACAAATACAGAAGTATATTAATCCTGCAGCCCAAATTGATAACATCAATGTCCAGGAAGACTACAAAGGAAGAGAAAGGATGTCCTCTGAAGAGCCATCCAGCAGTAACAGTGCAAGTAATACAGCGAGAAACCCTGCAGCTGCTGGTTGGTGGACTCTGAGATTTGATGGGTCTAAATCAAAGCAAGGAGCTAGAGCTAGCTTTGAGTTGATTAGTCCAAGAGGTAAAACATTCTTCGCTGCTCATAGACTCCAGTTTCATTGTACTAATAATGTAGCAGAATATGAAGCCCTAGTTCATGGATTGTTGATGGCCTTGAAGAAGAAGGTTAAGGTTTTGCAAGTATATGGAGATTCTGAATTAGTAGTCAAACAAGTTAGAAGGTAGTACTCTTGCCATGACAGAAGGATGACTAACTACAGACACAGAGTATGGGACCTTATTGAAGGATTTGACGCTTTCAACATTCAGTTGATTCCATGAAGAAAACCAGACGGCTGATTCCTTGGCTCAGCAGTACCAACACTCTACTCTATCTCTTCGATTGAAGAGTTTACGGCCCCAGTTCTCTCAACTCCCCATAATGTTACCAACTTCTAGGTGTTTGAAGATGATAAGCATATTCTAGACTTTATCACAAACAGAGATGTTTTTGCTTCTTAGATCATTGATGAAATTGAGCCTCAAGAGGCAGAGATAGACTTGGAAAGGGTAATCAACCTAAAGACCAACACAATCCCCAGGGGAATGGTGCAATCCGAGAGGATCTTGATCCGACAAGATCGTGAGACCAAGATCAAGACATTCAGGAAGTTATCCATTAGTGGACAAATGTGATAAGCAATGTGGGATCCCGTGAGGACAAAAAATGTTCTATTGGAAAGTATGCACCCTCGAAGAAAGATGGGGACTACTGATGCATTGGCACAAATACCCGGGATGTGATAGCCTCGAGTTATGAAAGATCTGAAGACTTATGATACATCACTATAACTCTCATACTATCCCTCTTCAATTCGTGAGGAAGTCTCTTCAACAGAGGTAGAGACCTATTAATGCCGAACCTGTAATGTTAGCAAGTGCAGAATCAAGGTTCCATGAGAATCATATTTCCAGCCAAACACTCTACTTGCTATAACCTGGTTCCCGTATCGAAAAGCAGTACTGGCTTAAATTAGATTGTGTAGATTTCGTGAACCCGGAATAGAGCATCGAGAAAGATAATATCCGCCTTCACCGATGAAGTGTTGCGATTGTCAACGGATCCTGCATGATGTTCTTCCGGATGGTTACTCAGGATATAACAAGGTCATGGTGCAATATGAAGATAGACATAAGACTGCTTTCACCACTAAGTGGGGCACCTTTTCTTATAGAAGAATTCCTTTTGGCTTGATTAATGTTGGAGCTACATTCCAGAGAGAAATGGACATAGCCTTTAAAGATATAATTGGGAAGTGCATAATCATCTATATGGATGACCTGACGGTATTTTCAAAGAACAGAGGTGACCATATCTCAGATTTGTGCAAGGTTTTCCAGAAATGCAGAGAGTTTGGAATATCCCTCAACCCAAAGAAATGCATCTTTGGAGTTACCGAAGGTAAGCTACTAGGGCATATCATCTCTGAAAAGGGGATTGCAATTGATCCAGAACGTATAGAGGCTATTCTCAAGATCCCACCACCTGCTAGTAAAAAGGAAATGAAGTCATTCTTTGGCAAAATCAATTTTGTCAAGAAATTCATCACTGGATTTGCAGAGATAGTCAAGCCCCTGAATGCGATGCTGAAGCAGGAGGCCAAGGTGGAGTGGAATGCAGAAGCAAAAGAAGCATTCTCAGAGATAAAAAGAGCTATTGCTGAAGCTCCAGTCTTAGTAAGTCCCGATTATGCCAAACCATTCTACATATATTCATTTGCTTCCGACCACTCCTGTGCCGCTATATTAACTCAGAAATCTGACCAAGGCAATGAACACCCCATAGCATTCATGAGCGCACCATTGAAGGATGCGGAACTGAGGTACCCAAATGTGGAGAACCAGGCTTATGTCTTAGTCAGGGCGGTTAAAAAATTCAGACATTACATCCTCAGAAATAAGATCTTTGCTATAGTTCCTGATCCTGCAGTCAAGCTGCTCTTGATACAGAATGAACTGGGAGAACGAAGAGCCAAGTGGGTAGCTATGCTACAAGAATATGATATGGAAATTCAGCCCATGAAGCTGGTAAGAGGACAGGGGCTCACAAAGACAATGGCAGAGACAGGCCCTGATCTTACAGCTCAGGCTTATACTTTAGAGGATGTCTCTCCAGGAGAGTGGTATGATGATGTTGTTCATTATCTCTTGACTCAGAGGTGCCCTAACCATCTTAATCCAGTACAAAGAAGGGCACTGCGCTTAAAGAGTGACAGTTTCATGTTGAAGGGGGCTTTCTTATACAAAATAAATCATGAAGGTGTGTACTTAAGGTGCCTGGGAAGGGCAGAATCTGAAAGAATGATGTCGGAATTCCATGACAGATATGGTATGGGCCATGGGTCTGCACCATCTACAACAAACCAAATTCTCAGAGCTGGTTATTACTGGCCTACATTGCTTAAAGACACCCACAGTCATGTCAGGACATGCCATGTGTGTCAGACGACGGCCACCAGAGAGAAGTATGCAGCGCTCCCACTCCAGCCGGTCGTCGAGGTAAAACCTTTTGCTCAATGGGGGACGAACTTCATTGGCCCCATAAATCCACCCTCCTCCGCTGGCCATAGGTATATTCTCACCATTACTGATTACTTTACACGATGGACTGAAGCTCTCGCATGCAAACAATGTACTTCTGAGGTAGTGATTAACTTCCTTGAATCTGGTATTCTTAATTGTTTTGGATGTTCTATGTCTCTGGTTTGCGACAATGGTCCTGCGTTTTCATCGTTAAAGTTTTCTAACTGGGCTTTTGATCATGGGATCATTATAAAATTTGCATCCAATTACTATCCGCAGGGTAATGGGTTGGTTGAGTCCTCTAATAAGAATCTGCTGACTATCATCCGCAAGTTATTAGGTAGGAACCCTAGAGACTGGCATACCCAACTCAGGTTTGCTCTTTGGGCAGATCGTACAAGACATAAAGCTTCCATAGGGATGTCACCCTACCACCTGGTTTACGGATTAGAACCTGTGTTTCCTATACAATTGAAAATTTCTACCCTTCAGTTCATCAATGAGTATTATGATGAGGGAGACAGACGTGAGGCAAGACTTGCCGAACTATTGTACCTTGAAGAAAAGAGAGATGAATCCCTAGAGAACTTCGCTAAGCATCAAGGGGTTGTCAAGAGGTGGTTTGATAAGAGAGCCAAGGTTAAAGCTTTTAGGATTTCTGACTTGGTTCTTTCCTGGAATAAAGCCCATGACCGTAAGGGAGAGCACGGAAAATTTGATAAAATTTGGCTTGGACCTTACCAGATCTCAGAAATTATGGGAGATAATGCTTTTCGTTTGAAAACTCTCACTGGAGAGGATATCCCACTGCCTGTCAATGGGCAGTACTTGAAGCATTATTTCCAGTCTTGAGTTGTTTTCAGCTCTGGTCTTGTATATAGTTAAATTAGGGTTTCCCTTTCTGCTTTGCTTTTGTTTGTTTTGGTTAGTGTAGGTTTCCTTTTGGTTTGTTTGTTTTTGCGTTGCTTTTGCTTTGGGGGTTTCCCTGTTTTGGCCTGGATGTGTTGCACCTGCATGGCAAATCTGCCTTCTCTGGAATTGTTCTAAGTATTTTGTTGGTAAACTTTAGTCTTGCATCTTGAAAGGACGATTGAAGTCTTTGCTATTGCCAACAGTTTTAATGTCAAATTTATAGAAGGTTGAGTCACTGGTATGGATTTGAACTCGAAGTACTCTAAAAATCTTATATCTTTCATACATCTTAAGAATCCTGATGTCACTATAGGAACCCTTGTGAAGCCTTGTCAAGTGAAAAATCCTATTTCTGCTTCAGTGCCACTATGGTTCTCAGCCCTGAATGTGAACTTTATTGTTCACAGGTTGAAATGAAAGAGACATACATTGAATATCAAAAGAAAAGAAAAATGAAATATTGAATATCAAAAGAATAAATTCAACTTATAAGGGATACCTGAATATCTCTACCGGGGCTATGGACGCCTGGCTGGTAGTAGAGCTATGTTCAAGAGAGTCACAACGATAACCTCATTGGGGCTATGGACACCTGACTGGCAGCGAGGCCCTATCCAGGTTGCTCTTGAAGTTAGAACCCTTATGTAGCTTGACTTGACTGAACTTGGTTTCTGTAGTAACTCAAGGAAGGAAATGAAATCATGCGCACACACTTGGATTTTCAGCTTATGGAGGATTTGATCTATCCTTTGGTTCTGATTCTATAAATCTTGCATTCTGACTTGTTTGTTCGATGGTGAGATTGAAACCAGAGATTTTGGGTTCTTAATTCCTATTCATCATCAAATGCTCTGGAGCATTTTCCCAGCAGAAGTCGCCATTTATTGTTCAATTTTTCACACACACGCCCCGCTGTAAGCAGGGACCCTCTTTCTCTTTGGTTTTGGTGTTCTGGCCCTTTCTTTTGAGGTTTTTGTCTTACTTGGGTATGTGTTTAAATGTTTATTTTGAATGCCCAAGTGTTCCCCCAGGTTGTTTATTGAAAATATTAAGTTCTGATTGAATTTCAGGCTTTTTCCTTGATCCGGGATTTTCCGCCCTGGTCGGATTTTCCCGAATCCTGCTTGGATTCTGGTTGAACCTTGTTGCTCGGGACTTTTGGGTCTTCGCGGATTTCTGTGTTGTCTGGATTTTCCCGAATTCTGCCCTGTCGTCGGCCCCCAGGTTTCATGACTATCTTATCGAGTGCATTAATGGCTTCGTACGCGCTTTGAAGGCTAGATCCTATTTGATTTTTGAGATCTTTTGCGCTATTATGTTCACTATTTGCCATCATTTGAGCTAAGAAGTGCTTTCTTGTGAGTATTCGGCTGGGATTTTGGGCGTTTGGGCTTGAATTTATTGATTTGGGGTTATCTCTTGAGGCTTGTCGATAGAGATTTACCTTTCAAGAGAGATAGGATATTATATTATGTCTGGCTGTTATTGTGCAGAAAAAATGATCAACAGTATTGTTTGTACAAAGCCTGTTAGTCCCATACTAGATGTGAGGCTATTCCTAACCACCGATGCCATAAATATTACCTCTTGATAGCTACCAACTACCATAAAACAACTAGTCATTTCCAAACTGGTGGTCAACACCCACCAATACCATCAAACAACTTGAAAACCACTTCTAACTTCAACATGCAACTTTCGGGGATTGATGACAATTTTAGAAGTTCATATATGGTTTTGTAAAAATATGGGCAATTTTGTAGCATATAGGGAATATTTCAACAAATAGGGTATATTTCAACAATAGGATTTGCTTACACTAGTGTGACATCATCTTTTTTCACCCACAAACGAAGACCCCTAGCCCTAATTTTCCTAAAAGTAGTTATTTTTTCTTTTGGCATAACTTGGGCATATGGTGTTGAAAATTATAAAATGAGATATTATCAAAAATTCAGTTTCGAGTACTTTTTAGGGGTGTTGATGAATTTATCAATTTTTTTTGCTACTACATTTTATTGCTTGTTGAGGTTATATCTTAATTTTTGGCTCTCAAGCTCATATTTTTTTCCTAGATCTCTAATTTTCACGATTCTTGGGGCATTATAAAGGTATTTCAAATCTTTTCACAACTATCCATGTACTCTTTATAGATTATATCCTATCTATCTTTTATTATTATTTTTATTTCACATTTTGGTTGATCACTTAGATATTTTGGCATCTAAAAAAGTTATTCTTGTATGAGATGACCTCATTTTAGTTGATTTATATACATATTTTCAGCATGCGATCAATTTTGGGCATTGTAAGCATCTATTGAATGTTCATCTTCATTTGTAAATGCACTGAGATAAGGTGACACATATTGTACTTATATTTTGAGGATCTAACATCATGTTGCACCCTTTTTTGTATTCAAATTTCTTTATAAAGTGTCATGGGGGGTTTGTTGTGTGCACTTTATTATTTGTAATCACAACCTTGTCTATCTTCATACATCTGTGTCTTGTTTTGCACACCCTTTTTTAGTTACAAATACTATCTTGTGCATGTTTTGATGATGTTTTTCTCCTTGTACTATATTATGACACATCATTTTAGGGAACCTATCATATATCTCTCCCTTCTTAGCATTATAGGGTTATTATACTATGGGTGTTAATGCTTCCTTGGTTTCAATTTGGAGTGAGCTATGTATCTAGTTATTATTTTGATATACTAGGTAGATGCAACAACTAGTTATCCATGCATTTTAGTTAGATGAAATGCATACCATATAGACAATATTGTATTCCTATTATGTGGATGTGACCTATCCTTAGTTGATCAATTTTCTTCATACTATTGGCAACTATATTTTTTATTTACAATAACTTTGCAATGGTTGAGTATTTTCGTTGGGGTCACCCATGTAGATTGATGTGCCATCTGTATCTTTCACTATTAGATTGTTGTCTTTGTTAGCCATTTGATCATTGATTGAGTAATATCGTTGGGGTCATTCATGCGTATTTTTATTTGATCCTAATTATCATCCTAATTTTAGAGGAGTTTCTTCAGTTTCAACACTATAGAATTTGTTTTTTGACAATTATTTATTGCTTCTTCATGATTCAATGATGTTCTTCATGAACACCTTCATGTTCCTACTTTATTGGTACATTGTTTTGGAGGCTTCTTAGTCCTTCATATGTTTTATCTCCTATACGGGGGATATCTATTATATCTATGAAGAAATTTTTCCTTGGGGGGTCATCTTGAGTCCTCCTTTCTTCCTTCAATTTTCCACTTTTTCTCTCTTTTGAAGATGAGTTTTTTCCATGGGGTTTTTTTCCTTTTCTTCAATTGTGAGATATTATTTAATTTGTACTTGTAGACATGTAAAATGACCTAACGCATATCACACATCCCAAATGGCATTTTCTCATCATATGTATCATTATCATCTAATATCACTGCATTTCATATCAATTGCATCAAAATCCCTAATTTCCTCTATTAATTGAATAATATTGCATTATTTAATTAATTCACTCTTTCATCATTTTTTACTAATTAAATAAAAAAAATTTAAATAAAAGGCTTAGAAGCCATTATATTATATATAATATAATAGAGTATTACATCATTGTTTGTAGAAAATAGACAAAATGCCAGAAGAGTTTGTAATTTTTTGCTAATTAACAAAAGCCTTCTATTGGCTATCAGGAAAGCAAAAAACAATCTTGCAGATGCAAACATTCATGCCCATATTTTTACTACTGCAAAAAATAAAATTCTTTCGAATACCAATTACGAGCAACTAAACTGGTTATCATTCTTCCATGCGATCACCACCCTGCACAAAATTATTGTCCTGGCCTTCGGGAACCTCCTATATCCCCAAATCATTTGTGAAGAAATCAAAACCAACTATTGGCTCCTTGTATTTCTTTCCCACTTGCACTAGCCAATCCCTAGCAATGAAACCTTGTTACCCACCAATAGCAGAGACAACTACATTTTGTCTTGGCACTGTTTCCACTTTCACTTCATCTAGTGCAGACGATAAATCTCCAACTTCCAATTCAGTAGAGAGAGAATTTCTGGGATTTTGGGAAGCATGCTCACACAGGAAAGAAATTGCATAATATTTTTCTTTGATGTCAAAAGCCATGGTTGCACACATTCTCCTCCAGTTCTTCCTTAAAACTTTCAAAATAACACTATCATTTTTGTATTGCAGAGCAAGCCTAATTGCCTTAAATATTTCTTCAAAACCCTACCGGTTTTTAATATACTCCCTAGGAAACAATCCCCCTAAGTACCCATCCCCAGATAAAATATTATACCCTTGCACTGCTTGCAATAGAGCATGATTATCAAGCAACTGGGGTTTAACGAATTTGGCCACAATTGATTCGAGCTCAGGTAAAGATTGAAAAAGATCCAAAACATTTGACAAGAATACTGAGAGTACCTGAGAAGGAAAAATTAAACGCCTGGCTCTAGGGCTTGTGATTTTAACACCCAAAATCGACTGCATTGACTCCTCCAACCTAGGACACACCACATTGAAAACTAGAGAAAATTTTTCATAAGAAAGGTGTTCTTCAAACGAACTCTCCCATGGTTTCACTAGGAAATTCACCCTAAAGTTCCACGGCCAGGACATCATTTTGACGTTCCTTCGCACACAAAAAACTTAGCTCTTGATTCTCCAGTGACCTCCAAAAAAGATGACAATTCTTTTTGGTGAAATGAGCCTTTGAGGTCCACTATTTAAAGCCAAAGAAATCATATTAAATGCAAGCATAGCGAATAGGGAGCTAAAAATTCAACAAGATTTATGCCTCATTTCAACTCATGCAAGATCACATCTTCTGCAAAGATAATAAATTTTCACAACACTTGAAGGAATATGAGTACCTGCAAATAAACCGCATATTAGAGAAAAAAAGGAGACGAACAAGTGTCCATGTGAAGGGGCTCGTGGCAGTTGCATATCCTGTCCTCTGCCCAATGAAACTAAGCTTGAGCTAGTGAATTTAGATGATGTAAGATCTAGTACTACATTCGAGTGAGGGTAATTATTATGCATTAGCCTTGCCAACCATGGTAAAAGATATTCATTATTTGTTAAAACTTTCCCACTAAAATGTTGGAAGCTCAATGTTGGGAGATGGAATGACATCTTGAAAAATGCGAGGTACATTCACCAACGTCACTTGTAATCATAACATAACCTTTCCCACCAGCCAAGCAATATAAAATTTTCCCATATGAATAAAAGCCACATATAGAAACTTATGAGTTGTTCATGCAAACTAATAAGCACCAATTTCCCATGTGAATAAAAGGCACGAACAACAGATTATGAAATGATCATGCAAACTGATAAACACCCCTTTTTGAGAAAATTGAGAATGCAAAATTTCACAAAGACCTCATTTGTATCTGTGAACTAAGCAAGATTTAGAATATCCTATTGTGCAAGTTCTTCAAGATGAGGATAATCTTGAATGTGAGAGATAACATGAGGTAAATAAGTTTCCTGATTATTACACCCCATGTTTGCTAAGCAATCTGCTAGTTTATTGCCTTCCCGATATGTATGAGTTATCTGATAATTCTGAAACTTATCCATCAAAGCCCAGGCTCTTTCAAGAACATACTTTAAGTTCCAATTTTGAATACTTTTTTCTTTGCAAGCGTTAATAATCACCAAGGAGTCACCTTCAATATGCAAGCTTGGAATACCAAGCTTCAAAGCAATTTCTAATCCTATCAATAATGCTTTTGATTCTACAAAGTTATTCAAGCCTTGACAAAGATAACTTGAGCTAATTGCAATTACCTTACCCTTTGAGTCTCTTAAACATATGCCTACTCCCGATTCCCCTAGGTTTCCTCTTGAAGCCCCATCAAAATTCAACTTTGTGAAACCCTCTTGAGGGGCTTTCCATTTAACATGTTTCATGTTAGTTTTCCTTGCTTTTGGCTTTAAGAGGCTACCTGGGAATGACAACTTTAAACTCTTTCAATTGTTTAAAATCAAGCCATCCCAACTTGTGTGTATTAAATTTAAGCCTTTTTTCTTTTGAACACTTGTATTAATAGACTCAGATATTTCCTTTCAAATTTTCCATTTACTGACTCAACTGATGATACTAATTTTATGAAGATGCGTAAGTTACGCTCCCACCATAAATTCCAAATTACAAGGGATGGTGTCACTTTCCATATACACGCAAAGAAGGAAGATTTTGAATAGAACTAGACAACTTTGAAACAAATCCCATAAAGAGTTTGGAAAGGGAGTGAAAAAATTAAGTTTGTTCAAGACAAAAGACCAACATTGTTGAGCAAAGTTGCATCTGAAAAACAAGTGGTCTACTTCATTTTGGTCCTCATTACACAACGAAAACTTAAAAGGTTTTGTTATGCTTAGCTTTGACAACCGATCACTTGTTAAAATCCTCTTCCTTAGTGCCAACCAAGCAAAGCTCCCTGCCTTTGGTAAGGTTTTTCTATCCCATTAGAATGAAAATGCCCTTTGTGGAGCAAGCTGACCTAGTTTCTGACATAATGCTTTGTAACCTTGTTTTATTGTGTAGCTCCCATCACTTGATGTTGCCCATACAAGTCTATCCGGTTTTGAAGAAAGGAAGAACACCTGTTGGTTTAATATTTCTTGTAACCCATTACACTACTGTGAAGAAAGAGAAGGGTCTGAAATGTGTTTCCAAATCACTTTGCCTGACAATTTTTCCACTGATTGCACATAATCTAGAAAATTTCCCCCCCATGACTGCTTTAAAATTTCCATTGTATGAGAAAGAGAAGGGTTGTTTTGTAAGGGAGGATTTCCATTCCAAGAGTCACCCCAAAACTTTATGCTTTCTCCATTATTTACCTCCCATGAGATGTATGTGGTGATTAGTTTCCCACATGATAACAAAAAATTCCACATAGCTGACCCTTTTGGGGGATTAGAAATGGTAAGAATTCTTGAAGGATCCTAGTTATCCAAGTACTTGGCTTGCAAAATTCTACACCATTTGGCTTTTGTATTTACATACATCTTCCATACAATTTTTGCTCCAAATGCTTTGTTCCTACAAGTTAAATTATGAACACTGGCCCCACCTTGGCATTTTTCTTGTGTCATTCCTTCCAGGGATATTAGGGCACCTTTTTTTGTCTGTCAATGTTTCCTTTCCAAATAAAGTCTAATATTTTTCTCAATTTATATTATCACAGACCTTAGCGCTTTGAGGACAACAAGGAAATAATTAGGAATTGAAGATAAGACAACCTTTACATCAAACAACATCAATTATTTAATTATATTGCTAATTTACCCTATTTCCCTGAGTTAATTAATTTATTAAAACATAATCATTTAATTAAATCACTTTCCCCTAAACTTGAATAATTAAATAAATTATTCAAACATCATTCAAAAAGCTCAAAACAAACAAATACAACTTTTTCTGTAAAAGTCAAACATGACTTGCATGTTCAACTTAAAAAAATAATTAATTAATTTCCCTCACCTACTTTCATGATTGAGAAAATTATGACCATTGATTGCTCACTCTGATTGGTTGAATGATTCATTTATTTTCTAACTAATCCATTTATTCTTCAATCACATTGAAGGCTCAACATTATTGCCTCAATTTCATAGATTATTCCATCTATTTCCTCTAATTGATCAATTAACATCCTTAATCGATTCAATCATAGAAGCTAACTGAGCAATCTAATTCCTCTCAACATCTTTCAACTATTGATCAGGATATTCTACTATGTGATCCTGATCGTTCATCTCAAAAATATAAAATCTATTTAACAATCCTCTTCATCCTAAAAAACAATCAGAGAATTGACATCTTTTGCACAACGAAGTAATGCTAGAATTCCATTTGATTTCTTAAGAACTTTACACACATTTTCGATCAACATCGCACACATTGAAGCTTTTGCAATGCATAAATGGAGGCTCCACATTGATAGACCGATCGAAAATCATTGCGAATACACTTCGACATGAGATGGGTAACGACATTAGTTAATTGAATTCTTTGTATGTTCTTTTATTGTATTGTTTTAGTTTATTGAATTTAGTAATCTCATATCATTCATTTCATGAGCAATAAGTATTCATGAATCTTAATCTTTGTTTGAATTAGATCTTGTTTAATTTGTTTACATTGATTATCTTTATTGCATTTTCGATTCCCCTTTACACATTCTAGCACGCCCGGTGGGACCTTTGTCCTTGACACTAACTTTCTTTGTGAGTTTTAATTGAGTAATTGCAAGTTTTAGAATGGGATCGTGCTTTCTAGAAATGAATTTGAAACATTTTCATGCAAAAGCTACAGAAAAATCATGTGGTTGATCTTTTGTTTCTGTCGTAGTCACTCTTTTCCCAACCGCTTTTACCATATCTAACGCTTTTGCTTTAAAAACATGGCCTCTTTTGAAAATTCCAACTGCTTCTGCTTTGAAAACAGGGCCGCTTTTGAAAATAATGATTGTAGTTGCACATAACAGGGCCACTTTTGACTTTTCTAACCACATTTGCTAAAAATAATAGGGCCACTTTTGATTAAAAGTTTCGCTTTTGCTCTATTATTTTTTATCTGAAATCTACAAAGTAATTTTTTCAATTTATGATGCTAACGAGTGCTTGTTTTGGATGCTTTGTGTTTGATGACTTTGTTTGTGTAGCTCTTGCAAGATATGGTACACTTTACACCAAGAACAACTAACAATTTTATTGCAGAAAAGGTGAACAACCCAAGTGTAACTTTTCAAAAGCTTTCTAGCTTAGAAAAATATTTCAATTTGGTGCTTAACAAATGAACCTCACAACTTGCACACTTTCAATTTGGCGCTTTAAAAATAATCTTTCAAAAAGGATTTCTAGTTTAGGAAAAAATTGATTTGGTGCTTAAAAAAGACTTTTCAAAAAGCTTTCTAGCTTATAAAAATTTCTCAATTTGGTGCTTAAAAATAAATTTTCGAAAGCTTTCTAGCTTAGAAAAAAATTTCAATTTGGTGCTTAACAAATGAACCCCCCAACTTTCATGCTTTCAATATGGTGCTTTAAAAAGAATCTTTCAAAAAGGATTTCTAGTTTAGAAAAAAATTCTTGATTTGGTGCTTAAAAAGAACTTTTCGAAAGCTATCTAGCTAAGAAATTTTTTCAATTTGATGCTTAACAAATGAACCCCACAATCTTACACACTTTCGATCTGGTGTTCTAAAAATAAATTTTAAAAGCTTTCGTAGATTAGAACAACACTTCAGTTTTGGTGCTCATAAAATGGAATGTTGTCTTTTGACCAACACTTTTATTATGTTGACGAAATGAACAAGTTTATTTTTTTGACCACATTAAGACAAGGTTATTAGCAACACTAAGTTTTGGTGCTTAAACTGGACAAATACATTCTAACTTGCATATTGCTATGTACTTGCTTGAAATCTAGAATACTTCATTTTGGTGTGCATAAAAAAATTGCTATCTTGTACACATTTCATTTCCCTTTTTTTGGATAGCGCCACTCGAGGGGCTTAAAAAGAATATTGTGATGAATTGTATACTGTGTTTTTTGTGTTTGAAAACTATCTATCCTCTCCCCTTGCATCTTTTGGTGATCTTGGGTGATGAAAAACATTTTGAGTTTCACACTTGTTTTCATTTCAAGCATTACCTTTAGAGGGCCTACCTTTGAGACACATCCCACATTGGAGAACTCAAAGGTGACTCAATGTGGTATTTCACTTGGGCCACTATATAAATGGTCAAGGCTAAACACCAAATGACTTAATCGGTGATTACTTTGCCATCAATGTCATTCACGAAAGGGTAGGTACCATTGTGTATATAGAGCCCCGAGTAAGTTGGTTAGAGCCTTAATTGGCTTGCTGGACGCTAGCAAAGTGTTGGATCCCCTGAGCATGACTAAGAACCAATGTAGTAGAAGCCACCCTTTCTAGCCAAAATATTCTTCAATGAAAGTGGTGCATTATAATTTACTCCCGTGAAGTTACCAAGTTCAATTTGTGGTTGAGATTAAAACACTCTCCATAAGTTGCATGTAAAATCATCCCTTCAGAGCATGAGGTAAGCCCACCTAAAAGAACGTGTCTATCTCTAGGTTGTAAATTGTCTTCATGAACTTGCCAAAATTCTTGGTTACTTTGGATATCAAATACTTTGCTTGATTTTAAAATGAACACATCAAAACAAGCATTGAACATGGTTATCATACTTCAAACCCTTTAGACTTAGTGTGAATACATTGAAAAGAGCCCTATATTTGCACTCCCTTAAAAGATATCTTAAACAAATATCTTTAAAGGTTTTCAAATATTTAGGCTTATATTTCAAGTCACATTAAGAACAAAGTCAACATTGGAAACTATGACTTTAGTATTTGGACTTTCACAAGCTTTGAGCTTTTGTGGAAAGAGACTTGCTTAAGCTATAGACATTTAGAGTCAAATAGTTTTGATTGTTGTGTTGTATTATCACTTTCCAAAGTTCTCAAAAACAAATTAGATCAAAACAAGACATCAAAAAATGAAAATTTATCCAAACTACTACAAACACGGAAATTGGAACACAAACCGACACAAAACACTGCTCTTGTTGTTGTTTTTTCCGCTATTGACTAAATATTGCCGCAATCGACCAAAAATAGGCCTCTTTTGCTCTCTGGATTTTGACAGTTAGTGTCAAAAACCCGTCGCTTTTGCAAAAATGAATGCACTTGACATATAATTGTCGTAGTCGATCATAACATTGCCACACTTGACATATTTTATTAGCCATAGTTGATTTAAAACTGACTACTTTTGACCAATAAGGTCGCTTTTTCCTGCACTTTTTACCATATAGAAAACTTGAAAAAAAAGCCGCTTTTGAGAAATCTTACCACAGTTGTCCTTTAGAATTGGCTGCTATTGACATAAATCTGGGTTCTTTTTTGACAAAATTTATTGCTATTGCTCTGAGATTTATGCTTTTTCCTTATTTTTTGGTGAAATTAAAAACTGATCTTAAAACTAGTTAATTTTTTTTAGAATGAAATAGTTAGATCTCCAAAACACATCATAATCTACATTAGACCATATCCATTTGCAAAATCAAACACACCAACCTACTTTTAGGATTCGAAAACAAAACACAAAACCTTGGATTGTTCCTTCACTCAAAATTCCAAGATATCAATATTTGCTTGAACCTCAAGGCTAGTTTAAGTAGATTATTCACAACATATCCTCTAGAAAAATGAAGTTAAATATTTGTCCAAGTTTTCAACATTTTGAGTCCCAAAAATAGTGTCAATTCCAAAACATCCAAAACATCACTCAAACTTTAGAGTCTTGAGTATCACGAAAACCATATCAAAACACCAACACCTTTCTTTCGAAAAGGTTGTCTTTCACAATCATCATCATTCATCATCCATTTTTGGAAACCAAAGAGAGATCAAAACATTAAAGGAAAATCTTGCACTTTATGACCATTTGGCATCCTATTGCTCCAGTTCAACAACCAAATCTTACGAAACCCATTATACAACCAAACCTCACACAAATTGAAGGTGAAAAATCAAAAATATCAGTAGCTTGAGAACTTTCATGTTTGAGAAAAAGGAAACACCAACTCAGTGGAGAAACACAACTAATATCCTAGACAAAGAGGAACAAAAATCTGATCTTGTGGTCAGAAGGCCAATATTACCACCTCCCGTGTGGCGATAAATAGATCATAGCTTACACCGCATCATCCTTTCAAAATAGAAAATCCCAAAAACACAAATTAAATTTCCTTAAATAGAAAGTATAAAAAAAACAAAGCATTAGTTCATTCCATAAGTTAGAAATCACAAAATTCCACAAAATCTTGGCACTTATTTATGACAACCACCTGATCTTAGCATATAAAAAATATGGAAGCAAACAAAAGTATCTCTAGTATGACCCCAAAAAACACCACAAATGATGGAAGTGACCCATGGGGTTATAGAACAAGTTACCTTATAACTCCTTGAAAGGAACCAACATTCAAAGCAACATCAAACCAACCACCAAGTGAGGAGGAAGTAATCCATAGAAAACAAGAAATGATGGATAGGTCAAATAAAAATAACAAGGGCATGGTCATAGAAGAAGTAGATAGTGAGGAAGAAATATATGAGGAAGAATTATTTCAACACTCCAACAATCCCAAGGTACTTAAACTGATGGAAAAAATGCTAAGAAAGGATCCAAATGCCCACTTCTTTAAATTAGCACAAAGTGGTGTTAAAATACCTATAGAATTCAATGTGGAAGGTCTTAAGGATCCTTACCTCATTCCCTTAGGGGATAAAATAGTTTTGAGAAAGATACCCAAACTAGTGGAGATTCCAAACATGCCACCAATCTTCTCACAAAGCAATGATCAACCTAAAACACAACCAATGGAAAACCCTTTGTTTAGGAAACCGTCCCAAATCAAACAAGCAACAATGGCCAAACAATATCAAGAAGGTCCACCTCAATACAAAAATATGCAAAACATGGGAAACTTTCCAATAGTAGAACAACAAGGTACCATCCCATTGCAAGGACAATACATTACAACAAAATTTATCATATATTGATCCTTCAACCAACACATCAAATCAACAAGGTGTACCACCGACGCACTACCAGGGTGCCCTTCAACAAAATAATTCATCCCAACAACAAGGTGTACCACCAATGCACTACCATGGTAACCTTCAAAAAAATTCATCCCAACAACAAGGTGTACCACCAATGCACTAGCAGGGTAACATTCAAAAAATTTGTCCCAACAAAAAGGTGTACCACCAACACACTACCAAGGTACCCTTTAAAACAATTCATCCCAACAACAAGGTGTACCACCAATGCACTACTAGGGTACCCTTAAAAACTATTCATCCCAACAACAAGGTGTACTGCCAATGCACTACTAGGGTACCCTTCAATAGAATCAACCACAACAAGGTGTACAACTAATGAATTATCAAGGTACCCCTCTTCAACAAAATCAACAAGGACTTAATCCTCCTTTCACACAACAAGGACTTAATCCTCCTTACAATCAACAAGGACTTAATCCTCCTTACAATCAACAAGGAATTAACACTCCTTTAACACAACAAGGACTTAATCCTCCTTTCACACAACAAGGACCTAACCCTTCTTACACACAACCAAGACTTAACCCTCCTTACAATAAACAAGGAATTAATCCTCCTATACAACAAGGACTTAACCCTCCTTCCACCTGACATGGTTACCAAGGTCCTATACCTCCACCATACAGAATCTATGACCAAACAAACATCTTGGGACAACAAGGCTACTACAGAAAAGGTCCCCAAACAAATGTACCAAACACAGAGGTAGGCATGCAACTACAATCCATGAATCAAAGGATATCAGACATCCAAAATGGAAAACCAAAGAAGACCTACACTCTACAAGATATATGTATGTTCCCTTTTGATCGCTCTATTACTAGGCTCCCCTTCCCTAAAAATTTCAAAATACCAAAGTTTGACAAGTACAAGGGAAAATGAGATCCAGTAGAACATGTGTGACATTTCTCAGTAGCTTGCATGGAAGTGCAAAATAATGATTCCTACCTAATGAGACTTTTTCCATGTAGTCTTACTAGTCACACTATGGAATGGTTCTCCCATCTACCAACAGGTATTAGGAGTTTTGATGAATTAACTAACAAGTTTGTAAACCACTTCTCATTCAACATAGAATAGGATGTCACCATCATTGACCTCTACAAGATTAAACAAAGCCAGGGGGAATCCTTTACATCCTACATATAAAGATGGATACATAAAGCTAGTAGGTGTAAGTGGCCTATTCCCGACAATGAATAGGTGGATATCTTTGTTTCCAATGCCCAAGAAAAAATAAATTACCAACTCACCATGTTGTGCCCCAATGACTTCAAAGAGACTATTGAAAAGGGACTACACATTGAAAGAGATTTCATAGCAAGGGGGGCCATTAAACTAAACAACTCAAAAGACAACCCTTATAGTTCGAATGACAAACCCAAGATTTGCGCCAAAAACAAAAATGTTACCAATGATGGAGTATTTGATGCTAGATCTATATGGAATGTGAAAAATCCCAATGGACCGCAAAACAAGCCCAAGTTGCACAAAAAAGATACACTCCCAACAACATACAAAACAATCAACTCAACTATCCCAAAAACAATCAATTAGATAACCAATAGACAAATCAAGGAGGACAAAAAAAACAATATAACCAACCAAGGAGGAAATATACTTCATTAGGAGAAACACTTGAGACAGTAATGTGCAAATTAGTTTAACAAAACCTCATCAAAGTCAACGAGCACACAAAGTATGAAGAGCCAAGTTTTAAAACACCATGGTACAATGAAAAATGCTTATGTGAGTTTCACAAGATCAAAGGACATATGATGAATAATTGTATGAAACTTAAACATATAGTGCAAGACTTAATTGACAAAGGAGAATTTGATAGAGAATACTGTCCTGGAAACAAAGACCTCCAAATCTACATGAATCCAATTCCTAACCATGCTAAGAAAAATGACAAAGGGAAAGAACAAGACTATCATAGCACCAACTACACCTATGGTTACACTGTCCTAGGTACCCTATCCCAAGCAGATGAAACTAGGGTCAATGTGTTAATTATGTGAGGTAGGGACCCTGAATGTAATGTAACTACCTGTCGAGGGAAATTCACAATACAAGGAGCCCCGCCTAGACCCACAACTAAGCCATCCAATGACTATAGTATTGTGGACCAACTGAAGAAGACACCTGCTTTGATCTCCATCCTAGAATTTTTGAAATTATCACTTGCACACAAAGAAATTCTAGAGAAAGATTTGGAAACATCGGTGCCTGATGACCTTAATCTCGATTAGTTTCAAGCCATGGCTGGAAAAATAACAACCACTCACCATTTAGTCTTTTCTAAGAAATACCTTCCACAAAAATCATTCCATAACCAAGCCCTCTATATAGAGGTTGGTGTCTACAAGCATAAATTTAAAAGGGTATTGATAGATAACAGTGTAGGTCTAAACATTTGTATCTTGAAATTTGTTGAACAACTGGGGTATTCTGACGATGTAATTGACAAGGGAAAAAACATCATCATAAGAGCTTATGATGACCTTGAAAGAAATTCATAAGGAATAATCAAGCTTCCCGTACAGATAGGACCAACAACAACAGAAACAACATGTCAAGTAGTGGACCTTGAGCTACCACATAACCTTCTTCTGGGATGCCCATGGATTCATGCACTACAAGTAGTTCCTTTGAAATTCCACTAGTGCCTAAAATTTCCTCACAAGGGAAAGGAGGTTACATTATATGCTAATCCTAAACCCTTCCACTATAGTGAAAAATTGGAGGAGAAATATAAAAAAATCCAGTGAATACCTAGTAATGATATATCATTCCACTCATATGTTGACCCATCAATACTACCATCAACCTTAACTAAACCCCCATCAAGTGAGCAACCAAAATCTGATCCCAAGAATCAAGTACTTGACAAGGGTAACAAAAACTATCATTTCAATCAAGCCTTTTGCATTGGAGTGCTTCCACCAACACCAAAGGTTTATGGAGGGCCTAAGGAGATCAAACATGTTAAAATAGTAAAAATGGTAGTAAAACCCATGATATTTACCAAGTGGTGAGATATGAAGGATCATAAAATATTCAAGGAGGACCTCTCATCAATGATCTACAAAGAAGAATAAGAAAAGAACTAGAATAGCTACAACCCTTTCCCATTGATCCTAGTAGTAAAGGGTATCAAAAGGCTAAAAAAATGGGATAAACTAGAAAAGGTGTCCTTGGGTGACATAAATAAGGAAGATGGGAACCTATTATAGTGGAATAAAGAAAGAAGAATATGGGATTGGGCTATGGTTCAATAAATGTGGTTACTCCAAACACTGGATGTGCCTCTTTTGAGAAATGATCTCATTCTACTAACGTTAAGACATTGGATACCTACCATCTTATAAAAAACAATTTACCAATCGAGGAACTATTTGAAAGCTTTAGCATAAGTATAGTCCCTACCCAACCTAGCAAACCTATACTTAAAGGCTGTAATTATGAAACAAACTCTAACGAGCATGAATGGGATTCCCTCGCTTCTAGCAACGATGACCTAGATATCCAATGGGAGAATGATGCCAAAGCTATATTGACCATTTCAGAAAATTCCATAAGCTTTACATAAAATGATGACAACCTACCCCTCTGCTACCCACAGTTAATAGATTGGGACCAACAAAATCATACACCTATTTTGGATCAATTCTAGAAAGATGAAGCTATTGCAAAGTTTATGGGACTTCGAATTGATATACCATCAGGAGATCATACAAGTAGGGTTTGTCATGGAGCTTGAACACGAAGCATATTTTAGAGGGGAGATTGTGTCCTCTAGTTGTAAAATTGAAAAAGACAATGTAAAAATCAAAATGAGATCCCTTAGGGAAAACCATGATGTGGCTCTATCGGATCCTGTGTAATGCTCTGCAATGCAACCCTAGGGGAAGTTGCAATTTACTACTCAAACGTACTAATTTTTTTTTTTTTTAAAGGACAATTAACATGCAAGTTCACTACCCATTGCCAACAACCCCTAAGGTTACGAGACTGAGTTTACTTAAACCCAAACAAGAAACATGAATAGAAACCATAACATTTAATTATTTAATAAATTAAATACACATACATTCCATACATGATAAAATTACTTCAAAGGCATAAGAGATACCACATGTTTCCACTAACAATAATTTCCAATATGATTACAACTCTCATTCCTCGAATGAGGTAAATCCAATAAGCATGGTTACAAATTACATCTTCCACCTCGATACAAATAAGGGGTAATAAAATTACAATACTAACTGAAAAGAATAAAGCATGAAAAGAAAACTGGATCCCACGAGCTCTCCAACTGGGAATCTTGTCCATACGAACAAGAAGACAACCCAACGGATTAAGGTGCACGTTCCAACCAACCATGTGATACCTGAAGGCTCACCCCCCGTGCTAGGAGATAGTAACCAGGATTCCTAAACAAGACCATCTACCTCTAGACATAGGCTACTCAAAACTGAACTAAATTAAATACAAGTACAACATCACATAACACAATGGTTACAATGCTTCTAGAGTTAAATAATCAATTGCATCACTGTTACAAACATACTGCTGACTTAAGAGAAGTGTGATCACAATGTCACATGGGATATCTTGGTAAGTCTTCCTAGGTCCCGACCCCCATCTCGGGATATCCTGGAAACCTCTAACGACTCCCGGCCCCTCATGCAAACCAATGTGGAATCAGTTATCTCTCGTAAGGACGAGATAACGATCTTTCCATTCCAGGCCTTCTCGTCTCATCCCAAGTCTATACAAGCCCTTGTGTCCATGAGCGAGGCAAAATTAATCTTGTTAAGTGTTAGAATCAACCTAAACCTCTAATAAGTTTATTTACATTATCACTGAATTAACTAACTTACAAAGAGTTACCCTGAAACCACTTTGTGTGTCGGCCCTCATTGCAAGCCACTTCTCTAAGACAACACGTGGAATAGCTCCACACCCAAGGGTACACAAGTGCGACCTAAGGAGAATAACTCCCTATTCACGACATAAAGTCAACACACATCCCGTTCATGATAATCGGGTATCTAACTGGATCCAACAAGACGGACTACCCAAGGCAAAACAAGGTTGACTAACATCTTACGACAACCCCCGATATCAAAAGAAAACCCAATCTGGAAGACTTACATAATATAAAACTCAATTTTCCCAACATCACAAAAGAGGGAGATTTCATAACAGAAAGATAAAATAGGAAAATCATTATCCTACTTTAGGATTTCCTAAATCCAAGCAAGGCGATAACATATTGCATGTAATCAAATAAAATAATTCACATTATTTGCAACTACTCAAAAGTAATTAAAATTACAATTGCAATATTGCGGAATTTAAAACTAATAATTTAACTCCCTATTTCTCCAATTACCCATAATAATAAAAATCAACTTTTCAAATAAAAACATTTATTGCAAAGTCCATTTTATTTCAATTGATGATAATAGAATAATCATTTTAAAATTCATTTTTTTAAATATTTAAATATCATTTAAATATATGTCTCTTAAAAAAATATTATTTTATAATCCAACTAATTAAAAATAATTTCCTATTATTTAACATATATATAATATATATATTTAAATAATAATAATAAAATATTTATTTAAATTATAATATATTATATATATAATATATACATATTATATATATATAATATAAATATTATAATATATAATATATAATATATATACATAATATATAATATATATAATATAAAATAATAATAAATAATAAAAAAAGTGAAATTTTAAATTTTATAAAAAAAAATGAAATTCCTTTTGGTTGACCCGCGGGCCCCAAAGGAGAGGGGACACAGCCACAGGCTGCGCCTAGCCTCCCTTGTGGAGGCCGGCGCTGCCACAACAACGCCCCTCCAATGGGACGTGGCTGTGTGCAACCATGGCTGCGACCCTCCCCACACTTGCCCTAAACAATTTTTTTTATTTTTATATTTTATTTCCAAAAAAATAAAACGCCCTCCCCTGACTTGCACAGAATTTTTTTTTGTGTAGCATATTTTCAAAATAAAATTTTCCAGAATGTTCAAAATACATTCATAATATATGTTTGTATATATATATATAGACATATGTTAAATATTTACCTAAATTCCCATTTATAGTCAAATTGTGCAACTTTTCTACAAAAATTATGCAATAAACTAATTTTCTCAACACAATTTCTTGGTTTAAATTTCAAATTTGATATGAACTATTTCAAGTCCAAAATAGAGGTTTTCAAATTTCATTTTGTTTCTCTCATTTTCTATTGTTGAAATTGAAGATTTTTGTTACAAGTTTTGATTTTCAACAAACATTCTAACTTTCTTCAAGATTTAAACAGGGTTTCAAAACAAAGATTTACAAACAAGTTTTAAATTGAAAATGCAAATTTTGAAACAATAAACAAGGAGAACCTGTAATCTGAAGCTTGAAGGAGAGTTTGAAGAAGAAAGTTGAGCTTCCCTGCAAGAAGATTTTCCAAAGCTTTTCCAAAATCTTCTCCCAAAATCCAAAATGCATAAACAAAACATGAAGAACTCTCCTTCCTTTTAACAACAATTTATTTCTATTCAAATGAAATATCTTCCCCAATTTTGGTCAACTTTCCCCAAAATATCCCATCCACCAAAGTTATTGCTCCTCTATTCAATTTGGAGATTTTTTATTTTTATTTTTTAAAATTTTAAAACAAGCAAATTTCTTTCAACATGACTTTATTTCATTATTTCATTTTTCTAAATTTCTATTTCAAAAGAATTTAAATGCTTTTAAACATTTTCATTTCCAAAAGAATTTCATACATTTAAAAATTTCTTTTCACAAAAAGAATTTAAAACTTAAAAAAAAAATTTTTCAAAAAGAATCTAACACTTTTAATTCCAAGATGGATAACTTAATTCAATTCCTCACAATTAATTTAATTAATCAATAAAATAAATATAATCCAAGATTATATTATTTTATTAATTAAATTAAATTAATTAATAAAATAAATAACATTTCTAACATTACAACCAGATATATTTAATCATCAATTTAACTACACAAGCCATTTATTTACCTTTATAATTTGAAATTAAATAAAAACCAAGGTGAAATGGACAACATTAAAACAACTAAACCTGACTACAACCCGACGACACACTATGACCAGGGTGATGACTTGGCACATAAAACCTAGCTACTATCTCCTAATCGATTACCGTTGGTCAATGGACACGCTCAAACCTGTGAAATCAGGTAGAGTCGATGTCCTGTACCTGTCAACCTGCGAAGAAAGAGTACATTGAACATGCATATATATATATACATGCATATATATATATACATATATATATATATATACATATATATATACATATATATACATATATATACATATATATATATATATCGTTATAAGACACACTGTGAAGAGGAAATCCCAGAATCGTAGGGTGCTCGCAAGCGAGTGATACAATCTCGTCCCCTTCACCAATACAGACTTATTAACTGATGAGTCTAACATCAATAATATAATCAAAAGCATAAAGCATCATTAATTAAATATCTGCTATGCTAATTCAAAGCATGCCATAATGATAACATCAAAGTAAAATACCATCACATCAAAATATAACATTCGCATCGCTTAACAGTTTGTGATCAAATAGTAACCAAGTACCAAAGGCAAAGTATTAACAAAACAAAGCATATCAAAGCTAAAACACTGTTCGATCAAAAGAGCAAAAATGGAGGGGTGCTACATCCTGAAAAGAGAAAAATAAAGGATATTGAATCTAAGGATTAAAACCTCTTTGAGGCACCAGAAGATGGAGGATTCAATCTACCTATTTTTGAATATCAAGAGAATTCGACACTCCTAGTTGAAGAAGTTGAATCCATCAATGTTGGCACAACAGAGAACCCAAAAATCACATACCATGCAACATCACTTGATCTTGAGGAAAAGTGAACTTCTTAGTGTTCATCAATGAAAGGAAAACCAAATTTGCATGGACATATGTCAGCATGCCGGGGATAGATCCAACATTTATCGTACACCACATAGCCATATTTCCTAGAGCTAAACCCACCAAGCAGAAGCTACAAAAGATGCATCCATAGATAGCACTTATGGTAAAAGTAGAACTGAAGAAATTGCTAGATGTGGGCTTCATAAAAATATTGATTACCTTGAATGGATTTCAAATCTAGTACCAATATCAAATCCCAATAGGGGCATAATAATGTGCACAAACTTCTGATATCTAAACAAGGCTTGCCCAAAGATGACTTCCCCTTTTCAAGTATTGATATGATTGTAGATCTAATGACAAGACATGAAATGTTGTCACTAATGAAAGAATTCTCTGGATATAATCAAATAAAGCTATCTCCTAATGATCAACATAAAACAACATTCACTTGTGCATGGGGGACGTTCTACTGGAACATCATGCCATTCAATCTAAAGAATGCAAGGGTGACCTATCAGTGAGCAATAACTACAATCTTTCATGATATCTTGAATACAACTATGGAAGATTATGTGGATGAAATACTAGAGAATTTCATCAAAAGGGAAGACCATTTGACCAACCCAGCTAAAGTGTTCGACAAGATCGAACAATACAACTTGAGGCTCAATCTGAAAAAGTGTATTCAGAGTAATATCTAGAAAATTGCTAGGGTACATAGTATCGAGAAGAGGCATTGAAGTAGATCCTACAAAGGTAAAATCCATATTAGAAATGCCTCCTCCAAGGAGATTGAAGCAGCTAAGAAGTCTACAAGGGAAACTACAATCCATTAGTTGATTCATCGCACAGTTGGTAGACAAGTGTCATCCATTCACCCATCTACACAAAGACATCACATTATAATGGGATGGAAGATGTGATCAAGCATTTGAATGGGTCAAGGAGTATCTACTCACTCCTCTAGTATTAATGCCACATATTCCAAATAAAGCAATGATACTCTATGTGCCTACAACACAAGGAACATTAGGTGATCTTCTAGCACAACTAGATGATAATAACAAATAAAGAGTGGTCTATTATATTAGCCAAACACTGGTGGGCTATAAGTTGAACTATTCACCCATAGAAAGAGCATGTCTCTCTATCGTCTATGTGACACAAAAGTTGAGACACTACATCTTGAACAGATAAGTAAATTTGATCTCAAAAGTAGATCTCCTAAAATACCTATTGGCAAAAGTAGCTCTAACAAGTAGGATTGCTAAATGGGTGATGATCATAGTAAACCAACTGGTAGAAGCACCAATGGAAGATCACCAACCTCTCACAACATAATTCCTAGATGAAAGTATATTTCTAACAAAAGAGACAAGTTGTTGGACCTTGTACTTTGACGGGTCCCACACTAAACATGACTTAGGAGGAGGAATCTTATTTCTCACACCACAAGGAGATAGTATACCTAATGCTTACAAAATTGCTTTCCCATGTACAAATAACATCTCAAAATATGAAGCACTAATCATAGGACTCAAAATGGCTATAGAATGGAGGATAAAAGAACTACAGGTTTATGGAGACTCTCAACTGGTAATCAAGAAATTAAATGATGAGTATCAAGCAAAGGAAGACAAGATGATGCCATATTAAAGAATGGTGGATAGTTTCAAGAAATACTTTGTGATCATCATCTTTGAACAGGTTCCCCGAATCAACAATAGAGTAGCCTGTTGGTTGTTTTTAATGAACCAAACTTAATCTCATCAGCTATCTATGAATTTTCCAAAATTCAATGATTAACAACTGTGAGGATTGGCCAATGAGTAGGTGAAAGATTTATAGGCTTTCCCTCTACACTTTGTGCTTTGCAAAACTCGGGAGGGTGATCCCTAAAATGTATCTTATGATACTCTTGTACCAATTATCACATACATTGTAATTCAAATAGATAATTCTCCTTCAATTGTTTAACAGATAAAAAACCTCAGAGATCTAGAAAATCTTCATGGTAATATCTAACTTAAACATGAGAAAATGTTACACATTAAGCTTGACATACATTCATACTAAAAATAGATGTTGTAATTGATTTTGAATGCAGCTGCTATGAAAGATCTGGGAGATTGCAACACTAAACGACCAATGCCTTATCCTAGGATGGAGAATCCTAAACCTTATAATTGAAAACAAACAATAGTATTAGCCTTTTCATTACAATGCCTATCAATGATACCTTACACCATTAATACTTAAGACTCAACCACTAATACTTAGTGATCTATGCACACAATTGCATAAAACTTCATTCATGTTAATACAATTTAACTCATTCTTTGAATAAGAGTAATAACATTGAATAAACATTCAAGGAAAGACAAGAAGATGAATAAAAAAAATCTTTTATCACTTATATTCAAAACTTATGCAATGTTTATAGTGGAGAACACTGGCCTCAAATATTTTTCCACTTATATCCAAAGATGACAATACTGCTATAAATTCACCATTACAAAATTCATAAGACTCATAGAACACAAAACAGGACTCAATTCTATTAACCGAACTTGTTACAAAATTTATCTCTCAAAGCGATCTGCTAGCAAGATTTTTAATGGAATCAAACATCAAAGAATAATTAACATGAATACTAATTAATCTTTTCTCAACTCCCTTATTTAAGTGCTCAAGCACTATTGTCACAATTTTCATGTTATTCAACTAAACCAAATCATCAAGTCTATCTTCATAGTTCTTGAACTTCTCCATCAGCTCTTCCTTGGTAATTTCCTCATCTTGAGGAGCATCTAACATTTCAGGAGCTGATTGTGCAATTTTCACATCTTTAGATTCAAGGGGTGTGACCTCAACTTGAGTATGAGGTGGTGAAAGAATTGGAGAAGGGGGAGGAAAAATTGTAGCTTGTGAGGTACCAGGTTGTGGTGATTGAAACTGTTGCTTCCACAAAGCCATCTGTGTTTGTATTTGTGCCACTTTTTGCTGGCTCAAGTTGTACTAAACTACCATTTCATTATATTGAGTCTTGAACTTGTCCCTTTCCTTTGTCAGGGACTCAACTGTGGCCGTAGTGAATTGTGCCACATTAACACTCATTGTAGCTGCTTCCAAGGTGGATGTATCTAATACTTTTTTATGATTAATCCTCCCCTGACCCCTAGAGTAGGCTCTACAACTTTAGGATTCTTAGTGGTTGGGGCTAGAGCCCAAATAGTAAGGGTGTCCCATTGTTGACTAAAGGATGACCCCTACAAGGCCAATGTGACGTCTTCTTCATTGTTAAATATGGGGGCATCTTGTCTCCTCATAGTATCAAAGGAAATTTCTAATTCCAAGTCCCATTTTGGGAGTAGTAGCACTTCACTCTTCCTTACCAATGCTATGCCCTCTACCACAGTAATGTTTAGATATTTGGTCCTCATTTCATCTCAAACCTCAGCTTCAATAATCCTCTATGGTTTCTCTAGGCTCTCACTTTCTTTCTTCTGTACATTCAAGGCATACTCATCTTTCATAGCCTTCCATATAAACTCCTTAAATTCTTGTGTCTTAACAAACTCATCATCTTGATACATAAAACTATCACAAGATTGAAATATGACATCTTTAGAGCTATTTATTCCACTTAGGTCAGCTTTGCTCAACCTAAGGCTCAAGGTTTGTGGCATGGTACCTCTTGGAGGGGATATCATCCCCTACATTATTTATTCCTTAGTTATAACAACTTCATCATCCGACTCCTCTGCAGGATAATCAACAAGGCTGGTAGTTTCAACCTTTTTCCTTTTTTATTAATGGCTCCCTAGGAGAGGATGGCTCTCTAGTTGGTGAATACAACTTATTTATTTTAGGGGTAGAATAATGTTGTGGTGATGATGGAGGTAATTTCTGTTGTGGAGATTTCACCTTTAACTCCTCAGAGTATGCAAAAGTTGCTATTGTTAGTTGCTTTTTCACTATACCTTTCCTTCTTGAATAAATATGCACTTTCATGGAAGGTAGCTGGGATGATTCTCCTTCTGTTATGGGGGCATTCCCCTTATCCTGTACAATACTCTCTTCCTTCAAATTAGCAACAACTTTTTCAAAATTCTACATAACTGTTTCAATTTTCAAAATTACATTACTAATATCTGACAAAGCTTGAAATTTAGGTTCCTTGACCCTTCTTGCTCTCTCCAATTTTACAAATACAAACCACTACCTCATTTTGTCTTCTTGTACATGAAGATCAAGAATATTTCTAATGAGATCCTGAGCCATAGTATGGGTATGAGCATATCAACCTCCCCTTATCTTATTCATCAACCAAACCATGAATCCCTCAGGATCATAGCTCTTATATGCCTGAAGTTTCATATCATAGGGCCTAAGGTAGGAGTTAGTAATGTTGCTCCATCCATGTGTTGTCATGACAAAATTGAAAAACATAGTGTATGTAGGGAAAAAAGTTCCCTTTCTCTTCTCATCCAAAACACATCATCCACATTGCCCAACTACCATATCACTTCCAATAAACCAATTCTTAAAGGCACCTCCATGGAGAGTATGTGGGGTGTTAGTTGTGTGTCATATACCCTTAAAACTGTGAAATCCTTATATGGGATTACATCTCCCTAGTTGTGAGAAATGTTTAAATCAAGCCTCCTCTCATCTAACCTCAAAAATTCATGTAATTCCTTGGGGACCCTAGGCACGTCCACCATTAAATCCTTTCTCAATTGGGAAGAAAAAATATTTGTAACTACCACAAAACTGGTTTTCTGCTCATCCTTATCCAATAATGGAGTTCATAATTACATTGGCATTTCAATGCCATCTACATTCCTTTTAAGTTCTATATCTTGACCAAAGTAATTTGCACCACTAAAGAAACATGTGCATGAATAAGGAATACAACCAGAACCTCACAGTTGATTCCCCATTCTTTAATGCTACTAACCCTTTGTGAATTTCCTCTACTATATATATAGCAAAATCATACAAAGTATTTATGTTGGGATGCTAGATATTTGTAGCCATATCCATTTTGGCAATAGGCATGTTGGAGGCAGGATCAAACCCAAAAATATGGCAGAGGGAGTAAAAGGTTTTGTAAAAATATGTAAGGAAATACTTAATGGGGAGGGGTTCTACATCAGAAGGTCCTAAAGTAATCTTTCTTTTTTCCTTTCCTTTCCTTGTTGATATCAAAAAGTTGGTTAGCATTAAGACCCCAAAATTGTGCTTTCCTTTTCCATACTCCTCCCTTAGCTTTGTTTCATCAATTTGACCATGTCACTGCTCCATTTGTTCAACTTGAACACATGCAATTTATTCCCTAGTGACCCATACCATATTTTGTCTATCATATATTCTGACAACCATAACCAGAGGGTCATAATTTGTAGCGACGACCTTGAGAATATCTACATCCATATACATGTTACAAACAACCAACTTGTCCATGTCTAACCTCCATGGGTTGTTAAGTGGGATACCAACATTCCCGTTTCCAAACTATCCATGGAAAAGTGGTCATCCAGTGTATGGTAGGGTACCATCTTTAATTGTGCAAAACTTATCAACAATACCCTGCTTGACTTTGGGGCCATGAAACATAGGTTGCATCTTTGCTTTATTAGATGTTGAGGGTTTTAATTGGTCAATTAAATCCTAAACCAAAGGTCTAATTGTAGGTTTCAACCCAAAGGCTTGGCCATTTGATGTAGAAGTTTGGACTTTAGGTGCCATTGCTAACAAATAATTCTACCTAGGGCTCGGCAGGCTCAAACTAGGGTTCTTACTTATTAAGGAACGACTTGATACAGAGAAATGACTCAAAGAATAACTTATGGAAATATTGTGAACATCAAACCTTAAAAGAAACCTAATTCAGAAAGCAGACAACAACATTTTCAATTGGAAATGGAAATTAGGGAAATTTTAAACTCAAGAAAGGTGAACTTCACTTACTGGTTTTACAACATAGGAAACCCTAATTTGATGATGCCAAATGCTTGAACAACTCTGCAACGGTTTCTAAATGCATTGAGAATACTTTTGCAATCAACAAAAAGTATTAAGGAAAGCTTTTATGGAAAAAAACCATCAATTCAATAGAAAACCATCAACTCTTCCATTACTGTTCACTCGCGCGAACTAGAATAGCTCAATGGTGTATATTTTAGAAACTTTGAATTTCCGTCATTGATTCGATCTTGATGTGGACTAGTGTGTAGCTCAGATGGAGTCAACAAAGTTTGAAATTTTTCTTTTCAGCTGACTCGACATCCATTGTGCTTTGTATTGGCCAAGTGTACGTCTCCTTCATCAACATCATGGCCCCACTACACTTTACAAGCTAGCAAAAATTCCATGTGTCAATAGCCCGCCATCCCTCTAAGATTTGCAAGTTTTAGATCTATGGTCATGGGCTAGTGGACGATGGCCTAGATCAACTTGACAACCATCAACATTAATCTTCTTTAATCAATAGACGATCGATCATAATGTACATCCTTCTTTAGCAATAAATGGCTTAGATTAGAACATCTTGATGAGCAATTTTGCACATGCATCTATATCCTTTTAATAGCATGCTTTTTAACCTTCCATATTCATTGAGAAATATTTCATTAAATATTTCCTCACCTTTAATAGTTTTGCAAGCGGTGGCAATGATGCCACGTGGCATTTTCCAACTATCCCTCCATGATCCAAATCTAACAGTCGGTCCCCCATGGGATAGCGGGGAATGGTTGAGATTCATTTTCCAAAATGCATCTTAACCATTTATTTGATAGCCTTCAACCATCATTTCCTTTGAATAAGGGTAGGGCCTACCATGAGGGTGGACATGTGTCACTGCCTGCCATCCCTCTAGTTTCTTTATCACAATATTTTATTCTCGTGGGTTGGAGGGGAACAAATAGAATGTGTTTTGTGGGACCTTCCAAGCATTACTAAGGGTTTTAATAAGCATATGTGCTTATACATGACTTAAAGTTAGGTCATTCATTTAGGTTTACAAATTAGAAGACCCTAGGAAAATATTAAACCCAAACTTAGGATAAAGGCGAATGTTAAAAGACTCATGACCCACTTAATATAAAACATGATTTATAACAACTCAATGGGTGACAACCAAGAACAAGGGACCAATAATCACCTAGGATTCAATGACTCAAATTATGACTTGAGAGACAGGGAACAAGTAAATACCAGTCAACAGTGAATTAAAATGTATACAAAGAGATTAGAACTTAGGGTTTTTTAGAGGGTTTAAGGCACATATAAACCCTAGAACATAAGAAAAACTAAAACCCTAAGTCACAAGACCCATTCCAAGCCAAGAAATATAACCAAATTTATAATAATATTAGTGGAACACAATTTTTTTTGGGGGGTTCCACTAGTGGCTCCAGTTGGGGATGTCTGTTCTTCTAGAACAGAGTGAGATCTCAAAATATTGACGTTGAAGTAGACCAAACTAGGGACAACCTGGACAAGGCATACTAGACCAACCAAAGAAAACACACCAAACCAAACCTATATACAAATATACATAGAAATACAATATACATGGAAAAGATACATACCTCAAGAGAAATATGCCTTCAAAAACTATCCATGTATTGGCAGTTCAAGAAGTTCTTCAGTCAAACTTTACAAAAAGTAGGAATCTTCACCATGTGTATTGGATACTAGATAAGGGCCTAACCACAATGCATCAAATTTCCCATGTCTACACTTATCCTAAGCTTTAACATTCCACATCATTACCATGATTCCTACTTCAAATTTCCTTGGAGAATCCTTTTTATCATATAAATGCTTGACTTGCAGTTGCATTTTAGTATTTTTATCATGAGCTTCTCTTCTAGTCTCATCCAACTCTATTAGAGTATCACTTTTGTGCTGCATTTCATCACATATGTCACCATTATATTCTTGTACAAACTTGTACATTTTTAGCAAGTTATTCTAAGGAAATCTTACATCTAAACCATATACCAGACCAAATGGAAAATGTCTAGTGGGTTTCTTAACAGTAACCATATCTACCCAAAGTGCAAGCTTCAGTTTTGAGTCCCATGCTTTCTTATTCTTCTCAATAACCCTTTTGATAATCTTCATCAAACTCTTGTTACTTGGTTCCGCATGACCATTTCCTTGTGGATGATAAAGGGAAGAATAAGACATTTGAATCCATGTTTATCACAAAAATATTTGAAGTCATGATCTAAAACACATAGCATTGTTAGAGATGATCTTTTTTGGGACTCCAAACCTAATCAAGATGTTATTCATCAAGAAATCAATCACAACCTTACTTGAACTGATTTCATTGTGGGGATTGATTCCACCCACTTTGTAAAATAATCAGTGGCAAAAAGAATCCAAGAGTGTTCCCTAGTGGATTTCTGAAATATTCACCAATGAAATCAATACCCCATTATTGAAAAGGGGCTTTGAATGAGATGGGCCTAAGTGGTAGATTTCCTAAAAAAATTAACTTTCATGAGAATCTGTGGCAAGCATCACAAATTTTGACAAACTTGTGGGCATCATTGAATATAGAGGACCACAAAAATATTGCTCTCAAAATCTTGTGGGAAGTTGTATTTTCTATGTAATGGCATCCACATACCCGACCATGCATTTCTTGCAAGAGTTCCAATGCTTTCTTGTCATCAACACTTGAGAAACACACCCTCTAGGCTTCTCCACCAAAGCTCATTATCAATAATCACATATTTAATAGCTTGTAGTTTCAGAGTTCTCTAATTATCTGATATACCTTCAGTACATTGCATAGTCTACAAATATTGAACAATCTGTCTATACCAACCACAAGTCTGCATGTCACATATAGGTACAACATCTACACATTCATCTTGATTTATTTGGTTGGCTTCCAAGTTGGTTTCAACCATAAAATTAGCTAAAGCTTTCCCTCTCACCAACTTAGTGATTTGAACATGAATGTTAAATTCCTAGAGCCTATCGATCCATCTGCATCTTCTGCCTGTGACCTCTTGTTGGTGAAGATGTCTTTTACCGCTGCACTTGGGACATAAGCTATGACAATAGCTCCCATTAAGTATGTTCTAATTTTTTTATTTCCTTGACTAGCACATAGGCCTATTTCTCAGTCATGCCATACTTAAGTTTTGCGGCCTGCAAAGACTTATTGAAAAATGCAATGGGCTACTCAAATCCCTCTTCATTATTTTGTAACAACACAATAGCAATTGTATGAAACGATGCAAGAGAAAATACTTGCATAGGCTTGGAGAAGTTAGGAGATTTCAACAATGGGGCCTCCTTTATGGCTTGTTTTATGCTTTTGAATGCTTGACTAGGATCCTCACTCCAAATCACCTTATCTCCTTTCTTTAGCATCTTAGAGATAGGACAGGTAATCTCTTCAAAGTTAGATACAAACCTTCTTAAGAAATTGATCTGACCAAAGAAATATTGGATGCCTTTGAAATTATTTGGCTATGGAATTTTTTCTATTGCAACCACTCTTTCAGGATCAATTCTTATTCCTTCCTTTAACATAATATGTCCAAGTAACTTTCCTTCTTTCACCCCAAACACACATTTCTTGGGATTCAATGATATGCCATACTCTAGTGCCTTCCTGAATACCTTCTTGAGATGCATACAATGTTCTTGCTTCTTATTGTATGCTGTTAGGTCATCTAGATAAATTTTTAAGAAGATATCAATAAAATTAGAAAAGGCCACGTCCATAGCCCTTTGAAAGGTAGCACCTGCATTTTTTAGGATAAAAGGCATCCTAATGTAAACATAAGTATCCCAAGGAGTAGTAAATGAAGTCTTGTACTGCTCAGACTCCTTAACCACTACTTGATTATAACCAAAAAAAACCATCCATCATAGATAAAAGCTCACAGCCAATCACCTTTTGTAACATAGCTTCTATATTGGGTAATGGATAATTATCCTTCAATGATGATATATTCAGATTTCTAAAATCCACACAGAGCCTTATATCACCATTCTTTTTCCTCACTGGCACTAAGTTAGACACCCACGTAGAATGCCTAATTGGTTTGATGATACCTCCTCTTAGCTTGACCAATTCTTCTTGCATCTTTGGTGCTAGTGTAGGATTGATTGGCCTTTTCTTTTTCCTAAAAGGC
The DNA here is from genome assembly GCA_007258455.2 of Sequoia sempervirens. Lineage (NCBI taxonomy): Eukaryota > Viridiplantae > Streptophyta > Pinopsida > Cupressales > Cupressaceae > Sequoia > Sequoia sempervirens. Next base: position 1,011,066,891 of record VDFB02271358.1, on the reverse strand, counting down.
TTGGCATCAGGTTTCAAGGGAATATCATGCTGAAATAGCTCTTCCTTATAGGCCCTTAAATCATATTAAGACTAGGCAAACATATGCCTGTATTTTCTCAACAAAGCAATCAACTTTTCTTTGACCTGAGGTTTCATTTTCTTCTTAATGTAGACTTTCTTTGGAGCATTTTCTATACCAAGATTTGCTTCTTCTAAATCCTCCTTATGAGTGAATGTTTTATTAGCATTGCTTTTTTCAGGGCCATCAAAGATTCTCTCCAAAGCAACTAACCCCTTTGGGGTTTTATTATTCTTCAGCTGAATAATCTCATTTCCAAACACTATTTCCTTGCCATCCACTTCTACAAAAGCCCCAAAGTCAATTTCTTGACCTTCATACTCATCTATACATTGCAAAAATTTCAGAATGTCCTCATCATCATTAAAAACTTGCTAATTCTTTATACTATCAGGGATTGAAGGTCTGACCTACACTTCAACTTTTGAAATGCCAACAAAATTAATGCCATCTGGTCAGAGAGCAATATTGGCAAGAAAATCTGCCACTAAATTCTTACTCCTATCCAACCAGTCAATACCAAATGCATTAAATTGCTCAATTGAGTCCCAAACAATGTTTCTATATTGTATTAACCTATTTTTTTTATGCATATCTTGACCTAAATTGGGAAACAACAAGCTTTGAGTCTCCAATAACTCTTAACTTTTTAATTCCATGTTTCTCAGCTAGTCTTAATCCTAGTAGTAGGTAATCATATTTAGCTACATTATTGGTGCATGCAAATAGCAATGAAAATGAAAACTTGAAAGTTTTACCACTAGGGGAAATGAGTATCACCCCTGCACCAACTCCTTCTTGTGAGCAAGCATCATAAAAATGCATGCTCCATAAGTCATCATTGTTAGCCTACTGCGATACTTCTTTCTCAAGAGGTGCAAGTTGTTTTTCCTCTTCTTCTTGTAACTCCTCAACTCTGAAGTTGGAAATACCAGTGTCCAGAAAATAAATTCTATCATCTTCTTCCACAAATTCAATCATATGTGGATCTCTTGGCTCCCTCACAAGCTTAATATCTTTTCCCTCAATGGGGAATGTGGCAAAGGACATGTCACACTACATGCTTCCTCCCATGGAAGCACTCCACTTCCTTGACAATAACGTACCATAGTTTGGTGGGATGTCCACCAAAACTATGCTCATGGAAAACTCCTTGTCATGAAAAGTAGCTAGTCTATATGGGACATCCTTAATCACTCCTATGACTGAAATCTCTCTTGAATCCATGGCATGACATTTACCATAGTCACAATTGATTTTCAAGCCCATTTCTTTCATTATCTCCATCGGTATGATGTCAGATGAAGCTCTTGAATCAATCATGCAGTTCTTTAGAAGATTACCATCAATAATTAGACTTACATACAATGGATCAATATTGCTTGGGCAAGTTGTGATAGTACTACCCAAATAAATCTAAGGGATCTCACCAATGTCTCCATCCATTAACTCTTCACTTACTTGATTTCCACTCACTTCAGGCTGAGTAGTCACCCTTTTATCATCATAGGCCTTAGTGGCACCATTGATAAGGGCCACAACCTTCTACTTATGCTCATCGATTCTCATCATTTCCATTAATGGAACTGTCACGTTGACTTGGGAAAGAAAGTGAAACATGTCAAATGGATTATATACTTGGGTAGTTCATAAGGGACTACACTCTACTCTTCAATCTAGACCTTGTGTTGCCCAAATTTATTCTTAGTCTTATTTTTTGATTTCTTCTCTTGTTCAACATTTGGATTTGGATTCTTTGTTTTAACAATTGGAGAAACAATATCATCACTTTTCTTGGTTGGATTTCCTTTCTTAGCCCAAATCTTAGGTCCTTTACTCTCCTTAGCTTTGACCTCTCCTTTAAACTTGACCAATTCCTTTGTTTTAGTTCCCTGTTTGTTTTCATTTTTATCTTTCATGAACATGCTTCCCGACTTACCTTGGTCACATTTTACAATTCTATTCCTGAAATTATGAGTATTTCTTGCTTGTGCAACCAATGCTATTGCCAATTTTTCATATTCCTCATCAGATTTTCTTTTGAAGGACACATTCATTTCATCTGTTTCAATAGCACAAACATTATTCTCAACATCTTTATCCTCATTAGGAAAAAAATGTTGATGAAAAGCATCTTATTTTTGCCTTTGGCAATCAACATCCACTTCATGTGACTCTTCTTCTAAAGAACACTCTTCATTAGCAAAATCTGACCTATGCATAAGTACAAATACTTCCTCATTATTTTTCTGAAATGACTCACAATCAGTAGGGTCATTTTTTTCTTCTTCAATTTTTTTTTCTACTGAACACGTTTGGGAAGCATGTGACAATTGACAAACTACACACCAGGGTGTTTCATCAGCAAAGTTCACAATTTATTTTTGTAAAGGATTAGGTGGAAATTTTCTTTATGTGTTCTTCTGATTGTTCTAAATTGACTTTCTATTATTCTAATTGGTGTTATAAGGATGATCTTGCAACCTCAGATCTCTTTCATTTTTCTAAAAATTTGGCTTGTCATTTGTAAGCCCTTTCTCCTACTTGGAAAGTCTATAACTGTTATCTTTCATAAAACTTGCAACTTTATCAATCATGTCCTCAAGAGAAGATCCTTTCTCTGTAGAGTGTTTGTCTTCTTTTTTTGGGTTCTTCCAAATCTTAACATCATATCTTCTCTCAACTTTTCCTAATGCTCTTCTATTATTTTCAATATGAATTACCATTTTGAATGCTTCTCTCAAGTTTTGAGGGTTCTTATCTTGTAGGAGATAACTCATTTTTGAATCAAATGCATTGCAATAATTTACCAGGCACACATTATCATTAAGTCTTAGATCAACAAGCAATCTATTCATGACCTTTTGAAATCTCTTATTGAAGTCAACAACCATCTCATTTGAACCTTTAGAGATGTTGTTGAATTCATTAATCAAGAACCTCGAGTCAGTATTATCACCATACTTCTCTCTAAACACCCTCTTAAATTCTTCCCAAGAACCAATACTCTCAGCTAGTAAAGACCTATACCATTCCCTAGCAGCTTGAGTGAGTGATTGCATAAATAATTTCATCATAACATCTTTAGCTTCCACCTCAAAATCATCCATGATGTTAACAAATGATTTCAGGTGATCCTCACCACTTATTGCATTATTCCCAGAGAACTTAACCAATGTAACCTTGATATCATTAGGAAACTGATTTGGGTAGCTAGGCATCCCAACAAAGCATAATTTCTAGTATCTATCCACTTGCATTGGTATTCTAGTGAATTGATCTCTTTGATCATTGTGGGGTTCACTATCATCTTGATCACCAGATTGCTTATTTCCTCTCGCACTTCCACCTCCACCATTACCACCGTCTCCACTTCCCCCTCCAGATTGGGTATTCTTGTTCTTGCTATGTCCACCTGCACCACCCTGACCTTCACCACCACTACCAGCAGGGATATTTTCATCCAATTTGGTGTTATGTAATTGGGGATTAGGAATGGTATGACTAGAACTAGATGCTCCTGGGTCTGGGATGGAGGTTTTAAGGAATGTAGTCTTCCTCTTTATTTCTACATTTACAGCAAGAATCTTCATCTTACTCAACTATTGTTGCAATTCCTCATTGGCTAACTGCAACTAAAACACTTATGGGTTAGGAGGTGCACTTGATATAATGGATCTCGTTTCAACATTTTTGGTGGATGTATTAGTGGATGAAGTATTTGTATGCATACTTGGGATGGGTTTCTTAGGCTGACCCATAGATTTCTTTCCATGGTCAACTAGTTGGGATTTCTTAACAATAGTAGAGGGGTCCAAAAATTTAGTTGTTGTAACAGAGGTGGTATATGTGCTTGTAGCAGTGGTTCCCATAGGAATGGTTACTTTAGGAGGATCAAGGGTTTCCCTAGCAACAAATTTAGAAGGATTCTCAGGAAATGGCTCTTCCTTCACTACTTCTCTCATTTTCTCAACCCTTTTTCTTAAGGAATCTTTGGCTAGCATTTTTTCCTTTATTTTCTCCTTCCTTTCCTTTGCTTGTCTCAATCCTAGCTCGTTGAGTCTAAGCTCTTCTTCCTACAAGGCTTGCATATCCTTGTTTATCTCATCTTCATCCTCTAGAACAACATCAGACTCACTAGGCTCAAGAGTGTAATAAGGTTTATTAGTTCTCTCTTAGAGGAATGATGTGAGTTTCTACTACAATATCTCCCCCTTGGGTTGAAATTATCATCATTGAACACAAAATTACCCCCAACGGTTGCCCTTCTGGCTGGGGATGGACTATCCTTATCCCAGAATCTCCATAGTTATTCTTCCTTTGAGGTTAAAGGATTACAGTCAAGATGACCAATGGTAACATGGGATTCATTTGTGAAAAGATTCTCTTCGTTATTTGAGGGCATACCATAATCAAATACTTCCTCAGGAACATTTTCATTGAAAACTTTAGATGCGTGGTCAAGATTTATTGTAGACTTACTTGCTTCAACATTTTTCACAATCCATGATGACTTCCTGCTCTTTTCATACTCCAACTTCTACTTTGGATGCTTCTTCATATGGTTCTTGGTTCCTCTCATGGCTTCAAATTACTTCTTAGAATTCTTCTCTCCTTATTTGAGAATTTAGCTTTTCACTGGCATAAGAGACTTGAGAGTCGCCACCCACTATACGGGGAAATAAAAATATATCACACCTTTGAGAATATTTTGTAATTTCAGATAAAGCTTTGAACATAACCCAATAGGAAATAGATAATTGAACCAGAACTTGACTCACAGAAACTAGGCATAACCTATGATGAGAATTTGCTTGAATTTTTCTTTAAATAACAAAGAAAAATGAATGTATTTGACTCTGACTATACCAGATTTGACCTAGAGACATTGGACTAGCATTGTCCCTAGCAGAGTTTCCAATCTGTTGGTTTTTTTTAATTAACCAAACTTAATCTCATCATCTATCCATAAATTTTCCAAAATTCAATGATTAACAATTGTGAGGATTGGCCAACAAATAGGTGAAAGCTTCCTAGGCTTTCTCTTTGCACTTTGGGCTCTCCAAAACCCGATAGGGTGATCCCTACAATGTATCATATGATACTCTTGTGCCAATTATCACATACATTGTAATTCAAACAAATAATTTTCCTTCAATTATTTAACAAATAAGAAACCTCAAAGATCTAGTAAATCTTCATGGTAATATCTAACTTAAACATTAGAAAATGTTACACATTAAGCTCGACATACATTCATACTAAAAATAGATGTTGTAATTGATTTTGAATACAATTGGTATGAAAGATGTTTTACCGAATGACTATATGCCACCCCTTAAAATGTCAACATAATTGCTATGTTGGTATCTTAAGGAGATAAGAAAGTACACTTTTAAAACTAGCTATCCTTACCTCCCAAGTATGGAGACAAGAAAAACCACATAATAGACTATCGTTTTGCTGCCATGGAAAATATGGTTGCACTTAGGATTGTACCACCATGAATGGTGATGAAAAAACACATAAAGCTATAAATGCCACATAGTGAGGAGCAACACCACATGATAAAGATCATTATTTTTTAGAGTGATTAGGTGCATCGACACATGGAAGAGAACCATAATCATTAAGTTGTATTTCATTTCTCAAGTCCTGGTATTCATGAATAGAATGACCATGCACTTGATGATATGCAAAAAATGAATTTTTATTATAAAATTTATTTCATGTTTTCAGATGAAGAGTAATGAAGTGGGCTTTGAGAATTCTTGGAAAAATATGCTCTTTCTCAATAGTAGGAGACATTATTTTCTCTTGTGAAGAAAATCTTTCTCGCTTACCATAAGATTTCATTCATACATTAGATGATAAAGAATTAGATGGAGATGGAGATGAAGGTTTAAAACCTATACCTTGTTTAGAAAATTATGATATAGACTTCACTTGATCCTTTTTTTTTTTTTTCCATGTTTGCATTTATCCATTTTTAGAAAGAATTTTGAATCCATGCCCATAACATCCTTCCAACTCAGATGAAGAAATCCTCTCTACATGCTCCTAAGGAGAATTGGTTTTTTCCTAATCATTCAAATCCTTTGTAAGTTTTTTAAATTTAGGCATCTTACACTCATGATGGATGAAAGTTAAAGGGTCCTCATCACCATCATGGGTGATGATTTTGGATTTGTTGATGTAGAAATAGATACAACACAAGACTCTTTAGGTTTAGATTGTGAGATTTTGTACTCTCCCATAAAGGAGGGTGTAAAATATAATGAACCCCAATCATCATTTGAGATTTTTGTTATATATGACATACAATTAGGATAATCATCAATTTGTATAGGTTCTTTGGACTTTGATGGTGATATTTTAGACTCCCCTTCAAAATATGGTGTAAAATCTAATGACCCCAATCATCATCTAAGTGTTTTATGTGGGTGGAACAAAATCATGATTATCATCAACTTGTATGGGTTCTACCTTTGAAGTTGAAATCAAAGTATTAAGAGATTTGGAAGTTCTATGGTCATCTTGGACTAGTGAATTATAACTTTGTTCATCCGCCTTAACTGTGTATATCTTGTTATATATTCATACTTCATCTCATAATGGAGAGTAGACGGGACTCCCTTCATAGCATGAATCCACAGTCTACCTAGTATAAGATTGTATGAAAGAGGTCCTATCATGACATGGACAAGGGTAGGAAAAACCATGGGCCCAACCTCAATGGGTAGCGTGATCACTCCTAATGGTTTCTTAGTAACATTATCAAAGCCATGGGTTGAAAGATCATTAGGTTCTATAAGATTCTTATCCATACCCATTTTATCTAGAAGATAAATTCTACAAACATTAAGACCTGATTCATTTTCTATGAGGGTACGCCTAACTCCAGTTTTATTAATGATCACCTTTATCATTAAAGTTGCATGTTTATTTTGGATCTCAAGCAAGAAAAATTCATGTTGAGGGAATGTAATATCCAACTTTGTCACTTGTATACAATCAAATAAGGTTGCTACATCATTTGGTTTAACAGAAGTTGGAACATCAATCTTCTACAAAGCCTCTTAGAGCATCCTGTGGTATGTATGTGATGTTTGAATCCAGTCTAAAAGGGAAATATTGGCTAGAATATTATGAAGTTGCTCAACAAGATCATATTCTTTACCACTAAGTTGAGGAATGTTATAGGTGTGAGCAACTGTGTGATAACTTGGTTGTTGTGACACATACTTACTAGTGAGTTGTTTTGCAAAGTTTAAGACATGTTCAGAAAGGTCAGGAGGTCCTATAATGAGAGGTGATTTAAGAGGTCTACTAATTAGAGGAGATCCAATTATCAATTATGTGTTCATAACCTCAATTGCGCTAACTACTTGATGGTATTCTATTGATGGGTATCTAATGTCACCTTAGCATATCCATCTATGAAATCCGTCTTACTATATTTTGAAAGAATTGTATCAATGATTTCATCCTCTTGTGTCACAATATATTCCTAAGTAGAAGAGGTGTTGGGAGAGAGAAAAATAAGATTCTTATGACACTCAATGATTGGATCCTTTAACACCAAGATACCTTCTTCACAAGTAGGGGAGATATTTGGAGAAGAACAACTATGATTGTCATGATTGTCAATGGTTGCATTCTCTTACACCAAAAAATTCTCACAGGTGGGGGAGATGTTGGGAGATGAATGAATATTAGGAAAAGTGATATTAACAAATGTGTCAATGTTTTCATTCTATTATACCAAGACACCCTCATAATTAAGAGAGATATTGGGAGAAGAGCTAACATGATTGTCATGAGTATCAATGATTGCATTTTTTAGAATGTTAGAAGCCTTAGTGGATGATTCAGGTGAGATGATGTCCCTAAGGGCATCATCTAACATATCAAATTCATCACAACTAAAGGGCTTGGTAGGTATATAATGCAGTTGTGGAAAGAGATCTAACATGATCAGATTACTATACTTTCCCCAACATTAATCTTTAATTTCCAATTTCAATTTTTGTTTATACGTGTTAAAAAAACAAGGACTGAAAATAGAATCATAGACCTATTACAGAGACAAATCTAGAAATCAGATTCCAAATTTGCAGTTATAACAGGTATGAATCTACTACTAAAATTTGAGGTAGATTTAGCTAGACTAGGTCACCTAGGGTGACTATGTTTGGTAGAGATTCTTGCAAAATTAAAATTTTGATTGTGTATAATACTACTTAAGGTTCCTATTTCTATGTGTGTATAGGTGTGAGAGTGAATATGTTTCCAAAATTTTCCCAATTTATGACTACGTAATTCAAAATGCAAGTGTGTAACAATTTGTAAAATGTTCAAGTAATAAAGAACAATTGTAAATACAATTTCTAAATCTAAGATGCAGCAGTTGACTAATTCTAATATGCCAAAATTTGAAAATGATGATGCCAATTCCTTTTTGAAATAAAACAATGCAATTTTTTCACTTTTCGAGCTATATGTAAAAGTACCTAAATGTATGCAATGAACACTTTCAAGTTTTATTTCCAATTTAAATGACCTAACACAGATTATTAAATTCAATTGGAATGTAGATATAACCTATAATGACTGAAAGTGACCCTACTGCAACCTATGATTTAATATGATATCTAATTTTTTAATTTTTTATGCTTTTTATGATGCAAAAATGAATGCCTAAATGAACAATGCAAAGAAATGCAATGTTACCCCTAGATCTAGGATGAGTTTTCTTCAAATTTTAGAAGGTCTATAATGTTAACATGTCAAGTTCACCAAAACGAAATGAAGGAAAAGTGAAACCCTAGGACTTCACCTAGTATTTTAATGGAGCTTTTCCACAACATGTCATTTAGAGTTTGAGGTAGCGAGGGTTTGATGGATTTGGACAAGATATAGGACTAGATTGCAACCTAAAAGGTGAGTCAACTTTCCCTTGACCAAAATTGGGATGTATTTTGAAATGAAATATAATGATTTTACTAGGATAATGATGCAAATAACCTTTCTAATGTAAAAATAGTAGATCCAGAAAGTCACAGACAAATTCAAACTTTAGAAATAGAATGAGTAAAGTCTTATGCACCTGTGGTATGAATTTAGGGCTGAAAATGGAGGAATAAGTCACCTAGGGTGACCATGTCCTTATTGACCAAGTTTAGATATGTTTTCATAGTCCTCTAGAGCTAGATCAGAGCCTTCTTTTTCTAGGTGTTGCATAGTCAGATCTTTTTTAGGTGTCGAGATATCTGAGTTTTTGTATGTTGTCAAGGTGTAGGGTTTGAATGCAATAATGAATTTAATTGACCTTCAAAATTCTCCCAATCTTCTTCAGATCTGAAACCTACACATTCAAAGAGAGAGGAAGGGTTGTGCCATATAGGGGCTTGCCTCAGTCAAACCCCATGTTGGTGTTTCTACCTCCACAATGGCAATGCCAATGAAAGAGAGCTTATTCTTTTGAGGGATAGGGGATAAATGATAAATGAATGACGAATCAAAAATGAAATATAGCTCACCACTCAAAAATGGCTTCCTTGAAGGACATAAGTCATACACATCTCCTCAAGGCTTGATTTTCTTGAAAGACATACAAGGGTTAGTACAAACAAAATGATAGCATAAACATGAACAAACTCAAATACACTTTGACATGATGCTTTGATATTGAATTGTTGCAATATATCTACTCTTTATTTCTCTTGAATTGTTTGCTAATTGCTTGATCACCAAATTTTCCAATAATTTCTACTTAGTTTTTAAATGGTGAAATGACTAGGTATTTATATGTAATTAATCTAATTTCCCAAAAAATAAATCTTGATAGTCAATATTTGACATTTATAATTCAAATAATAAAATTGTATCCTCGATATATTAAATTTTGGAGGTGTTATCAACTAGATTTGCACCCTGCCGAACTTAAGGTTCAACAATCTATTGACACATGGGAACATTCTCAGGTTGTGGGTAACCTGTAGTGAGAATGAACCTTCGGAGAAGGATGGTTTCCTAAATGGTTATCACCTAGATTACTCTACTATTTTTCCAAGGAAAAGGGAAAAAGAAAATGCATAAACTGAAAGACTGAAAATGAAACTAAGAAGGTGATACACCAAACTAAACTAGGACATAAAACTCAGACTGCAAACACTTGACTACAATGACAAAAATTAAACTTGCACAACTCATTACTACATGACTTTGCATAATTGTTTCACGAAGAGGTCCTAATGCTCAAACTCCTAGGAGGAAAATAACTCCATAGCTAAAATCCATTTCCATTTTTGACACAGTTTGCAACTTGCATTAACATACTTTTGCATAAAGGTGCTAAAATTTGAGACAAATTTATAAGGAAATGGACATTACCTCACAAATAACTTGATCAATCAATTGAACGCACACAATAATGCAAAGAAAAAGTAGGAAAAACTTCAAATCAATGATATCGAAGGTCTTCATTGTATTTCATATCCAAAACTGAGTTACAAAAGTATGCCAAAAACTGTCTAAGGACTAAAAAGTCACTAAGTATCAGAAAGTGCATAATCTAAGCTAAGTACAAATGAGTCAACTACGTGACTATATATCCAACTCCCTCCAAAAATCCACCAAAAAAGAATCTAGAAATTGAGTTAGGTTAGATGCCTCCAAAAAACCAAGAATATAGCAACTGAATCTTCTCAAAAAAGACTCCAATATGTTGAAAAGGTCAAGTAATGAACTTACCCACCATAAAAGCATCAAAACTACCCCTAGATTCTCTCCAAATGCTTCAAAATGATCAAAATAGCCTCCTTGATTCATGGCACATGTTGGTTAACTTCTCTAACCTCTCCTATATGCTTGGCACAAGCACGTAAAGTTCAATTACACCCCCCTTTGACCATATCCTTTAATCACATGTGTACCCCCTATCTTGCATTAATCATTACATTTTTTCATAAATATAACATTATCTAAGTGATTCATAACAACATCACTTAAAAAATGGTATTTACATTTATCAATTGAGCAAAATAAAATGTCAAACATGCTTTGAAAAGCATATAAAAAGAGAAAATTGACCAATTCCTTGCAAGACAATAAGCATGTGGCATACCTAACATAAGGTATAAGTTTGTGATTAAAGTTTAATCAAAGGAAAAATAATTATTGTTCGACCTAAGGGTATTAGTTGACATTGAAAAGATTAAAACAAAAAGTTAAAATGCCTTGAGATAGTTGGCACCTATTAGGGTTTAGAAACCTTGGCAATCAAAACGCAACTTCAAAGCACTTCTCACTTCATTTTCACTTAGCACTTCATTTTGTATTCTCTAAAAACTTGAAGACACCGCCAATAGAGGGTTTGTCTAAAAATTTCAAACTCCCATGAAGGCTTAAGCTGGAAATCTTTCAAGACCAGATTTGGGTGGGTCATTTTACACATAAACTTTGCATTTCTCCTTTATTTTCTATGAATAAAATGCCATTTTGAGCTCACTTATGTAGAAAACGATGAAGACATTTCAACTTTCCTATACGTTTTCCATGCTTACTGCATCTCTTATGCAAAAATCTAAAGATTTTAATAAAAAAAAACAATAGGTCGTGGCCTTCACATTGTGCATTTTCTACTGTGTAACTCATGACTTCATGATTTCTTTGGCATTTCTATATTTTACCTTTTATGGTACAATCGTACAAGATTATAATATGAATGAGATTTCATGAGAGGGTGATCAGTTAAAAAAAAAGCTATCTTAGTCAACTACTCCATAAGAAATGTTTCCCTGTGAGTAAAAAATGATTTGAAAAATGATTCAATATCATTGCACAGTACCGGTATAGTTCTAAGACTCTATGCATCATTTTCCATTCCTTCATAGCCATGGCATATGTATCCTTGGGTTCTTTTTCTATTTTTTTTCTAGAATGAAACCCTTTGTACGCGTTCATCTTAGCATGAAGAAAAAATATTTTATGTGCTTTGCTCTTGAAGAGAAACGATGCTAGTGTTTTCATGTTTTGTATAAGAAAAGATATAAAAACCTCCAAAGGTTTTCATTGCACATTTTTTCTTTCTTAATCATGATTATATTTGACAATGACCTTTTGAGGATTTAGGAATGTCTTTGTGATCTATTTTCATGCCTTCATCATATATCCAATTTGTTGATCTAAGCATTTACTGTCAAACAATATATGTTACTGTTCCTTTGATTAGTTCTCATGATCTATCTCTTCTCTGTTTCTTTACCTTGATAGTCATCATATTGTCTCAGTGCATTCTGAGTCTATGATTTTCTTTTGGTCATTTTATTGTCTCTATTGAAAATAATGATATCTCACTTCTTTTTTACACCATTTTCCATCATTTTGTTGTCATGTTACAAGGGCCATCCTAAAAACTGTCATGACTATATTCTTGAGATTTATCCATCATTGAACTTGACTAGGCCTTATATGTTTTGCACTTTTACAACTCTTGAATCTTTATCATGGACTTTCCTCATTTGTTGTTCCTCTACTATGCTATTGTTATTATACCTCATAGAGTCATTTCCCACTTCAAAGGAATGTTCTTCTTTTGCTTGATACTAACATCATTTCTTGATGAATAAGACCTATCTCTGTTTCTTTTAGTTTCTCAAGATTGCTTTGTTGAAAATGGTGCTTTTCCCTTCAAATCCTCTATGAAACACTTGAAGATCATAGACTGTCACATCTCTAGTTTTCTAGTTTCTTTGACTAATTTAGATGGAAACTCAAGAAAATTATGCTCTTATTATTACCTTTGTTCAATATTATCAATCAATTGCTATAACTTGTATCTTGTTATCACTTCAACAAAGGTGGGCTTTATCACTGCTTAGTGCCACTATTCCTTGATCATGCTAACTGTCTTCATAATCATGGAACCCTTTACATCTTAAGACTGTTGTTCCTTATGACATCTCTATCATGGCAACATGATTTTTTGTTTCAATAGGAATGTCATGTCATGCTAAGACCATATCATGAATCCATGCTATTTTGACTCTGTCCTCCATTGGCAAGGCCCTGTGACTGCTACATTCTCATAAAATTTTCCTCACTGTCACCTCTACTAGCATGTGATAGGACTTGATAACCTGATAGCCTATGAATTAAAATAGTAAGACCTCATTGAATAACTCAATAAGACCTCATTAAGTCCTTGTAGATGAGTCTTGTGACATGTTTTTATTGACAAAGAGTATCACTATTAATGTGAAATGACTCCCATTAATAATGATATCTATTCCTTGTCAATATCACCATGATTGATGAGATTTATCAACATGGATTCAATGATTATATATAAAAATGCAACTATCCCTCTATAATGAAAGCATAGGGCAGCATGTTGGGCTCAACCCTTGTGGGAGTCACATTTTATCCCACATGTTGTAAACAGATGAAACATAATAGTAACAAGGATTTCACCTATACCTGCACAAGAAGCAAACATGTTAGATAAAATCGAGCATATGATAGATGTGTTTGATAACTCTCTTGTTTTCCTGGACATCTATGGTATGTAGGCTATTTTAATGCACATGAGGATCAAATTATATATTTATAAATGTATGCCCATACTTTGACTAGTGACCCTTCATTACACTAACAACACTCTTCTCACAGATGAAGGAACACTAGGAGTAGCAAGGAGAGCATCAACTCGAAGCAGGACAAGCATGATGGACTGAAAATGATGCAGAACAAAGTAACCAGGATTTGTCATTCAGGCAATGGAAAGTCCCCTTTCTCTTTATGTGCATTCTTTCTCTTTTGTATCTATGAATGTATAGTTTTTTCTATTATATGCGTTCAAATAGTTAGTCCCACGGCTTGTGTGGGACACCATACATTTTTATTATCAATAAAGACTACATTTTTGAAAAGATTGTGCACTTTCTCCTATGTTATATGCATTGGCATAGTGCAATGTAGTATTGCAGTCTTCTGATATTTGTTTATGCACATGAATATGACATATCCGAGTTAAAATGTACCTTCTTTTCACTTATAAAAATATAAATAGCACTACCTATTTGGGCCAGTAGCAAAAATAGGTGACATGAGGTAAAATAGGGGGACCAAGTCACCTAGGGCTTTGTCTTGGCCCTATTTTGTAAAGTACAAAGTGTCGGGAGTGAAATATTAAATGTATGCATTGGTTTTCCAAATGTTTTTTCTTTGTAAATGTCCAAATGGGCTATAGAATGCATAATTTAGGAAATTAGGTGTACAATTAGGTCCAATCACTTAGGGGGAGAAAAAAAAAGTGTGAAATTGTCAAGGGTGAAAATTTACAATGCTACACTTCTTACTTTGTGTTATTATGTAAACATGTGTATGTAATTAATTTTTTTAATTAGGAATTATATATGCATGTGTTTTATTCATTATTCTATGTATCCATGCATTATGTTTGATTAACACTTTTGGTTAGGAAGTTAGATCATCATTGCATTTAATTAAGCATGCATCCAATGTTTGTTTATTAATCATTATAGCATCTAATCTAAACGTACATCCATAAGCATATATTCATCACATAATCATACATGAAAAAAACATACACATAATATATATATATATATATATAGAAAAAAAAAAGTCATGTACATGTATCACACCACTATAATAAAATGTGGTGTCTGTATATTTGTATATGAATTTATACATGAAAAATGTTACACATCAAAAATGATATGGAATACAAAATTGGGCCTCTAGCCACTAGGTACATGGCTCCTTGAGCCCTCTGGCACTGGCATTGGTGGAAGAGGCTAGATCAACACGTAGGAGTGTGACCGATGTGATCATGACATAGACATGCTCAAGGAGAAACACCATAGGATATGCAATTTTTTGAATTTTTATGTTTTTTATGATGCAAAAATGAATGCCTAAATGAACAATGCAAAGAAATGCAATATTACCCCTAGATATAGGATGAATTTTCTTCATATTTTAGAAGGTCTATAATGTTAACATGTTGGGTTCGCCAAAATAAAATGAAGGAAAATTGAAACCCTAGGACTTCACCTAGTATTTTAATGGTGCTTTTCCACAACATGTCATTTAGAGTTTGAGGTAATGAGGGTTTTATGGATTTGGACAAGATATAGGATTGAGTTACAACCTAAAAGGTGAGTCAACCTGTCCTTGACCAAAATTGGGATATATTTTGGATTGAAACACAATGATTTTACTAGGATAATGATGCAAATAACCATTCTAATGCAAAAATAGTAGATATGGAAAGTCAGACAAATTCAGACTTCGAAAATAGAATGAGTAGAGTCCTATGCACCTGTGGTATGAATTTAGGGATGAAAATGGAGGACTAAGTCACCTAGGGTGACCATGTCCTTATTGACCAAGTTTAGATATGTTTTCATAGTCCTCTAGAGCTAGATCAGAGCCTTCTTTTTCTAGGCGTTGCATAGTCAAATCTTTTTCAAGTGTCGAGATATCTGAGTTTTTGTATGTTGTCAAGGTGTAAGGTTTGAATGCAATAATGAATTTAATTAACCTTCAAAATTCTCCCAATCTTCTTCAGATCTGAAACCTACACATTCAAAGAGAGAAGAAGGGTTGTGCCATATAGGGGCTTGCCTCAGCCAAACCCCATGTTGGTGTTTCCACCTCCACAATAGAAATTCCAATGAAAGAGAGCTTATTATTTTGAGGGATAGAGGATAAATGATAAATGAATGATAAGGTGTAGAAAATCAATTTTGGATATGAAGTTTTTCTAATAATTGCTTTACCTCTTTGTTCTTAAATGAAGGACCCATGTTAGAAACAAGGGTAGAAGGAAATCCAAAGCTAGAAATGATATTATTTAGAAGAAAGCTACAAATTGCTTTAGCATCAGTGGATCGAAGTAGAATAGCTTCAACCCATTTTGTAAAATAATCAGTAGTTGTAATGATGAAGGTATGTCCTTTAGAAGAAGGAGGTGATAGTTTTCTAATAATATCCAACCCCCAATTTTTTGAATGGCCAAGGAAAGGTATGATTTTGAAGTTCTTGTGCAAGAGCTCGAATGAGGTTACTGTGTTGCTGATATGAGGGTATTTCTTGAAAAAGGAAAAGGATTCTTGCTCCATTTTTTGCCAATAATATCCTATATGAATAAATTTATAGACTAAGGATTTACCACCTAAATGTCCACCCCCAAAGCTTGAATGAGATTCTTGAAGGGAAAGGGGTATTTTAGCCTTAGTGAGACATCAAAGAAGAAGACAATTGTAATATTTTCGATAAATAATGTTAGATAAAATAATATATCGAGTTGAAGCTTTCATATGAGTGTGAGTGTTTTTAGTCACATCGGGAAAATTTCCAATCTTTAGATAATTATAAAGATTCTACATGAGCATACATGAGACTATAAGGTTCAAGTTGGTTTGAGACATCAAGAGAGCGACGAGTCTGAACCACAAAGTGATACTCTTCTACACTATCATTTGAGGGTATAAGGGAGGATGAAATCGCCAGACCCCAATACTAAGATAGCTTATTCTGCTTAGCTTGGTACATTCTCATGATCTGATTTACAATAAGTTCAAAATCACCATGAATGTGAATATATTTAATGTTTAATATTATCATGATATGTAAAATATAAATAAGGGCTTTGTACTTAGTGATGTTATTAGCACAATAAAATTCTATTCGAAAGGATAGAGGAACTGGCTTTCCTTCATGTGAGATCAAAACCACACCTACCCCAAAGCTGGTTTGACATCTTGATCCATTGAAATACATTTCCCACACACTTTCATGTCCAATGCGAAGAGATTTTCATCTGGAAATAAATCCAAATTAGGGAAGGAATGGGATGAGGGAGCTTCCACTAATTGATTGACAAAAACTTTTCCTTTAATTGCCTTCTTAGTTACGAATTTGATATTGAACTTAGAGAGCAACATTACCCATTTTTTCAATCTTCTCAAAAGATTGGTTCTAGTAAATAAATGTTTAAGTAGATCACATTTTACAATTACATTTATTTCTACATGGGAAATATAATGTTGTAACTTATGCACTACTAAAACAAGATTGAGACATTGTTTCTCTATGGAAAAATATCAAGTTTCATAATCAACTAGATTACAACTAATTTAGTAGGCTTCTCTTTCTTTACCATCATCATCATGCTGAGCTAATAAATCAACTAAAGAATGAGGTGACATAGAGATATAAAGTAAAAAGGGTTTATTTTGCATAGCTGGCATTAAGATAGGAGGATTGCCCAAATGAATTTTGATAGAATTGAAAGCTTTGTTGCACTCATCATCCCATCAGAAATATACATCTTTCTTCAAAGAATTCATAAATGGAAGGGTACAATCAACTAAGATACAAATTTTTGAATTTCCTAAATCTTTCCTTGCAAACTACATAGCTGAGAGATGTTTTAAGGTGGAGGCATGTTAACAATTACATCTGTCAACTTCAATTCCACGATGAGAGATGATAAATCCTAAAAGCTTGTTGGCATCCATGCTGAAAACACACTTAAGAGGATTTAGTCTCATCTTATAGAGTTGGTCTTTCAAAGATAAGATGAAGATTCTTGACGTGATCTTGAGGAGTTGTGGACTTGTCCAAGATATCATTGACGTAATCTTCTAGGATCTTGTGAATAAAATCATGAAATATTAGTCATTGATTGTTGGTAAGTTGCTCCAACATTCTTTAACCCAAATGGCATGACTACGTAACAAAAGGTACCCCAAGGGGTAGTGAAGGCTATCTTATACAAATATTTCAAGTTAATATGAATCTGATTATAGATCGAGAAGCCACCCATAAAGGACAATAAGGCATGGCCTACAATTGATTCCATAATCATATCAATATTAGGTAGAAAAAAATTATCTTTAAGAGAAGGCTTATTAAGATCACAAAAGTCTACACAAATACGAATATGACCATCAGGTTTACTAACAACAACTATATTCGATATCCAATGTGAATAGTCAATAAGATGTATAAAACCAACTTTTAAAAGCTTTTCTATCTCAGTCTTGACTAATAGGGAAACCTTGGGATTCATCTTGCAGATCTTTTGTTTAATGGGATTGGCATTAGGAAATAGAACAATATTGTGAACCACCACAGACTCATCAATACCAAGCATATCCTCATATGACTAAGCAAAAAATATTAAGATGAGAATGTAACAAATTAACATGTTGTTTAGATTCTTTTGAAGAAAGATATTTTTCAATCTTGATCACTTTTTCAAAAGAAATAGGATCCATAAAACATCAGAAGTATCCCCTTTAAGGAGGGTACTACAGTCTTCAAGATGAGGTGTAGGAGTTTTATCATCCACGTTAGATAAAGAAGCCTCATCATTAGTACTCATAATGAATTCTCTAAAATATGTCCATTTTTTCAAGAAATAAGGGAATCGTTGTTTATGATGATAAGAAGGTAAGTGAGAGGAGGCACCTAAGAATTATTCTAGTGCTTCCTATGAAGATAAAACATCTAGAAGGACTTCATTAGAGTTTACCTTACTTTCAATAAGTATAGGATGAACTAATTTAAGAGGAGGTTTGGTAGAAATCATGTTGAAATTCAACCATGGTTTCACCTTAGACTTTGTGTGATGGTATCCAAGTACAATCTTATACTTACGAGGATAAACCTCTAAGGTTAGTTTAATACATTGTTCATTATGCCCACAAACGTTACCTCCATAACCATATTTAGAAAAGAGATTGAAACTAGAACCATAACGTGTTTGTAATTCTTGGAAAGAAGGAGGATCAATGTAAAGAGCGTAATCCCAACTATAAGTATCAAACTCCTTTATAGGAACTTAACCATCCTTCTTAGCGGGAACACAAACACTAGCCTCCTTAATAGAAGCATGATTATCCTCCTTAACAAAGGTACGATCATTCTCCTAGCAGGAGCATGACCATCTTCCTTAGCGGGAGGGCAATCAGCTTTCTCAATAGAGGTTAATGAGATCATTGAAATTTCTAGGTGAATAGGATCTACTTTGTACTCCCTGATATAGGATTAAATAAAGTCCAAGGACCCCTAATTGTCACCAAGACATGTTTTCAATTTAGGAGAAGAAGTGGAAGGGGTAGACTTAGGACTCTCTACTTTGAGATGATCTTCCTTGGGGATATCCATCTCAAGAGTATCCTTTGTAACAGGTACTACCGGAGTAGATGTCTACACATTAGATAACAAAGGAATAATTTTTTTTTAGAGTAGAATTAATCAAGGCTTGACTAGCAGTTGCCATTTCACACAAGTGTATAACATTAGGTTTATCCTTGATTATGATTACTTTGTTATTAGCAACAAATTTCATATAATGGTGTAAAGTAGAAGTGACTGCTCCCAAAGCATGAATCTATTAAACACACCTGAAGATTGAGAGGGGGGAATGAATCAGTCTTAACACAAATTTAACCCCTTTTGAAACTTAACTCTTTCAACATAATTCAACCTTATTTATCAGATCAAAACCTTACAGTAGAATAGTAACACAGAATGATATAGCAACTTGAATCCTTGACAACTTCAACAACCTTTAAGTAATGCAAGATATAGAAATTCTACTTCAAACCAAATCAGCAACAGTGAGAAATAAATAAAGGACACACACATGCACAAGGAGAACACCAAATTTACATGGAAACCCCAATGAAGGAAAAACCATAGTGAGAGTTAAGTCACTATATAAAGGCTTATTGCCAAGAAGACTTGCAAGAAGGCTCACTGCCTTAGAGAAAGATACAAAAGGACTTGTAGGACCGAAGCCCACACAACTTTAGGAGTAAGATAGAGAGGACTTGCTAAGATTCACTATCTCAAAGTTTGATACAAATATTTAGATAAAGGTTACAACACTTGTCAACATAACACTCTACTGATTGAGGCGTTATAACATAATTGATCTTTCCTTTCACATAATTTAGCACTATCACTGTTGGATATTTGATACAATTCACACACTCACTTCTTCACACTTGCACACTTCTCCATATTGTTACATCTAAAATGATCTTACATTTATATTCACTACAACACTTCAAAACTTCAATTAGTGGACAAGAAAATGATAAATAATGAAATCAACTGGTCGGACACCAAAACATAATGCAATCCTATCCAGAAGATAGAGAGGACCAAAAAAACTCATAGAAATTCTTTAAATGTGATTCAAAACCATTTACACACATACGCACACCAACCTAAGTTGACATCAAGGAAACATGTGGATGAAACATTGAAGCAGATAACCATTCAGCCCATAAACATACTTCTTATTGAATTAACATGATGTGGTCCCAAGAAGGATAGATCAAGACCCAAATCTATCACAACACATCTTCCATTGTCAGTGTATCCCCCCAAGCACATGGTACAAGCAAAGGAACAAGCCATGTCAGCCAAATATCCACAAATAACCCAAAAATCCAACTCAAAACATAATGTGGCACTAAAGAAGACAACTAGAAATGTGGATCACATGGGGATGTTCCTTGAACATACAAAAATACTTCCATATACTTCTTCCATATTTTCATTCCACCAATAGCCACTGCAAATCAAATAGGTATAAAATACATAGCTAGATGATGTAGCATTAGAAAAATAGATTGTGTATCACTTCAACACATGAGATTGCAACAAAGAATCTGCATAGACATTGAAAGCACATTCACCTAGCTGCATGAGCAAAGACATCAATGCAAAGAAATTTGGAGCATTTCCTGGACTATTCTGGACAACTAACAACACTGCCAACCTTCTGCAATTCACAAAAATCTCTTGGGAAACATAGGTGACATAAAAATATAGGAGTGCAACATCCATAGAACACTGACTTGAATACCAAATCGCAAGACCAAAGCATCAATAGCAGAGGAATTTAGAGCATTATCTCAAACCTAAACTTCAATGTAGCTTCCAAAACCAAAAGCACTTTAGCAACTTGTGGAGGCCAAAACTACCTTTCAACAACACATACTTGATTAGGAACAATAGGAGAGAGCATAAGACATACTGTAGATCTTCAACAACATCTCTCCACTATCAGTCATGCTTCTAATCCTCATCTTAATATATCATTATGAAATTAATTCTAATGATAGTAATGATGCATTATATGAACTTTAGAAACTCTTCTTTGGTAAGGCATGACATCCAATCATGAAATTCAACAAATTCTCTTTGATAAGGCATGACATCCAACCATGAACTTCAATAATTCTTCTTTGATAAGGCATGACATCTAACCATGAACTTAAACAATTCTTCTTTGATAAGGCATGACATCCAACCATGAACTTCATCACCAATGTTAGCCCAAACTGAATATAACAATGACAACCAATAGTAAGGACTAACAACTTACTTCTCAAGTGTTGAAATCAATGACAACCAACAATCAGTGTTGACATCAATGACAATAACTGCCATCAATCTCCTTAGTGTTGACATCAATAACAAAATCTACCAATAGAGTCCAAGGTGTTCCCAAGAGGTTGTTGTAGGGTAAAGGACCTGACATAACATACACCAGGGTGGGAATGGTAATGGGTACCAACCTCAAAGGAAAGATTATCATGCCTCAGGCTTGTCAACCAACATTATTGAGTCCATGAATGTACAAAGAAGAAGCAACATGAGAAGGTGAATCAATTTTAATTTTAGGTAACAAACTGATGCTACATACATTGAGAGCTGAGCTAGTGTCAACGAGAGAATGTCTAATGCCAATATTGTTAATGTTAATTATTATGATTAGAGTATCTACTTGCTTCTATACTTTTGAAGGTGGGAGTTCATGCAAAAAGAATTTAATATTCAATGAATTAGCATAAATATGATCTATCATCACATTAACATATTTTGGCCTATTGGAAGAAGGCAAGAGGATCTTTTACAAGGCTTCTTGAAGCATACCGTGGTAAACTGAAGTAGTTTAAAGAAAATCCCAAAGTGAGATCTTGGCAAGAGTAACACAAAGTTGCTTGACAAGATCATACTCACTAGGTGCCTTAGCTATAGGTTTAGGTGCTTGAAGAAGGCTTGGTTGAGAAAGTGGTAGATAAGTAGGTTGATTAATTTTTTATTGATTCCTTCTAGTGTTGTAAGTATGGGCTACCACTCTATAAGAGGGAGCCTTAGATTATATAAATCTTATGTAAAGGTTTGGCTTGTCATTTATGACAAGAACCACATGAATATAATGAATTATTTTAGGAGATGGGCTAGTTAGAGTCACATAAATGATCAGTCTCTTGGGCCTTTGAGGGGAAATAGAGCCTACAACCACATTCATAGACTCTTCAACTTGCAAAGAAGAGGAAGGTTTAGATGAAGAATTTTTTTTATTAGATCTTTGGATAGAAGGGGATGCCTCTAAAAAATTATCTATGGCATCATCCAACATATTGAAATCTTGTTTAGAAAATGCATTATCAAAGGCATTAACATTTTGAAGAAAAAGATTTGACATGATTTCTTTCATGTCAGGTTCACCAAAATGTAGAGGGGATTCACTACTCTTGAGACTCAAGACAAGAGAGTCTACAAGGTGAAAACAACCCTCAATTACCTCAAGAAATAAAGCTCAAGTGACAAGGTAGAAAATAAAGAGTATTTGAACAACTTAATCAAATAGAAAGCTAAACTATTGGGGACAAGAATGATAAAACTGCTTAATAACAAAAACTGATAATAAAATTATAACCTATATTTTACAGAAACATAAACTTCAAGACTCACATATTCTTACCACATAAGGGTTAAGCCTTCCATAGATGACAGTGCACCGCAAGGATGTTTGTAACCTACATTTTCATCCTTATCAAAACAGAGGGTAAAACCTTCAAATCTGTAATGTTTAGCTTTTCTAGTTTGTATATCTACACACAAGATGAAGAGGGAAAAATGTTGAGGCTGTTTCGTGACTTACCTTAGTCAAACCCCTATTTTGGTGTTTCCACCCCCATGGATAGCCAAATAGATAGAGATAGATAAAAACACATGAAATATAAAGACGTGTGATAGAAATAGACTCCACTATGGAGGAGAGCCTCTATCACGAATGTAATAGACAAGACAAATAGATGATAGTAAATTGAAAAGACAAATAGAAAAGAGAGTTTTATCAACAACTCGTGGCTCCCCTCTTGGCTTGATAGACATGGCGTGATAGCTTGCAAGAGAGCCTTGACTATTGTCATGAAAAAAATCCAGGAAAGCTTCGCTAGAGAGAATGAGAAAGAATGAGAAGAATGAAGTAGAATGAGAGATCAAATGATAGAGAGTGCTCGAGTAAATGCAAGAAGGTAAGAATGAAAGAGAATGAGAGTGAAAAGAGGAGTTTTGTGAGGTTGCATGGGAATGAAGGGTTGTTGTACTCGTGTTTCTACCATGATGACACATGTCATAGGCAAGGGATGCGAGATATTCTCATTTGATTCTTAGAAAGTTTGGGGACACTAGCACGTCACGTGAACGTCCATGCATCGCATGATCGTCCTGCTCAAAACTTTACAAGAATGAGGTATCCAGACTATTAATGCTTCATTGTTGTCCCTTATGAAATTGGAATCCTGAACTTTTGTCTCATATGTTTTTGTCATTAATATGACAGATTGCCATAAATGCGGCAAGCTAGATGTGCAAGTGTGAAATTTCCACAGGGTGTAATTTTATGACACTATACTTTTATAGATTCAAGCTCATAAAAAATGTACAATTATGGTATTGACAAGACCATATGTATCAAAACCATAAGAGCACATAACCATTGACCCCAACATTTACTTTTTGGTACTAAATTTTCCCAATATTAAATATTTCTTCAATGTGCAACTCACACATAACATTGTTACAACTTTACAAGTGGGCCCAAATAAACATCTAATGTGGCTAAGCACATCTCTAAGATGCATCATAGATAAATATTTATTTTACATAATTAAAATATTTTCTTTCTTTTGCAAGGTGTACAACCCCCTTCTTCCTAACAACAATGGAGAAACAATTATTCTAAATTTTTTAAGCAGTTCACAAAAACTTAAAATATATTATCATTAGCTTTTATCACATATTATTTTTTGTTATGCAAGAATTTTATTTTACTATGTAGTGTAGATGAGACCACTTATTTCATGAATCTGAGGATGTCTCAAAATTTATACTAAAATTTTAAGCATCACGTGAAAAGTGATGTGTAATGTTATGGTCTATTAAAGTAATAAGCAAAGTGACATGACCAAGGGACTCTTGCATAATATTATCAAATCCAATAATACTTATCTTATATTTAAGAAGACTAGAGTAAAATTTGAATCACCATCTATTTTTTTACTTCATATTCAATTTAGATCAATTATCTATCAAGGCTCATTCTACTCTAAGATCTCCATACTCACTATAATATATAATGGTGTATACTCATAAACCATTTGTAAAGCAGGTAGCTCATATAAGGTGAAGGATATATCATCATACACTTAATTATTAGGAAAAAAACTTTAGGTTTCACTAAGGCATGAGAAGTAGGATTAAGCTTATTATAAGATGGAAAACATGAAGCATAAGCTATATGATATGTAGGAGTAGTATCACAAGTATTCATTATGCCACTATTAATAGGTAGATCACATGAGGGAGATGTGCTCAAAGGTAATCTCATTAAAAGCATGCACACCACTATTCCTTTCCAAAGAAGAAGTACTTAACATGTGACAATTAGGGAGGAATGAAGGAAGGGTGCCCAATAAAGAGGGAAATGTGATAAGAAAATACCTGAAGGAAAACAATATGTACAATCAAATAATTCTTCCATAAATAAATTCATCTATTTCTTATGACAAAATGTTGCGAGAGAATCAAGGAAAATTGTATCACAAGTCACAAAGTATAAAAACATACCAAATTTAGTTATGGAAGTATAAATAGAGGCCAAGGATACGATACCATGAGAACCCATAGTGAAAGTAAGGGTCTATCCAAGGATCTAGGGTTTACTAGGGCATACGATAAAAGTGTGATAGCCCTTAATGAATGAATCAAATAACACAAAAAGGAAGGTATAATTTGTTATAGCTCTATGTATTAATCATAAATTAGATCTAAAATGTGTGGGAAGAGCTAACCCTAAGGAAAATCTATGATGGGTAGAATGGACAAAATATAGTCTTAGAAGAAGAAGAAGCACCAAACCCTAAAAGGAAGATCTATCAATTAGACATAAAGGGAAAAGGATAATTCAATTTTTAAAATAGATTGTAATCAACAATATTTGTAGATTTGAAAAATCTTAAAACTATAAAATCAAACTAGGTTTTGTAGTCTCAATTAAGTTCATCAAAATGGAAAGGCAAAAACATAATTCCTTGGGTTAGCATAGGCTAATCAACAAAATGTATACAAACAAGGGGTGAAGCCACATAAGTGGTTTACAATTTGATGGAGGAAGGAAAATTGCATTTTGGGCACTTTCACTAATTCAGGGGGCCCTTTAAACCATTCTATCGAACCCTATGGTTCGAGCGAACCACCAAGTTCACTCAAACCCTCAAAAAGTCAACAGATTAATAATAAACAAATGGGTTCGAGTGAAAGGGGGTTCACTTGAACCCCTTGAAATAGGGCTTTTTAAAGAAAATGACGACAGTCATTTTCATCCATGTGAAGCGGCGAATGAACAAAGTACATGTGAAAAGCAGAAAAATCCTAGGTGAACGGGCATTCAACTCACCGCCTTGGACCTCCACAATGCATCACCTTCAACCTCCACATTGCATAGGTTGGTAAACTTTGCTTCCTCATTTCATACATGGCTGCAATTTGTTGATTGAATTGCATTTGTTTGAAAGTTTCTAAACCCTAAATGATAAAACAAATCAATTTTGTTCATATCCTTTAAGCATAGCATTCCATGAGATCAAATTTTGTTTGTGTGTATCATTTAATCATAGCATTCCATGAGACGAAAGCTCCCAAACATTTGGCTGCATAGATATACCCTATTGAAAAGCTCCCATTTTGGTGCAGGCGGGGCGAAGGTTGTGGAATTTTGCTTTACAACTGTCAATTGCATTTGCTTGAAAGTTTCTAAAGCCTTTTCAACAAACCCATTTGCTGCATATCTTAGAATCATAGCATTCCATAAGACCCCATTTTGTGAATATCCTGCAGTTGGGCATTCCATGAGAACGCATTTCTTGGTGGCCCCTCAAACATTTCTCCATTTATTATAACTAGAATCATTAATTTAGTGGATAGCCCTCTCAAGAACAAATTCAGATATTTCCCATAATGCATTATGTAATGCCCCGTCTCATAACCTAAAGAATGTTGCAAAGACTACAAAAGTGTATTAATTTTTTTTTAAAAAGTGTAAACATGAACTTCACTAACGCAAACATTCCCTAAGATACACGATGACGCACTACATGTAAATCCCATAGATGAAAAAAGTAATTATCTGTAATGCCCCATGCTAGGAGATAGTAAAAAGGTTCCCTAGACATAACCTACAAATCCTAGACACAAGTGAAACCATAGAAAAAACTATATAAGTACAAACTTAACTTAATGGTTACATTGCTTCCAGAACTGAAGGATCAAATACACTAAGTTCACAAGGATATTGTTATTATAGGTGGAGTGTCATCACAATGCTGCATAGGTTACCTAGGAGAATCTTCCTAGGTTCCGGCCCCCATCTTGGGTTACCCTGGTAACCTCTTACGAAACCCGGCCCCACATGCAATCTGTTGCGGAATCAAATATCTTTCATAATGACTAGATATCAATTTTTCCATTCCAGGCCTTCTCGACTCATCCCCAACTCTAAACTAGCCCTTGAGTCCATGAGTGAGGCATAATTAATCCAGTTAAATATTTTAGACTACCTAATGTATTGATTTAATTTTCACTGATTAGCTAATTCTACATGAGTTACCCTAGCACCAGTTTGTGTGCCAACCCTCATAAAGAGCCACTCCCCTAATAATAACACAAGGAAACTAATTCCACTAACTAAGGGTAGACAAGGTGCACATAAAACAACATTAAATACCAAACATATAACAACAGACATCACAACCTATTCATAGAACCAGGTGTCTAAAACCGAATAGAACCATGTGCACTACCCTAGTTTATTCAAAATATGAAACCATCATAAAAACAACTCCCTTTCAAGATATTACATCTGGAAGACTTATATTCTCAATTAACCCCAATTTGTCCCAACAATCATAATCAGACGAATACACAACTTTAAATGCAATTCATACAATTATTTAACTAACACTAGGATTTCCTAAATCCATTTGTCGTCTCAAGATAATAATGATACTACTTGAACCAAAATATACTATCTTAATACAATTTCATTTACAAATAAATAATACATAAGAATCTATTTGTTTACTATAATTTCCAAATAATAATTAAAGAATTACCATCTTTCTCTACAAAACATTTTATTTTTAAAACAATTCATTTCATTCTTCTATTAAAAGAATATACATTTAGAATGTATATATATACAATTTTCAATATAATAAAATTAAATATAAAATTTTCCAACAAATATAATATACATATACATATATATATATAATTCATATTTAATTAAATCCATATAAACAAAGTTCGCACAAAACAAAACTCGTATTAAATAAAAAATCAAAATTAGAATCATCAAAGCAAAAATGTATTGAGGGTTTAATGGTTGTTTACACAGCCGGCCCATATGGGCCACGGCTGTGTTGGTAGCCTGAGCATTGCCTGTGTGGGCAACGCGGCTGCCTCCACAGCCGTTGCCCTTCATGGGCGGCTGTGGGGGTAGCCCCTACACCGCCAAACTTTGTTTGTATTTTTTTTTTTGTTTAAATTTGCCCGTACGGCGATTTCCCTAATATATTTATTTTTATAAAATTTTCATAACTAAAATTCCTGCGATTTCACAAATTCGCATACAAACTTTTACAATTTTAAAGAGAATAAAATTCTTCAGAGTTGTTTCAAATATATAAAATTTAATACATATATATTTTCATATGTATATGTAAGATGTATCATTTGTATACATATATATATATAATTTAATCAATAAAAGTATTATAATCAAACAAATATTTTCAGAGAGGGTTTTCTACAGGAAATTGAGAGATTTATCAATTTACACAATTTTTTGTCAAAGATTTCCAATTTCAATAACAGAGGGTTTCATTTTCATTCCAAATCCTCAAAATCTTTTCTATAGGAAATGTTTTGAAAAGTTTATCACAGAGGTTTCCATTTCCTCAAATTAATCAGTGAGTTTCATTTACAATTCTACAGAGATTTCTTCTGTTTTCTTTTGAAACTTTTCTATTGTTTAACAATAACCTTCTGGGTTGCTCTCTGATTTTACTATAAAGTTTTGTTTCGAAATTTTACACAGAGAGGTAACAAATTTTCTACAGAAATATTTTACCGAGAAGTACGGAAGTTTCAATCAAACATTCTTCTACAGGAAATCTTTTATTTTACAATTTAACAAAACTTCTACAAAAATAAATCTTTATATAGATAATCTTTTCAAAACACAATAAACTAAATAAATAGCAAAGAACCTGTTTTCCTGTAGCTTGAAGAATTGAAAGTTGAAGAAAAGCTTTGCCTGCTGCGTGCAACTTCCAAAGCCCTTTTCAAATCTCCACTTTCAAACGGATGCAAATTACTGTACCAAAAATACTCCCAAGATCTTCTTCCAGAATTTTAAAATCAAAACCCAAAAACAATCACAATTTTTCCAGCAATTCTCTGTTTCTTTTCTTTTCCGTGAAGTGCCTTCTTGCCTTTCCCAATTCTGGCAATATTCTCTCCAAGAAAATCCTCAACAAGAATTTGCATTTAATTTTACTAACACACATGGCAAATCAAGAAAATATCTTCTAACAAACTCACGGATATTTTCTTTTAACAATTTTAAAGAATTATTCTATTTTATAGAATTTAAAATTTCAAAAACTAATTTCATTTTTTTAATACATATTTAAAATTCCCATTCACACCAAAAGCATTTAAACAATATTTAATCTATTCACTCAATAATAGGAAATTTAATCAATTAATTAATTAATTTAATAAAATAACTTTAATCACAATGATTAAATTATCTTACCAAATAAACTAATTTAATTAATTAAATAAATAAGAAGCTTTTATCTACAATATTTAAAATTAATTTAAATAAGCACTAAATTATAAAGAACATTAATCTAATATTAAATTCACAAAATAAACCTTGCATAACAAATAACAAGACAAACAAAGACGTGACAACCAAACATACCAGACCTAAACTAACGACATACTGTGACTAGGTTTGAGGCTAGACTAGGAAAAACCTCGTTACTATCTTCCAATCAAAATTACCGTTGAGCTTGGACACGCTCAGACCTGTGAAACCAGGTGGAGTCGGTGTCATATACCTGCAATCTTTCACTCAGACATATAACATACATGTATATAATCCATGATTCAAACACACCGTGAAGAGAAAATCATGGAAATCATAGGGCACTCGCAAGCGAGTGATGCAACTCTGTTTTCCTCACCAATACAATATCACATCGAATTGACAAAATAAATATCAATTTAATCTACCATGAACATTTATAGCAATAACATCTCAAGTAAACATCTATGCTAACATAAAGCATGTCAGAAATAAACACCACCAAATAGTGTATCATCACATCATAAGATAAATCCACCATCGCTCTACAGTCAGCGATCAAATACATCAAAACAAGGTATCAGGGTCTATCAAAGTGAAACATACTGTCAGAAAACATAAGCAAAATGGAGGGGTACTACACATTAATTAGTTGGAATTTATTGGTCTTATTAATACATGTGTTACAAAATTTTATCATGCCAACGAAATAGGGGATTGAATAACTTGAATGAACTCAAACCTGGTGTAGATTTTTCTGATGTAGTACATACTATAATAAACTAGTCACTAAATAAAAATACCCAAACCAAAACAAAGTTATCATCATTGTTCTTCTATGCCTCCACATTTTGACCAAAGCATTTCTAGCTGAACTGTATAACTGTATATATGTGTACATTTTGGTGTTTTTATTCTATTCACCTCATCATTTAGAGTTGGTACTATCTAAAACATAAGAGATGTTTAAGTATGTGCTTTTAGAAATTTACCAAGTGATATCATTCTCCTTTGATCAAACCGCTCTTCCAATTTAAAAATTTTAAGATAATAATTGAAGGCACACCAAATAATCATATAATATGCATAATTAACTTAGATGTTAAGATCATGTTGATGATATACTTATACATGATTATACAATGTATAAAAGAACTCTCAAACTATATCTTAGATTCTAAATCATCACAATGAAATAAAATTTATCATTTATATATTACTCAAATATATAATCAACATAATTGAAAGTCAAGTCAATAAAATAACATTTAACAAACAAGAAGTTGACTTAAATCTAATTTAAATTTTGAAAGACTAATTTTATTAGAAGACTCCTTTAGAATTGTTGCCGTATAGCTAAGGGTAATCCATGTGGGTTGTGATATTATGATCTAGTGAGATATTGTCTAGTCCTAAGATTTCATTTTCAATTTAAAACAGAAGCTAATATTTGAGGCTTCAACCAAGGATAATTAGCATCTCTTGGGATTTGATATAATCTTCTCCATCTTGTTCAACTTCCAAGCAATTTCCTACGCCCATTAGATTCCTTTCAAGAAAAAAAAAATGAGAAGACAAGTTTAATATATTTTGGTGCACACGTTTTGGTGGGGATTATTTTTATATTAAAAAGGTCATATACCTATACATCCCAATGTGAAATCATAGTGTTTGTCTTAGAGTTAGGTTACTTGAATTGTTCTTATAGTAATAATTAAATTACTTTCTTGATTTGCTTAAAACCTATAAAATGTTATGTTATCATTGTTTAAGGATTTTGAATGGTTATTGATTTTGGAGTCTTAGTTTTAAATAAATATTAATTAGATTTAGTATCATATTTAGAAGTTATATTTTCTTATTATATATTTTTTAACATATATAAAATGTATGGTTGGATTAGTGAGATGTTTATAACAAGTATACAATATGAAGTCAAGTTATTAGATTGATTCTTAATAAATTAGGAATAATGATTAAATTTATAGTTTTATACAATCTATAAGTATAAATAGTTCGATGGTAGAAACTTTATACATATAAAAATATGATAAATGTGTGATTATTTTGCTTTCCAATCTATAAATTCTTGATGTTCTTGGATATATAATTGAGATGATTCACTCATAACAATGATAAAAATTTAGTACATCAAAGAAATATTTCCGAGACATTGCTACCATTCTACATAACTCTCAAGGAAATAAGAATATTATTTTATTTTAACTAAATATTGTGTGTACTCTATCTTGAATTACTAATTAATTTTGAATTATATACTTATAAAAAATAAAAGCATCCTCTGTAACATAGAATAGATAGGTTAATTAATTAAATAAAATATGTTTTTATATTAAGAAAAAATTACAAATACATGGAACTCATATGAGAAATTGACTAAGACAACTCTGTGTGAGAATTAAGATGAGAATAATATATACCTTCTTTCAAGAATTAACATTTGATTAATACTTGGTTCATATAATTGTATAATCACACTAGAAACTAACAATGGAAGATTGAGAGTCTCAACTAAGAATTCCACCTTATAAATCACATTCATACTAGAAGCCAACAACTAAAGACCAAATTTCATAAATAGAGTCCATGTGTTATATATCATGCCTTTGAGGGGTCCACAAGTACCATGAGCCTTTTGAAATCCTTCTCCATATAAATGCATCCATTCCAAGACCATTGGGAGGTGGGTATCCCAAGTTCCATAATTTCTTGTAGGAATTTAATAAAGAGTAGGACATTGTGACTTTGGCATGTAAGATAAGGTAAACCCATAAAATTCATGAAATTGAATATTTGGAATAGGTGTGTAAACCATTTGTAACTAAATTCACGTGCCAAATTAATGGAAAAAGATAAATATTAAGAACTAAAAGAAGGATCCAAACCATAAAGGAAAATAAAATATTAGCTTAAAACCTCAATGTCTTGAAACAAGAGTTGAGATAAAATTAGACAAAATGTTAGTAGGAGGAATGATCAAAAAAATTGAAGATACCCATGGTAGATGAGACCAAACAAAGAAATCACATTTTCTTCATCTATGATACCTAATATTCCATACAAATGATCTTATTGGGTGAAATATGGGTTTTCAATATAATGTGACAAGAATATCACCTTAGTACTTTTTGACATCTTTATTCTTGTCGTAAGTCACAATTTCACAAAATCATAAAATTTCTCAAAAAATTGGTAATTTAGGTAATTGATAGTTGATTTGAGATGTGACCTCATTAAAACTAAAACTTAAATTATGCGATCAATTGAATTATTCAATTAGGTGAAAGTGAAGGGTATTTTAATGTTTATTCAATTTTCAATTTTTAAAAGTTTAGTATTTTGATTAATCACTAATTCAATTTATATTGGTGGAAGATTTGAGGTAATAGAAAAAATATGTACAAAGATTAAATCTTCATTTTCTCCTATTCTTTCATTATTTTTTTCTTTCTGTACTAGGGTTAAATCTTCATCTAGATTTGTTGTGTACTTATAAGAAACCTTTATTCCTTAATATCATGTTCTTGTATTGTATGATAACTTTCATGATAAATATTATGTGCACATCCCTTCCTCCTATCAATTTTTTTTTATGGATATGAGGAAGTTTATTTCTAATTTTTTGGTTTCCTCCTTATCAAAATATTGCTTCAATAATTTAGAAATTATATTTACAAGCTTATCATCTCTCTCATCTTCTTCTATTATTTGTACCTTAACTTATTCTCTATGATCTATCTTTATTTCTTTGATAATTTTTTTACTACTTGTGCCTAAGACTTGGCTTGCCAATTTGATCTTCTATCTAATTGTATTTTTCCTCCATGTTTTGATTGTAGGATAGATCTCTTTTATTTATAGTGAATATATTCCTCCTAGAATATTTAATTTAATTTCCTCTACTATTTTAAGTGGTCAAGATCTTATTTTATCATGATCAACTCATGGAGCCCATTTTCCACAATATTTTGCAAGTTATTTAATTTCCCATTAAATATTTTAATCTCTTAATAGTTTCTAGTTGGATTTTTTAATTTCATGTTCATCTTTTATTCCTCATGTTATCCCTTTGATTTTATAGCTTCAAACCTCTTTTTTATAACCATTAGTTCATTTATACATAGTCTTGGTGGCCAAAATAGTGGTGTTGACATGGGGCTATAAAGTTCTTGCTTTCTTGGATTTCTTCCTCACTTTATCCTTTGTTTTCTTAGAATGTTTCATCCTTATTATTATTGATATATTATTTACCATCCATCCTTATTTTCCATTATTTTGGTCCTCCAAATCCAATCCAAGATTCTTGTATGCATTCTCACTCATTAGATTCAAAGGGTGATTGGGATATTTCTTTTCATTTTTCTTTACCTTTGCTTCATCTTGAAGAAATGTACTCAAATTTTCCTTCCCCTTTTAATTTCCATGTGTTTTTTCCCTACCTATGTTTGTTTCATTTTGGTAGTGGCTATGAGGTGTTATGATCTATTCTTAGTAAAATAGCTACTTTTTTATTTATTGTTTTCTTAAATTTCTAATTTTTCCTATGCCTTAAAAATAATTTGATATTTTTCTTACATTCATATAACTATAACTAATACACTTTCACCTTCTTTTGATGAGAATTTATTTCAATCCACTATTGACATTCCTTTTATAATTATATCATCCTTCAAACGCTTTCCCTCTTTATAAAATTTATGTTAAATTATTTCATAAATAGTTTCTTAGTCTACACCATTATTTAACATATAATTTCCAATTATTAAATCATTCATGCTATAAATCCCTTGATTTGAAAAGAAACGTGTTATCTTGTTTCCTTCATGGTAGCAACATACTTAGAGAATAATTTTGGTGAATCAAGGATTTCCCATGCCTCATATAGTATGATTCTTTTCTTCTAATTGATCAATTATCATTTCATGATGCTAAATATAGTTTCCATTGAATATCCTTCAATAATGACTAAATTGATTTTAGATGACCACCAATGTTAAGTAATGATGCTTTCCCTTTATTACTAGTTCTAGGAAATAAATCTTAGATGCAACCTTTATCAAGATTTTTTAAGTCTTTAATGGCACATTTTGTACTAGAGTGCCCTAGGTTTCCCCTCAAAGAACCATCAAAGTTAAAATTTCACCTGGTTTCTTATGGAGAAATCCATCTAATATGATCTCTAGAAGGGTGATATTTGAACCTAAGAATTATAAATTGATAAATATATTAAATTAAATAAGTAAAATATTTAGAAAATTAAATAAAATAGTGAAAATGTTTTGATTATGAAAAACTATGATAGATGTTGAAAGTTTTTTGTTAATGGTATGAAAATATTATTGATGATTAGATGAATTATTTGAACTACTGAATGCTCTATTTTTCATCCCAAGTAGCATTCAAATTACTAGTGATATTATCTTGCATAGACAAATCTAATCTAAGATGCATATTTTATATGTGTGAAACCTATAGGTTCAATATATATGTATCATGTGCACAATTTAAATCTTCACAACCATTCTATGCACTTTCTAGATATCATAAAATCTACAAAATACCACATGCTTGAAGTTTTTTTGAGAGTGGGCATGGAAAGGGTAAGCATGATGGAGCATGAGCTTGCATCAAACAAGCTTTAAGAAATCATCAAATGAGTTATTTAGAAGATCGTATAGACAATGCACATGATGTTGTTGAATGGTGTAAGAAACACTTTGCATCAAATGTGGTCGACACATCTTTGAGAACAAACTGACACATTCCGCATAGAGTGTTATGGGAGATATCAGGTATGTATAAATTACATTTTCAAAAATTTGAATTTATTTAAATTTAAAATATTTTTATATATATATAGACATGTTTGTTCACATAAGTTTGTTGTTGTACATGTATCTAGGTGTGGACATAAGATCAATGCATGGATGCAAGAGGGTAGACAAAACAAGATCTTTGCATTGTGTTATGAGTTCAAATAGTCACCATGGATGGACATTCTACACAAGGGATTACTCTTGTTTTTGCACTGAGTGCATTGTGGGAAACTCTGATCATGCATGCAACAACCAAGAACTTGGATATGTTGGTAAATGGGATATGGTGCCACTAGTTGTTTCAAAAACATACGATGAAGAAAGATCTAAAGAAATTCATTTGATTTCAATTGATTATGACCATATTTTAGGATTGGTTAGAAAAGGTACATGTGTAAGTTTTCAATAATTTAAATATTATATTTATATTTAATGATCTTTTTAGAATTCTTTTGTGTAAATTTGGTGTATAGGAGATGTTTTTGCAGTAATAGCAAAGCTTGGAAACATAGGTGTTAGCTATTATTTATTGTGTTACATAAAAGAGAGGAATAAGTTAACACAACCTAAAACAAGTGATGGAATGTTATTTCCCACATGTGAGTTTGAATTTAAAATTATATATACATTGTGTTCACATGTGCACATTACATTATAAACATTAAATATATATTGTACAAACCTTGAGCACGAAAATGTTGTACACATTCACATGTCTTACCTCAGGTTCATGTTTACTATGCAGGTTCTATTGTAGTGCAAGGGATATATCTAAAACAAGTCAAAGTTGTTCAACATGGGATTCATTTTGTTGACTATCAACCTAATAACAAGGTATATCAATATAGTCATTTAATAA